>WAAB01013892.1:17613-43173 GCA_013389865.1 Piaya cayana
GTGTTAAACCTCATGCCGTTAGGCTCAGCCCAGCAGTCCAGCCTGTTCAGATCCCTTTGCAGAGCCTCCCTACCCTCCACCAGATCGACACTTCCACCCAGCTTAGTGTCATCTGCAAACTTGCTAAGGGTGCACTCGATGCCTTCATCCAGGTCATTGATGAAGATATTGAACAGGGCTGGACCCAGCACTGAGCCCTGGGGAACCCCACTTGTAACCGGCCTCCAACTGGATTTAACACCATTTACCACCACTAAGGTCTCCCCTCAGCCCCCTCTTTTCTAGGCTATATAACCACAGTTCCCTCAGCTGCTCCTCGTAAGACCTGAGCTAGCTCTGTAATAAAAGACATATAGCCAAGTCCATATGGCACTGTGGGGGTTCAAGCACCCCCCCAAAGTCTTTGAAAAAGATCTTGCTTTGTGCACAGTGCCGTTTCCTAAGAATGTCTGAGATGTAAAACTTGTTTTCAACAGTATTGCGACATGGTGCCAGGAAATCACAATAGGACTCTGTGATATCAGCTTTTTCTATGCCTTTTTAGCTTTTTTCTGTGTTTTCCAAGCAATGCCAGTGAGTAGAACACAGAGTACTTTATGCCAGATCTACCAAAACCAGACTAGAAGGGGAACTCTTTTTGAGCTCAGAAAATTAAGCAGTACTGATCTGCAAGTAGCAATGGTTTGGGATAGAAGGGGAAAATACAAAAGCAATCAGATTTCTTTGCTTTTTCTTCCTTGTAAATAAGGTTGATGAAATATCTATTAACTACACACTCAAAAATTTCTTTGATTTTAGATTTAATGACTGTCCAGTTTCAGGGGGCAAGACCCCCAGCTTCAACTAACCATGATAATTTTTCATAATTCTACAATTTAAAAAAAATAATTACCTGCCTCTCCTTCCCCCAAAAGAAACAATGAGTCAAAATTTCAACATAGCTATCATGAGACTTCACATTTGTTGAAGAAAGCTAGAAGTGATCCTCTATCTTATTTAATGTCTCAGACATGCATATGTGGTTATGAGTCTTTCACCCAATACAAAATCAATAATTTATAGAAGAAATCCTGCATTTGTCTCTCCAAACTACTAAATAATGGATGAAAACTGGCAGATAAAAGCCCAGCTTCAACAACATCTCAGAGAAAGATACTGTGTGCATGCAGGTCATCAGTTAAGTAAGTTCTCCCAAGCATGTACTATGTTATGACTTGATAGGGAAAAAAACTTATGTGAGAAAATAAAAAATATCTTTAATTAGTAAAAAATTAGCTTAGTTGGCTCCAGATAAGAGGACAAGAAGGTCACAATACAATTTAAGAAGCAGTCATGCTTTTTTCCTCTAATCTCACTTAAGAGCACATTGTAGAACTACAAGGGATGTTACCAATAAAAGGTAGGGATCACAATGCAGTGGGGGTACAGGGAGAGCCAGTAAGCAAGCAGGAGTCTATTTTTCTGTTGACTCATATGAAAGGCACTCTCCTGGGACTGCATCCTGGTCCCTGTTTCCAAGGATTTTTTTTCATTAAGCTGTTTCTGAGTAAATGAATAAGCACATTTGCCACAGAGTCTAAATAGCAAGAACCCCATTTTAAAATGTCCCTCCCTAATCAGGGGCTGCACTATTATGTGTTCATTCTTGGGCTTTCAAGATTTTTTTATTACTGTCTATATATTGTCCCGTAAAGACCCGCACTTTCTCATCCCTGGCATTGCCTGGCCTGGGCTACGGTTTATCCTGCAGAGAAATGTGAGTATGGACCTCTTCAGGCTTCAGAAGAACCTGTCTCTACCTTTTGTATTAGCCTTTGACCACTGAATGACTATCAAAATGTGGGAATTTCTTTGCCAGACATGGTTTCACATGAAATCAACCATCACACAGCTAGAATGGAGGACAAATCATGAATATATGCACATACTAGACTCTCAAACCAAGCTGTACTAACCTTGCCCCTTGAGGTGTTTTTTTCTGGGACCCAGCCCTCCTAGATCCTGCAAATGAGGCTACACGGCTTTTCAATGATCCTTTTCAAACCCAGGCATCTGTCCTAAAACTGCAACTGTAAAACTGACAGTGTTTCAGGTCTAACCTTAGGAAACCCGAGTACCCAGGTGGTGTTTTAAATGATTCACTTTTGTGGAATTAGAAAATAAGTTTCCCTTAAAGTGAGATTTGCACCAGTTCCTTAGGAGACTAGAAACCTACTGGCAGAGGTTTATTATGGGAACTGATGACAGATACAAAACATTCAAGAACCTTGTTTTAGTTTTCATTCTTCTATGGAATTTCCTTTAGCGACTGCAATACCAAAAGAAAAGCTCTCAGTCACTTGAAGTGTCTAAGCTTTTTCCCTGTACCTCCTGAATTTGATATTTTCTTTAGACCATGTTGGCATCACCTTTTCAGATAGTTTATGTTTTGCCTGACAAGTTAACTTTTAGCAGACAAGGAAGCAATCAGTAAGCTTGTCTGTCAGGACACCCTTTGATTTCTGTCAGTGGATGGAGTTCCCCACATCTTCCCAACTCCCTGTCTTCTGACCTCTTCATCTCACTGGGTACAAAGCAAAACATGCCCTTGGTTCAATGCACAGATATTGCATTTTTTTCCAGTGAAGTTCAGTTCATGATTCATGCTAACATTTTCTAACAAGCTGTGTGATTTTTTTTTCCTAATAAGATTACAAATATTACTCCCCTGCATATCTCTATTTTTTAGTGGGTTTTGTTCCCCTTGAATTGATCTGAATTCCTGTGAACATCATTGCCCACAGCAACTGAAGAGAATTCTTGTATATCTCCTAGGCCTACATCAGACCTTATTAGTATGCACTGATACCCATTTCCCTTCCAGCTGATGGCTAGGAACACACACAGAGGAGCAGGTTCTCCATCATTCAATATTTAACAATAAACTCCTAGATTTCATGGCTGCTTGTGACTATCTGCTTTGGAAAATATCAATATCTTAGCTGAAATTGTACCTAAAAGACAAAGGAAGCCTGTTCACTTAGAACAGAGGTGTTTTGGGGTTTTTTTTTCAATTTTGAAAACCCATAATGGACAAAAGTTTCTGGAATAACAAGACCTGAGTTCTACAGTTATGCACTACTGTCATACAATTGACAATAGAATAGAAAAGTAAATAATTAAAGTATTTATCTTCTCTGTTCATCATACTTCTGAGGCAGCCCACACCAACTTCTAGTAAGAAAGCTCTGCAATTCTGCACTTTACTACAACATAATGTCAAATGCAGGTAACTGCATGAAGCCTACAAAAGTTCCCCTATTTGTAGCAAGATCTCTAATGAAAAACTTCATGCCTACTGTGAGGGACAACAAGATGCTGGAGTCTGGCATGGAGGCTGTATTTAATTTTCTCTTGCTACAAGATTTTAGATCACAATTCTTGTATTGCCCAGGGTCTTCATTATTAATCTAGGTAGAATGAGTTTACCATGAGAGTAAAAAAAATATAGAACACTTTCTTCTCTGTGAGGCTTTTGAGGTAAACGGCAAGACCTGGTCACCAGCTTAAAAAAACCAAGCTAAAAAAAATGAGCCACATAATTCACATTTACCTTGATAAATAAATAAATTCAGCTCATGATTGTGAAAGAACAGACTATTTGACACTCAGTGCCTTCTGTTGGAAACCAGAGCATTTGTCTGGATTTAGGAATGCATCTTTAGGAATCCTGTGTTTTTTAAATGATTGCTGGTGTATTTTGCAGAACAGTTCATCTATTTTCTTTCTGTGAGTAATGAGCTCATCTGTTCATAGCCTTTATATAAACACGTGGGTTTGGAAATAAGCAAATGCTACTCACTAAAAAGAACACAAATCAACACAAGCACTTTCTCCTATATCAGTCATATCTCTGCTGACTGTGTGGAATTCAATCAATCTAACTATTTAAATGAAGTATATTTAAGATTTGCAAGGAACTGCATTGAGACAATAATCATATGAAAAATAGTGCCTACTTAGATCACAAATTCATTTTTTCAAGCCCCTCCAACATAGAGGACACCATGGGGAAACACACTTTTATTTACCTTTGCTTCAGAGAGGTTGAAGGACTAAACTGTTTTACCCCAGCAGTAGAGTTCTAACAATATTTCCCAGTGGCATACTCTGCTTTGTAGACTTTCATCCAAAGTGTAAACAATAAATCCAAGGCCCCTGAAAATTACACAAGACTTTGTATCCTATGAATTACAGTTGTTTTATTTTTAAAAAATGCTTATATTAAGGTACCTAGTCTTGAGGAAAAATAGGCCTTTACCATTTATTAAGTTTACAATATATGCTAGACTGCACTTCTGTTAGATGCACACTGCCATTTCTGAGATATAAGTAAACTCAGTTTCTGTAACAGACTTAAAACATTCTTTTTCTAACTTCAGCAGATAGATGCATGATTCCTTTTATGATGATGCAGTTTACTCTCCTCTCCTTGTTTTGTTTTCGGGGTTTTTTGATAGTCTTCTTGAAATATGTCATCAGTACAATAAAGAATGTAGGAAGCTACATGAGGAACAGTCTGAAAAATAACATAGTTGGACGGTTAGGGAATATTTGCATGTAGGTAGTAAGAGCACACAACACACTTCTCTAGAAGTACTCTTCCTATTTAGCAGGCTTTGACAGTGATGGTGTCACCCAACAAGTCAGTCATTGCATTAGAAATAGAAATCTAATCCTGGTTCAAGGTGATATGTTGATTTCTGTATCTGTCCTTCCCGTTCCTTTGCCACAGCTGTTGGAATTACACCTGAATTTTCAGAAGAGCATTTCTAATAATGGCCTGTGTACTTTAAGTGTACAACCAGCCTGTGGGCAGCAAAGATTTTGGGTAAACTTTTGTCATGCTGTTTTTTGCCAATAACTTTACTTGACTTGGGTTCAGTTCACTCAGGCAATTTACAAGCAGACTGCTGAAATTATTCACTATGTCAAAAAAGATTAGTCCACTTTTAAATTTTTTTTTCAATATGGTTGGTTTAGCAAAGTCCATTTAAGTGAAAACAAAACATCGTAAAACAACACCAAAAAAGCGTTTTCAGATGAAATCTACAGGGACTAAGACCTCGTACACTTAATTGAAGTTAAATATGTCAAAAAAGAATTCATGCAACAAATGCCTTATGTAGATGTTATGTAACTACAAGTGGCCTGTGATTTTTTTTTAATTTAGACTGAAATTTTAAAATATTGTTTTCACCAGATATTGATACATCGTTAAGATTTTCATTGCTTCTTAAGTACTCTTCTATGAAAACATGGCAAATGTTTTTTAATAGAAAATTGGGTTGGAAAACTTGAGACATTTTTTTCCTGTATATTTTATAAGGAAAATTTTCTAATCATATTTTATTTTGTTGCATAAAGAAGTCTGAAAAAACTTTACATTCTTAAACTACTATCAAATATGAAATTATTATAAATATATTTTTATCAGTCACCACTGCCTATTTGTCTGTCCCAAAGAAGTAAAGACATCACACTACCTTTAAAAATTGGCTGCAAAAGTGGCATTTTCTAATTTAAGAGCTCTATCCCTTGCATATAATAAAACAGTGCATTTCAAATTGTATCTGTTTAGGATTATTAGATGACAGAAAGAAATTTACTGCCTTGTTAAAACCTATTAGCACAGCAGAAAGAGCATAACAGAACTGTGGTCTTTTCCATCTTGTTTGGAAACAACTGGCTTGTTTACAAAATTTGGAGCAATTACGTGCTGGTGAAGTCCACTTAAGACAGCATTTACTTTGCTGTTGGAGTGATGAAGTGTTTTGGGTTGTGGGTTTTTTTTCATTCAGCTGTAAGTAAATGATTAAACATTAGAAAACATGAGTCCAACTTGACTTTCAGATTCTCAGATATGAGTTTGCAGCATTAACAGTTACTGTACTAATTTGTAGCTTGTCATCGTTGAGCAAAAATAACCACAGGCAAGTCTGCATTATAAACCATAACCAGTATAAGCTTTGTGTCTGCACTTGTGAACAAAATTGTACTGCTAAAGTGTTTTCTTAAGAACAGTTTTGCACTGGAAATACAGTTAATTTCACAATATGACTGAAGTAATTTAGGAAAATGTCTATCGCTATCAAAAAGAACACTGCGCAGGATTTTACAAGTATAATATTGCAGAAAATCTGCAGTTGTATAGATTAACCACAAGAACTTCCCAACAGCAGATATTTCATGCGCACTTCCTGCAATAATGTGATACTATAAAGAGAAGCATTTTCTTTGAAAAGTGGAGAAGACACAGAGCGTGTGATATAAGTGCAAGCAAACTTGGTCAGGAGAAAACTATCTTACAAGACTGAAGACCTGGTAGGTGTGAGCTGTAAAAACAATGGTTCAAAAATTGGTCTTATCAAATCTGGGGTACAAGAGCTCCCTGGTGTCTTCCAGTCTCTTTCCGTCTTCAAGAAGTGGAGGTAGTCCCTGCTTCATCTCAATCTTAATCTCTATCGATAGCCCCATCCCTCTTCTTTTGCAGCCAGAAAGGCCCTTTTTTTCTAGTCTGCCTGTAAATAAACTCAGCACAATTATGCCAGCCATGCTGCAGTGCACGTATCCACAGTGAGAGCCAGGCAGCTGTGGTCATTCCCTAAAGAAGGCTGCCCGTTTTGCTCCAAGTACTGGAAGAGAGTATATAGACCACATCATGGAGAAAAGTGCCAGCCACATGTGATGACTAGGAAAATCAGTCTGGAAAGAGAATTAAGAATACACAATGATTCCTTTAATACACTATGGTTTGGTAATGTTTTTGAACAAAGTGGAAGAGAATAGCCTAGAGTGGCTATGGAGAGGGAGGAGGAGGAGTCTGTGCCCTTATTGTCTTTTAACAAAAACAATTCTGAAGTGTACCTTAGCAAAACTCCCGGCTTGAAATCTTTTTTCTTTCCAGTTCAGGCCTGATGCGCAGCATGTCCCTCCAGTGTTCCCCTGTCCTTAATTGCAAGTGCACCCAGAAACTTTTGTGCTGAGCACATCTTACTATTGAACAGAGAAAAATAATCACTGAATGTTTGAAATGCTGATTGACAAGGAATTTTTTTTCCCCTGAACTTTTAAATGCCTTCAGCAGTGCTTCGTTATAGTCTTAGACAATGCTACTGACCCTTTTACAAAACACTCTACACACTGAAGAGTGAAACTTTATACACAGTTAAAATTAAGCTTTTGGGGCAGGTTTTGACAGCTGTTATTCCAAAACAATGTTTTGGCTCTGATCAAAAATATGACTTTATTTCCTTTTGGGTTTCTACCAGGAGCCATGTGACTCTGTTAACTGATGTGGAGGAGGGGTGGGAGAAAGACAGCCAGAAGTTCTTTCAGATGCTTTCCCAGTACAGCTCAGATTGCAAAAAGAAATGATGAAAAATTATCTTCTATCCAAGGTGTTAGGTCTATGGCAAGTGATCTCTGAAATACAGTTTCAAGAGACTTGAAAATCAGGCATTGCTTATTTATCATCAAAGATGAGGTCCTGAAGCACAAGACTGGGAAATGAGACTGCTTTTTAATTTTCTACTTGTTTCTGTTAAAAATAGAAAGATTCACATGCACAGGTTCCTTAAGTGTCAAAAGTTGAACAGCCAGTAGACTCATGAAAGGCCCAGGTGTAGCTAAAGCAAACGAGGGGCAATCTGTGCTCTCAGCAGCACATTTTATTACTTGCTCTAGTACTTAACTTTCCTCAGGAAGGCCTTAAGTTGGCTTTTGACCACAAACAACTGCTGTGGTTGCTGTTGAGAAAAACTATTCTGGTTAGAGATCATATCATTGTAAGAGGTGGCCTGAGCATGTCTGCACTAGGTGGGCTGAACCAATACTGCCAGAGTCTGTAAGAGCTCTGAAACATAACAGTGTCTGAAAGATGATGTGAGCTGAGGGGCCCTCTGAACTCCTGCCAGGTTTCATCGGAAAACCATTGCTGGCTGCAGCAGGTAGTAACTGAGAAACATAAAATTCATTTATGTGAGAATTAAAATAAGTTATTTGAGTACTACTGATGTTTGGGATTTCCAGAGGAGCAGTGAAATGAAGTGTAGTGCCTATTACAGTATTACCCACACCGAACAGCACAGGTTTGAAATTCCCTTTTAAAAACCACTTTTAAAGACTGAATAAAAATCATTCTGATGAAGTTTTCAGCTGAGCTCTGATCTTTCTGAGACCAAACATGAGCCAGCTTTGACACGTTTGTTACAGGGACACTAGCAATCAGACTAGCTGGATTAATTTCTTTGTCTTCCATGAACACTGTGGAGAAGAATATTGGTACAAGAATGCTAATTCAGGCATTCTCCACTGTCCTTTCACCAAAATATATTTGTCCTGAAATTCCCCATATCAAGGATGAACAAATAAATTCTGGTCATAGGACTTGGAATGTGTGTAAAAACACATTCTTAGAAAATATATTGGGAAAATGAAACTGCAGCTGGATGCCAGCAAGGAAAGACTCCTTAAAAAAAGTATATGTGCTTGGTACTTGTATATGTGTAAATGCAAATATATGGATTTTTAGATGAAAAACTGGATTTTGGGAGCTGTTATCTTTTGCAAGTCCTAATAAATGTAAAGATTTGAAAACTGAGGACAGAAAGGATATGTGACAGCTGTCAAAGACACATTCATCCACATGGAATATATGAACTATATAATTTTGCAAGGTCACCATGACTGGTTGAATAACTGCTGATCCTGGAAGGTACTTTGCATGACTGAGCAAATGTGCATGATATTCAAATGGAAAATTTCTGATTTTATAAATCTTGAAAGAGTAAAGTAGCAACACGTTTTCATTCAAATTGAAAAATTGTTCAAAATCTATGAAATAATGAACAACTCTTAATGTATTATCTCTCAGTGGATCCAATTAATATTCTGGGAAAAAAATCCTTCTGAACTGAAAAGTAAAATATTTCTCAATATTCCTGATTTGCTTCATTTGCAATGGCTAACATAAAATTTACTATCTAGTTCATAATAGTAATTACCATGATGAAAGAAACATCAACAATGGGCTGCCTCTATTACTGTCAGTGATATGGTCTGCTAATATAAGACCGGTAAAGATACCGTGGAGTTGACTCTCCTTACTCCTTCATTTTTGGTAAAGTCAAGACAGAAAAGAATTTACCCCTAGTAAACAAGCAAGGTCCTGACACAATAAGCCAGTGAAGACAGAATGTATGGTTGCTTTTATTTTTGAGAAAATCATTAGAATATTCTCTATTTAGTTCTTTACCTCTTAAAGTTACAGTACAATAAGTTAAAACCATAGCACATAATCTATTAAAAAACAATTTATTTCTTTAAATTAAACCGTATATAACATTGTTGAAGGGATTCAAATAAGTTAGGAACCGCTAACAACTTTCTGGGAAGTGGACACACTATTATCTGCACTCAAGCTCAATATTTTTTGAGTGGATGAAGAAGTTTTTTTAAGTATGTCTTCCTTCCTTCATTTGTCTTCCTTTATAAACTTTGCATACTCTTTTCAGCTTGGCAAGTATCAGTATATTGTGTGTGTGTGTGTTTTCTACATTTGAGAGAAAGATGTTTGAAAGACTTATAAATGGTGATATTCCATCTGCAATGTTTGATACATTTTAGATCTACAAATCATGGGAATTGCTAAACTAGCCAGTCCTAAGGGCCATCTATTACAACATTTTATTTCAGAGGTTAAATGCTTCATGATGGTTGTGAGAAAGAAGTAATGAAACTTTAGTGTAAGTTATTACACAGAAAAAATGGAATAATCTTCCCTTTAGTTAAATCTGACCCTTGTCCCCATTTGTTATTGCAATAACTAAGCACAAAACCACAAAATGTAACTTTCCTTCTAAAAATAATCAAATTTTAATCATGGTTTTTCCTGCTAGCCTTGTAAATTTCCAAACACATATTTTTGAATTCCTATGTTAACGAAATATACACCTTAGATTTTTTTCCTGTTCTTTAAGACAGCATTCATTATTTCCACTGAAAAACTACAGCAATCTAAACTGGCTGCTAAGTTCTTCAGCTATTTTAGTTTAAAAAGAAGACAAAACTAGGAAAATGTGTTTTACCTTTCCCTTACCCTTTAGGTTTTCTTCAAGATGTTTTTTAACTATGATGACCACAGGGATCATAGTCTAAATGCACTTTCCATTGTCAATTTAATTAAGATATCTTGCCTTTTATTTTTTTAAATATTTTTGAATCATTTGTAAAATTCTTGGTAAAGAACTGTTGGGATAGGCCTTTAAAGGGAGATGTTGAAAACTTTACAACTGAAAATGACTAATATGCAAATTTATCTTTTCTGGATTATTGTGGATATTATCTATGGTTTTCTTAAAAAATTCTAGTCACAAAAATAATAGGAGATTGTGACACTGGATGAACAATGTGTAGACCTCCGAACTGTTAAACAAACTACTGAAAAAACTGGTTTTCTTTTAACTTGTGTATGGCTATCAGGTTAAATGTCTGAAACTCTGGATGGGTTAGCTTTTCTTGTCTCTTATCTGACCAAATAAGTTCTGAAGTTTTAATTCAGTATGGATTTAAAAAAAAAAAAAAAGAAATTTTGATAGAACCATAGGATGGTTTTTGTCAAGAATTCTCTTGATATAACACAAATAGGAAATATGCAACTTGCCACCATTTGATGACAATTGTATAATCCCAACTGTGGGAAAATCTGACCTAACTTGAACAACCCTGGAGTGAAAGCAAGCAAGAGTCATGAAAAGATTTTCTCGCTTTTAATTTCAAACTCTTAGCTTTTATAGCTTCACATTTCAGACTTTGAGAATGAATCTGCCTTGTTTGGAATGCACTGGTGGAGTAGGTGGAGTTTTGCTTCATTACTTTTTCTTTACTTTCTTTTACTTTTTGAGAATATCCTTTGGTAGTAGAAACGGATATTATAAAGTAAATAGATGATGTAAACATTAGTGTTATTTTCCCAGTTTCATCACCTAAATTTTAATGCCATAGAAGCATTAAGGAAGATATTTCCAAAAGTATGACCATTTACACAACTTTAAATTAAAATGGAAAAGTCTGTTGCTACTTGGGCAAGCTCAAGCACTTCTGATTTCATCATGGATGACTGGTTTCCCTACATTCCTATTTTTCAAGATTAAGAGGTCTAGTTGCCCTAAAAATAATGTAAATAACAGAAATAACAGAATAACAGAATAAAGAAATAACTTGCAGCATGTTACTGTCTGGACTATCAAGCTTGGTAACTCCCTGAAGAGTTTAACTTACATTTGTTATATCCTGCTATCATGACAAAAATCAGAGTGAAAATGAACTATGCTCGAACCAATCAGTGAGATACTATTTCACTACTTGCATAGCAAAGCATTCTGGCAGGTGGTGAGTGCCAAAGAATAAGTATTAAAGTTTTTGGCCAATTGAGCTTGCAAAATAATCACCAAACTGTTTGGCCTCAGTTGCCTGGAGTCACTTTCCAAGAGATAAAGCACACTACAACAAAAATTAAGTAACCAAACAAAATGAAACCTTGCTTTACTGAAGAAATGTCGTTAGCAACTTAAAACAAAATATGTCCAAGACTGAACTCAAGCAGTAGAATCAGTAACATTGACACAGCTCCATGCATGTACATAGCACAAGGAAGTCCTGTCAAATGCTACTGTGGTTCACCATGCAACACAGAATATAAAAACTTTTGTATAACCTTGTGAGTGATCTGACACAATAAGAATAAATAGATATGAGCATTATTGGCTTATTTAGTTTTGTGTGACAATAATCATGACATTCTGATATCTGAAATGACTGTCATACAAACATATGAAGTCATGCAAATATAAAGTGTATGGTGTATCTAAGTAAGCGTATTAGTATTTTATTTCAAGAATACTGATACATGAAATTTTAGGTGTTTATGTATGAAACATCTTAACAAAATCAAATCTTACGTATTTGAGAGAGAATTTTTCTAATCGTAAATATCTTGCCTTTGAGATTACACAAGTTCTCAAAGTCCTTTGCTTTTTCTTGTTGAGAGTTGTAGATTTTCTCTGAAGACTACTCCAGAAAAGAAGCTGTAGACTTTGTGCCTTGAATTCAGAGACAATTTCTGGGCCAATATTTCAAGTAATATCTGTCAGCATTAATGATTTCATTCATACTGTAAGTGCTGACTTTGGGATGAGGCACTGAAACAAACGTGGAAGCAAAACCAAAGGTAAATTGACCAGTTTTGACATAGAAGAGTTTCTGATTTGTGTGCTGATTTAATAGCATTGGGGAAAATGCCATGAATGTAAGAAATAAATACTTTTTATATCAGAAAGGCATCCAAACGGATCCAAGATCCTTTTCCAGCTGTTTTAAAATACAGACATAATAAAAGATACAAAGACAAATAATTTCATGATCTCAACACAGCAGTAGAGAGAAACCTGTTGGATTTTATCAAAGTCATGGTTGCTATGATGTCTACTTTGGGGACTGTTAAGCTTTTCTGAATTAAAAAAAAATATTTGACATAATTTGCATTGACAAGAGGAGCTGAAATCCAGGACTAGGCCTTCCAGGAGAAAATGTTCATTATCAGACCCCATATGTAAGGATCTTCGCTTTCCATTAACCTCCTCAAATTTACCCATCCTTTAGCAGGAGAGAGAGAAAGTAAAATAAATCCCATCTAGTCATGCATTGCATAGACTTCTGAGGGTTTTTTCCTCTTCAGAAATGGAGGACTGACGACCCTAGTCACCCATTGTCTATCTACTAGGCTGTGATGAAAAATATATGTCTTTTCTCTGCTTTCCTGTAGGTCCCTAAACACATTAAATGGGTTCTGTCTGCTGATTCTACACCTAAGAGTCACCAAGGCCTCAGGCCAGGGCTTCAGTCTGAAGAAGCAACCTATAAGCATCCTTCCTCTTGGGCTGTCCTAGGCTTCTGTCTCTTGATACATCCTGTATCCCATCATAAATAAAAATTCCATTATAGGAATGGTTGGACTTGATGATCCTGGAGGTTTCTTTCCAATCTAGTGATTCTGTGATTCTGTGAAAGTTTTTCCTCTTTATATTGCTGCCTCGGTCCTCTCTGTGGATTAAAGGAGTCCAAGGTGTGTTAATAAATTGATTGCCAGACTGGGAACCAGGACATTTATACCCCATTGTGAATTCACTGGGGGGTGAATCTAGTGTTGACTACAAAGGGGATATATATCTCTTTCCATCTCAAAATATTTGAAGAAATTTCAGCCCAAGTTAATATTTTGTGCAAAAATAAGACTGAGTTTTGAAGTACATTGGACGGCATCTCCAATAATGACAGTGGTGGTGTCAGATCCTGAGTCGGTATTATGCAAGGTGACATACGCAACCGTAGTTCAACTCAGTATCTATGCTAAGGATCTATTATGTACTTTGAAGTAATGTTAAGCAGTGCTATCTATCGTGTCAAGCCATATCATGCAATATCTACCATGTTTTGAAAAACATGACTTAATTTCAAACTTGTAATTACAGTGGTTTCTTTTATGTTCTGGAGTTCAGCTTTGTATTTAATGTCTTTCCATCCTCTATGACTCAAGTTTTTCAGAGTCACAACATAACAGGTATAATATAAAATCTTTGCCTTTAAAGCACAGGCAATCTGAAGTGAGCTTTTTCAAAATAAGGTGACTTTAAAACCAGTCGAAAGAAAAAGACGGTGTAATGTCAGATATATTTAATGACTTGGAAGACATTTGCTTCTTTCTGAACAGAAGGATAACAGTGCTGGTTTTGTCTAAGTTTCAGTACTTGTTTATTTCTACATGTTTCAGTTTGTCTGGATGAGTAAGTGGGTACTATTTTCATGGTTAGATAAAACTGAATTTAACAAAGCACTTACGTGTTCACTTAAGTGAGTAGTGCCATTGATTTTGTCAAAAGAATTACACAAATCTTAGAGCTAAGTTTACTTCCTGATCAGCTTTGATGAATGTCAAATTTTCAAAAATCAAGCTTCAGCTCAGCAGAATCACTTTTATTCAACATATTAAAGAGTAACAAGCATAATTTAAAGCAAGTTCCAGACAGCTATATCCATATTCTGGACCAGTTTAAATCTCCCTTATATTGACCAAACTTGTGGCAAAGTATAGAGCATTTTCAGTTTTTAATATTGAAATTGTGCTGTGAGTATATGAAGCTGAAAAGTCAGAATCATGATCTCATAAAATGGTGCTGGGAACAAGAAAATCTATTGACTGACAAGGAATCATGAACACCTAGCATTGTCAAAATCAGTACATTTTAAATGTGACATAAATTACAACAAAACCAGTGGAAAAAATATCTTTTGAATTCAATAGCTATTGCCCATATTTTAGTGAGTAAAAATTCCTTTTAAATTATTGTAAATTTTTTATTATCTCTTTTATACAACATTTTCTTTTAATATGTGTTCATAGAAATCAAAGAGTCATTAAGGTTGGAAAAGAACACTAAGGTGATCAACTCTAATTTAGAGCCCAACATTGCCTTGCCTACTAAACTAAACTAAATATCCAAAAGTGCTATGTTTACACACTTTTTGAACACCTCCAAAGACTGACTCCAACACTTCCCTGGGCAGGCTGTTCCAAGGCTTCACCACTCTTTCAGTAAAGAATTGTTTCTTAATACACTATCTAAACCTCCCCTGATGCAACTTGAGACATTTCCTCTCATCTTATCACTTAGTACTTCAGAGAAGAAACCAACATCCATCTTGCTACAACCGCCTTTCACATAGTTGTAGACAGTGATAAAGTTTTCCCTCAGCCCCTTCACCAGATTCCTTGCCCTCCGCTTGACACACTTTGGCAATTCAGTTTCCTTCTTGTACTGAGGGGCCCAAAACTGAACACAGGATTCAAAGTGCAGCCGCCTCAATGCCAAATACCGGGGCATGATCACTTTCCTACTTTTGTTTGGTCTACCATTTTTGTTACAAGCCAAGATGCTGTTGGCCTTCTTGGCCACCTGTGCACACTGCTGGCTCATGTTCAGCTGGTTGTCAACTAGCAGGTCCTTTTCCACCAGGCAGCTTTCCAGCACACTTCTCCAAGCCTGCAGTTTTGCATGGATTAGTTGTGATTGACATGCAGGACACGTAATTTGGCCTTGCTGAAACACATACAATTGGCCTCGGCCCATCAATCCAGCTTGTCCAGGTCCCTCTGCAGAGCCTTCTTGCCCTTAAGCAGATTAATGCTCCTGCCCAATTTGGTGTCGTCTTCAAGCTTACTGAGGGTGCACTCAGCCCCTCATCCAGATCATGGATAAAGGTTTTAAACAAGACTGGTCCTAACACTGAGCCTGGTGAACACCCCTTGTGACCAGCCATGAATTATATTTATCTCCATGCACCACAGCTCTCTGGGCTCAGCCATCTAGCCAGTTTTTCACCTGGCAAAGAGATACACCTGTCTAAGCCATAGGCCACCAGCTCCTACAGGTCAATATTGTGGGAAACCGCAACAAAGGTTTTACTGAAGTTCAGGTAGATAACATGCACAGCCTTTCCCTTACCTCCTAGGCCAGTCACCTGGTCATAGAAGGAGATCAGGCTGGTCAAGGAGGATCTGCCATTCATGAACCCATGCTGGGTGGGTCTGACTCCCTCCCCTTGTTCACCTGCTCTTGCCTGGTAAGCACATTGAAGGTGAACTACTCCATAATCTTTCCTAATACCGAGGTCAGACTGACCTGTCTGTAGTTCCCCAGATCAGCTTTCTGGCCTTCCTTGTATATATGTGTCACATTGGCAAGCCTCCAGTCATCTGAGAACAATATGTTAACAAGAACTGCTGATAAATGATGGATAGTGGCTTGGCAAGAAACTCCACAAGCTCCCTCAGTACTCTTGGGTGGATCCTATCCTGTCCCATAGACTTGAGTGTGTCCAGGTGGTGCATCAGGTCATTGACTGTTTCCTTCTGGATATCATAGAATCATAGAACCACCAGGTTGGAAGAGACCCACTGGATCATCGAGTCCAACCATTCCTATCAAAATATGGGGGGTTTTATCCTCCTTTTCATCCCTGTCTTGCAACTCAAGACACTGAATACCCTCGTAATAACTGGTCTGACTATTGAAGACTGAGGTGATGAAGACATTAAGTGCCTTACCTTTTTCTTTGTCCTTAGTAATATTTTTCCCTCTGTATCTAATGAAGGATGAAGATTCTCCTTGGTTCTCTTATTGTTATTAATGCATTTATTAAAACATTTTTGTTGTCTCTTACAACAGTGGGCAGATTGATATCGACTTTGATTGATATTGGCCTTGACCATTAGCTTCCCAAGACAAAATTTAATACAGTACCATGTCACTTTTGTTAATTCCTGGTGCCACTCTTATCCTGTCTGAAAATCTGGTATATTTTCCTTTCTCCTTTGAAAAATATTTCTGATAATTGAACCAGACCAGGAAACATTTCCATATCTAATCAGGCATTTTTTTCTAGTTGAATTCAGTGATAATTTTGTGTTTGTAACATCAGGAAGAGCTGCAAAACACATGCAAGGAGTATGAGGCTTAGATATTTACTCAGTGGAAGATAGTTTTCATACCATGCATAAAATTTTTTTCAGGTTATAATAGCATAAGATGATTTCAATATTGCAACACTAGATGTCATCACATCATGGTACAACATGGTGAAATAATATTTAATCTCTTACCAGAATACAGATGAGTGAATAATTCAAAATGAATAATTTATTCACTGAATTTTGCCTTTTCTTTTGATCCATGAAATATTTAAAGGGAGATTAGAAAGCTCTCTAAAGTATTCTTGACCAGAAATTATTAGTGGGTTTCTTCCCATTTTGTATCCTATCAAATGAATTTGAATTGCTCATTGCGTTCTTCAAAATAGTCATTGACTAAAGAGTATTACTTCTGTTCCTGATTTATATAAAAATAGCATAAACTGATGAGCTACAAAGACACATGGAAATCAGAGCTGACAAAAATGAAAGTGTGGTATAAAATAAAAATTTCCTCTAAACTATCAGTTAAAGTTTTATTTTTAAAAAATAAGTGTTTCAAATATAAATAAAATGTGTTCATTTGTGCTAGTTTTTTAGTTTTCTGTAAAATACTGTTAAAAAACCTCCAAACAAAACCAAAACAATTTACTTTTAAATTTATTTCAAAACGTATAGTTAAAAGTAGATTTTACCTATGAGTGATGAGTTTTTAAAAGTTATCACCCTTCAATTTTGCACTTTTTGGTACAACTGAGTTCCATACTTAATGGTTTCATGCATGTATGTTTGCGTGACTGTTAGAAGTGACATTGTTTACACTGGGCCTTGTATTCAACTGCTGCAAATTCAGATCTTTTCTTTGAAGCTATATTTTTTAATAATGTGAAAAGCACAATGTATTTTATAAGTATCCAGCAACTTCCAGCTACCTCCTAATTCTTGTTCTCCCTCTTCCTTACTGTTCTACTACTTAGTGTTCCTTCATAGAACACCAAAAGGGAAAACTCCACAACTCCATAAGTTTAGGCAAATGAAAACATAAGAACTATTAATGCAAATAAAACAAAAACCAGAAAGCAAAACTACAGTAGTACTGCAACTTCTACATTAGAAGCAACTATGGGTTCATTCCTTCAGGTTTTGATTATTCAGGCAACAGGGACTTGTGAAATAAATTTATAAAAAACAAAAAGGCCACTGAACTCAGTACTTTACAGTCAGTTTTTACCACAAAACTTAATGCTAGTAAAGGGAACTGAACCTTTGACTAACATCCTAGGATTATAGAACAAAGCTTGCTTACATATTTCTAGTGATAACACAATTCACACCAAACTGTACTTACTGAAAAACAAATGGTTGAGGAATAGTCCCAGTCTAGATCAGATTATGATGACTAGGGTATTTTCCAGTTAGGCGTCACAATTCCTGGATGACATTTTGGACATTAGGAAAACATTCTTCACTAGAAGAGTTATAAAGCACTGGAGCAGGCTGCCCAGGGAGGTGATTGAGTCACCATCCCCAGAGGCCTTTAAAAGATGTGTAGATGAAGTGCTTAGGGATATGATTTAGTAGCGGACCGGTATGGCTGGACTTGATGATCTCAAAAGTCTTTTCCAACCTAGGGATTCTATGATTCCATGACTGCTTTACCAACATCTATTTTTTTTTACAAGAAAAAGAAAATTAACTTTCTCAAATATAGACGCCTGAAACTCAACAAAAATTCCAGATCACGAATCTCAGTCTTACTGAGAATTTTACCACAGTGACATCCAGGCACACTGCTCTTATTGGTGTTTCCATTGGTTGCTTCATTCTCATGTGTTCCAACACTAAAGTATACCACTACAATTAAGAGCCTTAGATAAAATACACACAGAGAAGATACAACCCTCTTGAGATGGTTTACTGTCATTTAGTGTGTCCACTTACATTTCCCTTACTATGGTGAGTTTCCCTTCTTACTCACTGGCGTTACAAATTCATTCTAATTATTATTATATTTTGGCAATTATCAATTTACTTTTAAACCATATTTTAGGTTAGTCTAAATGATTTTAGTTAAACACGATGGTAACTGTTCCTATTTATTGTGGCCATTGACTTAATTATCTGGGTTTCAAAATACCTTAATGTTACTTGCTAACTGGTTTTGATGTTATTCATTATTATTTTGTGTTGATTTATTTCTGTATATCACACTTTTGCCATTGCACCATAATTTATCTGTCCACAGTCTGGCATTTTGGATATTGCACTCATATTCATTTACAGTGCAGGCTGATTTCTTTTGATGGAACTACAGATGCAGGGAGCTATTCCCCAGAGCAGTTAGTTCCCAAGGCCTGTTTACATCAGCTTCTGACCTCATTATCAGCCACTTCTTGGGCTGAAATCAGTGGGATTTGGGCTAGTATTCCTTTCTGTTGACTGCTTGCTCTCTTTTGGTGACTCCTTTGCAGGTACGTTCTGCTGGGTTGGTATGAGGAAAGCAGTTACTTTGGAGAATATTCAAAAGGCAGAGACAGGGTTTCTTCAAACAGAATTTGACATGTCTTTTTGCAACGTAGTGAAGGGTAATACAACAATTCACTGTGATTTGCTGAATAACCTGGAAGACTTATATCAAAGAAAGGTAAGATAAAAAGAAAACTATATCATTACAGCACTGAATCCAACTTGCTGCTATTTTCATGAACAAAACTCTTCAAAATCTACGTTATAAGTATTCTGAAGATCTTACAACGGCAGCTAAGTTAAGGTACATATTTAATGCTATAATTCCAATATTATCCACAGGTAAATGTGAGTGAAGAAATGAAGACATTCTCTGCCTCTTTCTAACATTTCCTATCCAGTTAATAGATGAAATGAAAAAGAATTGGATTGTTTGTAGCAAGAATAAATTACTTTATATTTTGATAATATTTCAGTGAAAGAAGTACAGTTTTATTAATACTTATGCTATTAGAAGTCATTTAATAAACATTTTATTTAAATATGGATAGAAAACAAGTGTCCTAGCTGCTTAAAATCATGGTGATTTGGCACCCGATTGCCTAAATCTTGTAGATTTTTTACTATTCCAGTAAATACTCATGAATCTGCTTATAAATAATTGAAAGTGTTTCAATTTCAGGGAACAAAAATCGTGCTATCTATTGATCTTCTGGACATAAGCTTTTGATCCTAATGATCACATAGAGGCACAATTGCCTTTATGGCAATCAGATCTAGAAGCTGATTCTCCCACTACTACTACTATCAAAAAAAAAAAAAAAAAACCAGAAGAATCACTTTATCAGTATGAAACTTACACTTTACGGCAATAACAAGTTGTAACTCTGCCATTATACTCTCCTTCTGCCTTTGAGCTTTGATAGGTTTTTGAAAAGCTGGATGACAGTCTATGAACTTTTAAAATACAATAGTAACTGCAGGATGAGAAAAAAGCATAAAGCCAATCTTGCCATGGAAACTGTGTGGGTGCAAGGATCTAGCAGGCTATTACAACACTACTCACTCTGCAAGAGGTATTAATAACGCAAGCAGTGACAAAGAGGAGAAAAGAATCAATTCACAGCAAGAAATTTTCACTCATGATAAAATTCAAATGGTACTCAGGTTTTGTAGGTACGTTTGAAATATGAGAACATTTTTATAAACATTTCTGCTCATGCTGGTATCATACACAGACCTAACTCTCCAGGAGTTCCCAGTCTCATTGCATTTCATGCAGTGTTTCAGTTTTACAACTATCAATTTAGTCAATCAAGTAAATCCTTTAATTGTATATTTAACTTTTTTCATATCATAGGACTGAAATACTATAAAATATTTTTGTAACATCATTCTTGTCTACCTTAATTCAGGGAATTTAGCAGATGACAAATTTATGGATGCAATTGTGCTGAATTTATTGGTATTATTTAATAAATAACTGTGATTCCAGGTATTAATATTTTGCCATGAGAAAGCTGGAGCTATGTACCTCCTGTCATTTGCCAGTGAAAGGAATGTGAAGAGGATTGTATTACCAAAGGCCATGAAACAGATTTCTGAAAGCCTGACACTATTTACTTGCATATAAGGGCTACTCTTGTTGTATTTCAATACTGAATCAGGCATTGGGTTAAAAGGATTGAGGAAATCCACTTTGAATACAGCAAAGGAGCAGCCTTAAACTTTAATATCTACAGCATTATTCCTTGTTAGATTATTCATAGGATTTGAACACAAAATAAACAAAGACATAATATAATAGTATAGGCAGTAATTATGTATGTAGTAATTTTAAAAAATCCTGAGTACATAGCAAGGAAGAAAATTAAAAACAAGAAGTAAGCTAATCAAAATAGCAGAAGGAATTACTTTCAAAGGAGTTTTTAGACCTATACCAGACCTTTGAGTGTAGCATACAGAAATTTAAGAAAGATAAATTAACTAATCAGAACTAGATCATCCTAAATGCTAAGAAAAAAATCTGATTTCTCACAGACCTTTCTCCACGAGCTAAAAATGAAGTTAAGATTACTGTAACTCTCACATCAGATATGTGTGAGAATACACAGTAGTAGTGAAGAACTTAGCCTACTTCTATGGCAGTGCCTAAGGGCTGCAGTGTGCAACAGAATGAGTAAGCAGGCTAAATGCACACACACGGTTTTTAAAGGAAAGACTTAATCACTTCCTTCTCAAAAGGACAAAGCTGGATGTCCTATATTTTCTTACTTATTTTTTTTTATTCTCTACTTCTTTCCCAATTCCATGTTTTTATCATGAGAGAGATTTAAATGCTCTGAGATTCCAGGATGGAAGAAATCCTTATTCATACAACTGACACTTGCACCACTCTCTTACAGGACCGCTCTTCATCTTTACTTTCATGACAAAAAGAAAAAAAATGTTCAGGCCTGCTTGCACTTTTAATCATGTTTGATGCAAGCAATATGTGTAGACTTACACCAAGAGTAAATGAGCCACAGGAAAGAGCAGGAAAATGAGAAAAGGTGTCCTGAAGTGTGACTCACTGCATTTTGGATGCTATTGCTAACAACATCATGATTGCTGTTATATACTTCTGTGTGGCCAACAGAATAGATCTCATAATGTCCAAGGCTGACTTATCTGTGCTGCACTTATGCAATAGCTTCATTTTCGCAACTAGGCCAACTGTCTGATGGAGTAGCATGCCATCAGTTTACATTGGAAGTTTCTGCTACGTTAATGAGACTAAAAAAGATACAACTAACAGTGGTTTTGTCCTTCAGTTTGCCAGATAATGCTAAGGAGCAGTTTATGAACTCTGTGGGAGCTTATACTGCAAAGCAATACCTTACACAGCTCATACAGAGCTATGTTGTCTCTTGATGTAATCACCATGCCAGAACTAATTAAGCTCAGAATGACATTTTCTGGATAAGGTTACTGCAAAGTTCCATAAAGAAGAACAAACTACATCATATCAGAAAACCTCTTGGCCTAAATGTCTTTAGATACACAAAGACAGATCTGGCCCACTTTTCTGAAGCACAGTAAATGTAATTTTTCTTACAGATCTGCAAAAAGAAATTACAATAATGCAATCAGTGCAAGATGAATTATAATATGAAGACAATAGTCATTTAAGAATGTCGTATTCTTAGTATACCCTTTGTCCTCACACAATGGCAGATTATGGCATGGGCATTTAAAATACACAGAGCTGGTGGGAGATTTTAATATTTTAAGACATAAAATCATTAATTTTGCAAAAAGTCAAGGCTGAAGGGAAATTATCAGTTAAAAAAACTTGTAGTAATGTCTGTGCGAAAAAGCTACTGGGCATTTGCTCTTCCACCTTGTCAGTTTGATTGTTCATCAATTGTCTGGGAAGACTGCACTGATGCAAGAAAGGGACTTTATGCAAAGAGAGTAGAAAGGGAGTCTGAGTAAGCAGTGCTTGGGTTATAAACTAGACTTGTAATGCATAGTAAAGTAAAAAAAAATTGTATTCATATGTATGTATGTACATACACATGTTTTTAAAGAAGTGGGAACCCCCCCTACTCCTTAGCTGACTACTTACCAATGTGTTATTCTACAGTGGAAATAGAGTTTTAAAAATTGCTTACTATTTTAATTGATAAAAATTTTAGAGGACACTAGGGAATTCAAGAGCAACACCCTTGCTGAAGTGGTACCAGCCAAAATTCAGGTCAGTTTGTTTGATGCAACATCACCTTTAAAACAATATAAAATATTAAAAAGGCATAATATTAGGGAACAAAAATGGAGGGGGCAGGGTGGTGGAGAAACGGTAACAAGGGAGGTGTGTGTTATGGTAGTTTGGTTTTCTTTTTTGTGGAAGTAGATTTGGTGGAAGTAGTTTTGGTGGAAGAATAGTTAAATATGAATCTTCCATAAAATACTGCAGAGTTATCAAAGAAAGACTAAAGTATATTTTTAGCCCTGCCTCTTTTATATAACTTACACACAATATTCACAATATTCACAGCATTACAATACTAGGTTGAACTTGAAGAACCTTTCAGTTAATCTTATTCCAAAACCATGGTATGCATTAATCAACATTCCAGAACATTTATTTCACTTTAAATATTCTTTCATGGAATTTAGTTGCTATTCAGAAATAAAGATGTTGCTACTCACTGATTTATCTTTTCGCAAATATCATTGCTCAGAAAACCTCTTTTTTTAGGTATAAGATTATTCATGAGCCAATCCTGATGATCTTATATAATATCTTTATTCAAAATAGTCAGATTTAAAATTGTTTGCAAACCATTATATGTAAAAATTCACATACCACGATGCAAGGTCAGCTAAGTTACAGTGTTCTTTCTCTCTCCTAGCAACACAATGTAATAGTTAAATAAAAGAGTCAGAAAAATTTTAAAGGTGGTGTGCTTGACTGGAATTAGATGCTGAGTCTTCTGGGTTGCAAATCCTACATATCAGTGATATATTGCAAATGAGAGGTCTCTCACCCTCTACCTAATCAAAAGTTCAACAGTCACTCAGATTCCTGAGGAATTATAAGCTTATACTTTTGCATAAATGAGCAATAAAACTGCCTAAAATATATGGCACTGAGGGTTTACATGCACATCTGGGTTTCTGTAAATGTTAATTCATATTTATTGAATATGTCATGAATCCTATGAATAATGACAAATTAAATTCTGTATTTCTCTGTATTAACAATAACAAAGAATTATTTTGTTTTCCTAGTCATACACTGTAGCTGTAAAGATTGTGAACCAGGTTTATGGATCTTCAAAAGGACATGCTGATAACAAAAGGGTTTATATATATTTGTAACATGAGTTTATTGATTGTCATGAAAATATACATTGAGGAGTCATTCTCAGTTTTTCATATACATTGAGGACTTTGGTATTAGTTTTGTCTCAGGATTAAATAGACAATAGAAGAGAAATACAAGTTATCAGTGAGTTTTAGTCAAGAGCAGAGTTTCCAAATAAGAAAAAAAATATCTGTTTTTGTCACCCTGTTACCTAGACTGGCTGCAAAAATTCCTAAGAACTCTTTGACAATTTTTTTTTAAACATAACGATATTTCCCTTCTGCCTCACCTCAAATTGCTTTCATTCTGTAGCTGTTGTCTTGTTGTTGTCAAAATAAAAAAGCTGGAAAATAATACTAACTAAAATATTTTTTAAAAAAACAGCAATATGTTTCATTGAAATATTTTGTAAAGAAATCACTCTGTGAGTATAAATATGTGCAAATCTTGAAAGCTGTGGTTCAGCTACTCCATGTCTCTGTTTTTCCTTAGAGGATGAACTCTGGCTTTTCCCTCTGGGATGTAGCGACAAGGAGTCTCAAGAGCTATTGTCTCTCATCCTTGAATAAGAGAGAGGCTTTGGCCAAAAAAAAAAAAAATTCATACAAAAATCACAAACAGAAAAAACCTCTATATGATAAAACAACTGAAATCTCCTCAGTTCTCATTCTCAGGATGAGAATTTTCTCATTCTATGTTTTTTGCATAATAAGCCTGAAAACTGCTTCTCGAGAGTCATAGAACATTTCCTGGGAGATAGGTTATTGCACAAGATGAGCTCTTGAACAGTTTTGATGTGATGATTTCAATATATTTGAGGTAGGTTGGGCTTTTCCATCCTCCACTTATCTTCCTCTCATACCTTTTTCTTCATTACAAGACATTTTGCAAAGCAGTCTATTCTGTTTTGTGGGAAAGTGGGAAGAAAATGTATCTCCATTAGAGAAACCCAATCATGGACTTACAGCTTTTGAATAAATTGCTAATACTGGGGTAACCAACTTCATATGCAATGCAGCATTTTCATTTACCAGCATGTTTCTTTGGAACAACTTGTCAGTAAAATATTCTCAAAAGAGCTTTCTGAGAAAGACTTTTATCCTGATTACATGTACTAATCCAACATGATCTAGGTTACTAATAAACATTTCAGCTATTATGTGAAGAAATGCTAAAGGTGAGTTTTTGAAGCAAAAATTAGCAAAGTTTTAGAGACAAGGAAATAAGGGAAAAATCTCATTACTATATCTGTATGCCAAAATATTTCCCCACTGAATAAAGTAGAAATACGCTATTAACTCAGTCTTATGCAAAGACAGTTGATTGACAGTGGACCTCTTACAATTATTTTCCAAAACTTTTTGCTTGCCATGACCCATATCTTCACCCTAATTTTCTGTGTAAGATGAAAGTGATTCTAATTATCTGTTGTTAAGCTCCTGAAAATTACATAGCATCAAACAGAAACTCTTGGAAAAGTTAGTACTGACTTACATGTTACATACGTAAACACTGGGATCAGTGCTGGGCCCAGTCCTGTTCAATGTCTTTGTCAATGACGTGGGTGGATGAAGGCATTGAGCGAACCATTACCAAGTTTGCAGATAACACTAAGCTGGATGGAAGTGTTGATCTGCTGGAGTGCAGGGAGGCTCCAAAGAGATCTGAACAGGCTGGA
>WAAB01013892.1:43398-63308 GCA_013389865.1 Piaya cayana
AAAAATTCTTCACAGAAAGGGTCATTGGGCAATGGAACAGGTTGCCCAGGGAGGTGGTTGAGTCGTCTTCCCTGGAGGTGTTTAAAAGACAGGCGGATGAGGTACTGAGGGGCATGGTTTGGTGATTGAGAGGAATGGTTGGACTCAATGATCCAGTGGGTCTGTTTCTAACCTGGTGATTCT
The DNA here is from genome assembly GCA_013389865.1 of Piaya cayana. NCBI lineage: Eukaryota > Metazoa > Chordata > Aves > Cuculiformes > Coccyzidae > Piaya > Piaya cayana. The sequence continues at coordinate 43,582 of WAAB01013892.1, forward strand.
GTGATTGATTTATCATTTTTTATTTTATACAGTGATCCAGATACCAATAGGGTATACAAGAAAGATGGTTTCAAGTAATTTATTTGGAGGTAGATTGTACAATATTATACATAGCCATACTGTGATTTGTTTATGAGACAACATTTTGCATGGGACAGATATTGATCACTGCTTAGAAACAGTGTCCAATAACTTCATTTTCCATCGTGTTGTAGCTCAACATACCAAGCTGTCAGTGCAGTTTTCTTTACTCCTTCCCATGACTGTTTCTCCTTCAGGCTTTGCTCGAATATCAGTAAATTGTAAGGGTCCCTGTGAGGTCATTAGTATGACGTGTTCACAAAATGTATTTACTTTTAGGCTATCTTGTATTAATATTGCTTTTGGTGCAGATTAATTTAATATCTTAATATTAAGATATTTCATTCAGGTAATTTTCAATGAATTTTCTATAGTAAACTTAATTAAAGACCCTGAGTATACTTACAATAGCTTGCAAGATTCTGTGTCTAGCCCACAAATAACTCACAATGTAACCGTTTTCTTCTGTTAATCTCACCTTCAGTTGCAGAAAACAAACTTGGAAGTTTATGAATTTAAATTTTTCTTGAAAATTTATTTTTATTACCTCAACAGTGCATCAGCCAGTTACCTTTTGTAGATTTTCCAAGTCCAAGCCAATCGCCTCCACTTCTATACCATTAGTACTTGCCTGATATCTTGGAGTTTGATTGGTTCCCTCTTATCTATTTTGGTTTTAGGCAACTGATTTCAGATTGCTTTTCTAACTGCCTTGATTGCATACTGAAGTTCTTTGGCAGGTGACCTTATGCATAGCACCACTATTTTTTAATTTTATGGGGTTTTTTATTATATAAAAAAATAATTTAAGAGAATGGTCGTATTTGTGTTAGTCACTTCCATGCTTTACCACTGGACACTGATTGACATGGCATTTTTCAGTATTTATTTTATTTTCTTAGTTTATTAACCATATATGTGTAGAAATTTTAGAAACTGAGTAATTCTCCTTATGAAACAATAACATTTCTCCATGGAGAAATATACGCTTAAGCTAACTAAAAAGATTTAATCAACTGGTATAAAAAAATCTTAAAAACACCTTTGAGCTTATTTCACAATGCCTTGTAGTGAGACAAAAGTAAAGCATGGACAAAAGAACATTTCCAAAAGGTGAACATTTTACTCTTCCATACACGCAAAACAATTTCACCAGAAATAGTTTCTGCCATAACACATTATAGAATGTGTCTTTGACATAGTGAAAAGTAGATACTTTTTTCCTTTATGTTACTTTCTCATATCCTTTTTCCTGGCCAAAAGGCAAAATTCTGTCACAGGTTAACCTGTATTTTGTAAATAAAAATGTTGGTAATTTATTTGTTGGTTTGGAATTTTATTTTATTTTTCAGTGTGGGCATTTTACGGCTTTTTAAGTGCTAGTTATCTAACCTGAAACTAGCTTGTCTAGGATTATTATCTTCAGTTTTTAGACTTTGGTCTCAAGATTGGAAGTGGTAAATTTTTGGCCTGAATTTTTCATGTTAGTACACAGCTGATAATGTCATTAAATATTCTATGTCATTTATGTGAAAAATACCATTTATAATTTAACATATAGATGATGTACATCTCGCACACTGGTCTCTTACTGTTCTTACTCTGGAAAAGCATCTTTACAAATGAATTAATTTATATACATGAAAAGCTTAGGTATTTTAGTCATACCTGCAAAGATATGTTTCTGTAATAAAATTATTCCTGAGAAAAAGAAAGCAAGTTAAATTTTAATAAATATGTCAGTAGTTTAGTTAATCTGTAATTGTCTTGTTATTTGGGAACAAACACTGGAAAGTGGGTAGAGGGAAGCTCTTTGGGTACAGTTGGTGTATATGCAATGCGCAAAGTGTCACAACATCCTTACCAATGGTTCTTCTTTTAAACTTTATTTCCTATTCCTTAGCAGTTGTTAAGAAAGTTTTTCTGCAAGAACTCTCTTTTGAAGATTTAAGAATGTTTTAATATGTACTGAGCAATGAGAAAAATAAACAGCATCTGCTCAAGACAAAGAAATATTTACCAATGTTCTTAGTAAAACTTGGATTAATAGCAGTCTTGGTTTTATAAGTAAGAATCAGAAGTGTTAGATGAAACACAGCTTAATCATTATCTCACTGCTCCAGATTTCTCAGCTTTCAAGATGATGTTTTACCATATTATTTGGCATCATTAAACTGTTGCTGGAGTAATCACCAATGCAAATGCTTACAAGGGTATAAGTAAAATCATCTCATGAGTTCATCAGAAATACTGCTTACTGGTTTTCATGGGACATTTTTAGATAACTGCCCGTTTGTATTCCCTTTGTAAATGTTTTGGCTCTCCTGTACTCCAAGGAATTGAATAAAAAAGTTGAGAACATAGGGTTCAAAGAAGATATCTTTAAAAACTTGTTATTGAGGTGATCTTTTCTGCTTTGTGTTACTATAGAGTCTTGCCTATTCTATTTGGACTCTGGCACAAATCCCATGTTCACTTTATATAGACTTACTATAGCTTCTCTCACAACTTATTTCTTCTAAGTTTATTAGATCAGTGCGAGTATTAAACCAGATATTCATGCAGAGCATGCCTCACTATTGTGTTGGGTTCTTGCACAAGCTGTGAAAAAAAAATCCCTTGGTTTTTAGACATTAGTCCACTCGTTCAGCATTCAAGAACCTTATTACTATCTGGTAATTGTCAGAATGGTAAAGCATGTTTACAGTCTCATCTTTAAACCAGACCTTTATTTTTAGTGGTGTCTCCTCTGTTTATATTAGTACTTGTAGTTTATGTACTATTTGTACATACTGCTCATTTTGAGGACCCTAGGAAAGTTTATGAGCTTCTTAACAAATATATTTCATTCATGCTCTACAGAACACTAAAGCATCTACTTGACACTAGACAGCATTAGCTACTAGGTCACACTTACAGCCTGCTGAAACTTAAGTATATCTATAGCTGTGTTGTTGGATCAGCACTTTAATCCAGTTTAGAATATGCATAACTACCTTTTACAGGAGTCTGTTGATAACAGAAAATTAGATTCTCAAATGAAACGTATTCAAATGGTCCAATCTGCCAAACAGCACCAATGGAATTGATGAAACCACTTGATACCAGGTGAGAATTTGGTCCAGGAAGAGTAAACAATAAATCTACAACATTGTAGATCATAAGTATTCTAGAAAATCAGGCATATTTTAGTAATCCTTGGTATATGCCCATCTGGGAATGAACAGTAAAAAACCAAGTAATTTCAAAACATTTTTTGTGGAAAGTGCTTACTAAGGAAAAATTAGGTTCATGGTAATTCAAGCAAAAAATAAATCCGTCTGAAAAGACACATTTTAGATTTTCACAGTGACATCTTTAAACACAGTTTTAATACTAAGCAGTTTATTTTTAGAGCTCAAGGTACAAGATGACGTTTCCTCATTCTAGCCAAAGGGATAGTAGCATATTTGAGCAGAAGCTTCTTAGGAGTCAGGCAGGAGTAGCCATGTGTTTATCATGGAGTGATGCTCTCCCTCATGTTCTTGGACATGAGTTCTCTGCATGAACTGTTTGAATCTGCATGATTAATGTTCTAGACCCAATTCTGAAACTATGCAGAGTCCTTCTCAAGTCAGCAAGGAAAATTTTTAATCCTTTGATTCAAATATATATTTTCTTCATTATGATTTTGCTTTGCAGTTAAAAATGAATACATGTTACAGAGTGGGAGTATGTATTCAAACTCTTAAACCAGGCTGTGAAATCTAGCTATCCATGCAACTTCTCATGGTTATAGTTACAGTCCCTCTTCCCTCTCCTGCCCCATTAGAAAATTCATATCAATTTTACAGAGGCAACACTTCAGCCTGAAGTGATAGTCCACTATGACAGGAAGCAATCTAGGTGGCTAAAAAGAGTTATACAGGGGAATTTTAGGCATTTTAGGAAATACTGCTTGAGCGCCAGCTGCAATATCAGAAGGTAGAGGGTCTCCTATAGGTCTTGTGCTGTAGCTTCTGGCAGTGTGACAGTATCAGGAGCCTACACATTCAGGCTTTGTCTTGTAAGAGAAAAAAAACATCAATCCCAAGGCTTAAGACTCTTCAGTGAAACCTCTCTGCTGTTGATCACATGAAAATTAGCTGAGGAAAATTAGTTTAACATCTGGTTCAGCATCTCAGGAAATATTTACAATATCCATAGTATATAGAGGTTTTATGTTAAAATTAGTATCCCAAATGATACTAGTAGTTAGTTAAGATTATATTTAAAAATTAAATGTACCCCTCCTGCACAAAATGGACATGGATTACAAAACTGCACCATGCCTCCTTGCTAAAAACCCTACAAAAACATCTGCATTTGGATGGAGTAGCAGAAATTGCTATGTAAGCATGTAACTGAAATAAAAGGTTGTTGTACACAACCTTATCACAGGTAAAAAAATGTATTAGTGCTCCTGAGCACCCCAGAACTGGGTCAGTCCAGCACTTGAGTGTGTCAACTTGTTTTGCTATAAAAGAGTGAATCAAGTTACATCGATTGCGTTAGAAGTGGGATCAGCATAATTTAGTCTTCTGAAGTACAGTAGGACTATGGCAGTGAGCTGGAGTGCAGCAGTTAATTTTTTTTTCCTTTGGAAGTGGACAATGTACATGATTCACTACAGTGGAATTTACCTTTTCTCAGAACATCCAAGAATACCATCAATATATGATACCTCTAAAAATGAGTTCAAAGGGCTAACTCTATAATGCACTTGAAGAAAAAGAAATGTTGCCCACTCAGATAAGAATTAAAATCAAAGGCACATCTTCTGGGAAATTTAAAGTAGGAATATTTACAAGTTGTACAGTGAGAAAAACACCTATATTGACCTTAGTAAGAAGGACAGAATAATTCATTGTCTGCTTAGATATATTGTGATAGGGGTATTTTTTACATCAGAAGAGATTTAAACTTTCCAAACTGTGTAATTGAAACAAGAGAAGCTTTGACCACAAGTTGGTAATTTGCTGGTACTCCATCGCTTTTTAACATAAATATATATAGCATTTAGGAATCTAAATGAAAGAGATGTTTCATCACTGTCTTTTTTTTTTAATATGAAAATACTGAAAGAAACATGGATGGAGAACAATAATAATTATAATAAAGTTAATAAAGGTTTTTCTTGGAATAGAAACTATTTCTTATAGTAATGTTAAACTTGAAATCTGCTAGTCATGCAATATATGACAGAAGTTTATTAACAAGATAAAAGGTACAGGAATATCCTTAAAACTGCTGATCAGCTCAGAAATTATATAGTCTAATACTGCTGTTTTAAGGCAAAGTAAATCTGTCTTTTGGTAGTAAAAAATACAAACCCTGGAAATAATGAGTTAAAAATAGAATATTATGTTATGGCCCTAATGCCTAAATTTAAATTAATGGTAAAGTGAATCTTTTATCCTGAACTTGCTGTGTTTCATAGTTGCACTGAGTTTTATTCTGGATGAAGCTGAATAAGCCACTCCAGTGCAAGAAGACAAACGGAGCAGTGTTCTGGGAGAAGGCTCAACTCACTTAATCATTGAGTGTCCCTTCTCAATAGTGAAATGTAAGAAATACCTCCATAGGATAAATATTTCCATGTATCTTAAACACTTACCTTTATTATTCTTTAATGTGATAAATTACCACCTAAAGGTGTCTATTGCTCACCAATGACTTTAAAGAGAATCTAGCATAGCCAAGATGCCTCCCCGGGGATAGCTAAAGGTGAAAGAGGATGAAGCCAAGGCTATGATCTTATTGTCACTGGCATCATGGAGACGTGGTGGGATGAATCCTATGATTGGAGTGTTGACATGGAGGGATACAGGTTCTTTAGGAAGGACAGGTGGGGAAAATGAGGAGGAGGTGTTGACCTCTACATCGATGACCACATGGAGTGCATGGACCTCCACCTGGGGATGGATGAGGACATGACCAAGAACCCATGGATTAAGATTTAAGGGAAGGCAGAGACAGATAATGTTATAGTGGGGATCTGCTACTGACTTCCAGACGAGGAAGAGTGAGTGGGTGAGCAGACAGATATGCACAGTCTCATGTTTGCAATTCCTGGTCCTTATGGGGGACTTCAATTACCCTGATATGTGTTGGAGGGACAACACAGCAGGGCACAAGCAATACAGGAAGTTCCAGGAATATGTTGATGATAATTTCCTTCTCCAAGTGATAGAAGAGCCAGTGAGGAGAGGTGTTATGCCGGATCTTGTTCTCAGCAACAGGGAAAGGCCACTGGGGAATGAGAAGTCCAGGAGAACTCTTGGCTGCAGTGACCATGAAATGGGGGTGTTCAAGATGATTAGAGCAGAGAGGAGAGTGCACAGCAAGCTCACTGCCCTGGACTTCCAGAGAATACTTTTGGCCTTTTCAAGGGTCTGCTTGGTAGGTTATCATGGAATAAAGCCCTGCTTTTTTCTTGAGGATCTCAAGAAAGCTGGTTAATACTCCAGGGTCAACCCTTTCGGAGAGACCCTTCAAATCTTCTGCAGGAGACTCTCTATTGACTGTTGTTTGCCTCTATCTTGCTCTTCATCGACTGCCTTTTTGCAATAAAGAAAGGTTTTTGATGTATGGCACTTGTCTTCATTTGTGTCTTAATCTCAGGTCTAGGGGTTTCCAAACTAAACTCTCCCAGCTTTGATGTGGGACTCTTACAAACAGAAAGGTATGTCCCACATATCCATTAAAGCCCAGTTCTATGGATGCACATTAAAACATGCTAAAACCAAAATATGCTGCGGCAAAGTGACAGTATTTTCATGTGTGGACAGTACACTTCACTTAAAGATCAGCTATTAATCATATATGAACAAACATTAGCGAATTAAGTGGGCCAATGTTCTGAGCACTACCAAGTACTCACTAAACCTATAAGCCACCAAAATGATTCTTGGGAAAGCTGTCAGAAATGTGAAATACAGCAAACCTTCTTTGTGCCTCTTGCATATATATTATTGCCATTAACATGTAAATGGATACCACCCCTTAGCAAGTTTAGCCCATGTCATTAGTCGCTGTAGTGCTTGACAGCACTCCAGAAAGCCAGAAAAGCAAGTACTCTTTATGCCATACTCTACATACCTGAGCTCCATTAATGCAGTGAAACCACTTCACCCCAGGTGCTGTGACATCACAGGAAGATTTTAAATAGTCCACCCCCAACATAGAGCATCTCTCCTGCTATTGCTCCTGACTCAGTATATTTGTGTAAGTAGCCACACAACAGTGAGAGCTAATAAAAATTGCCAGTGGAGATATGGTGGTACTGACAATCAGAACTTCCCACTATGCTTTTAAAGTTTAAACTTTTAAGTCAGAAGAACAGAAGCTGGTTCTGTTCAGCCTCTGGAATCATCTCATAAAATAGAGGAAGCCAGAGGCAGTTTGGTAATCATGGTTGTTGTCCCCAGTAGGATCCCTCCAGATATCAGCTGCTAGTATTGCTTCCACATCCTCCTAGCTAGAGGTTTTTAATGGTAGTATTTTAATGGAATCATTATCAAGCAAAAAAACTCTTACAGGGCAGATCTTTTCAGGATTTCTGCTTAATAGATGTCCATTATGTCTCTTAATAATCTGAACAGATAAAACTTCTTCCCATTTCTGTCCCCTTCCTCTCCTTTCATGTCAACACCAGGTTTGGATAAGATGAAGTAGCATTTCACGGCTGCATTTTGGCGATATGACTAATGGGAGTAGTCAGTTGCTGCACTTACAATAAATGTAGGTTTTGTTTGTACATACTATTGCTGCACCTCCAAAGATTATCAGGGATAATAGGAGCTCATCAAGAAAGACATCAGGAAAGCCTGTAAATGAAGTCAGCATTCAAATGAGAATATCCTCAATTTCTTGGTCTTCACAAAGTACATTTCTCATCATTTCCAAATGATCCTGAGTGTTTGGAAAGCAATAATTTAAAAGAAAAGTGCCAAATTGTCATATAAATCTTATCTCATATAAATTTATCTTTTAGTAAGTATCCAGCCTATCTCAGCCAAAAGAAAACATGAGCCACTCTGTACAGCCATCAGACAATTTTTTCTGTCATTCAGACAATGTCTGACATCTTTCTGTAACTCCTGACTCTTTGTCAATGTTCCTGTGCTCCGTTTATCCACTGTGATCCTGAGCTTCCTGCTCTACGCAAACCAGTGTAGAGGATCACAGATTCTGCTCTTGCTTTTGGCTGACCTACATCCTCCAAAAGATCAGGCAGCACAAAATACAGTCTTTAACTTTCTGGGACGCGTCTGAACAACAATAAGCTTCATAAAGAGGAAAACAACACAAGCTCCAGTTTTCATCAGTCTTCTCTCCTGACAGAGACTCTGAAGTAGCAATTTCACTGAGGGGTATGCATGTTGCTTTCTGATCTAGCTGAGTGCTGTTTGACTAATGATCGTCTGTCTTTTAACAGCTTTAGAAATCAGCAGCAAAGCAATCCTATCAATCCTATTTTATTTACTTCAAAAAAGGAGCATGTGAACTGTTGGAAAAAAAATTCTAATTAGGCAATGATCAAAGATTAGAGGACAGATCAGCTTTTTTGTGAAACATTAATGCTCAGAAAAAAAAAAAAATCCCAATTTTTGCAGTGTAGGCATTACTTACATCAGTGCTCCAAATACCACATTCAAGTACTTTATGCTCACTATCAATGTAATTAATGAAAAAATTCAGGCTAAATTCTGGATGGTACTCCACAAACTTAATTTGTCAAAAAAAGGTTTGTCCTCCTCGGCAATACTTAATGAGAGCAAGAGATAAGGATTGAGCTCCAGATTTGGTCACCTACATAATGTACGTACAATTCTGGTCTACATATGTATCATGTGTCTAAGCTGCTTGCATAGACATGGAGATCTAGTCAATTTAGACCACTTGAGTCCATTGAGCTTCACCTAAAGTAAACACCTGCATTATCCTGCTGAACAGTTCACCATAAAACATATTAACAACCATATCTTACAACCATAATTTTTAAAATAAGCATTTTTTTTCACAAGTCTTTATTTAGTATTTCAATGTTTTAGGAGTTTTGATGATGAGATACAGACACTGTGATACAGAAAAGGAAAAAGAAGAGGAGTTGTGTTCACATATGATTTTTGGCAACTGATGTTTAACTTGTACAAGCTAAAGCAGAACAAGTACAGCATGTGTTATAAGGACACTGATTTCAGTCTACCTGTTTGATCTTTCCAAGCCTACTATATAGCAAATTGTGACTAAAAGCAGAAAAGTATTGTGTTAATACAACTCACGATAATATTCTCTGTTTCTACTTTATTTCTCAGGTTTGGAGAAGATCCTCCTTCTCAGTATCCTTGTATTATTACACCTGTGCAGAACTTTAGATGAAAGTGATAGCAATAGCAGACATGGCATAGAAACACTTCATAGTTGAGAAGCAACAGGTCACAGAAACAGGAATGTTGAAACCTTATAACAGCTGCCACACCTGAAAGCAGTTTTCCCTATCCTCCTCACGATAACTTAAAAGAGCAAGCGTGACATAGGCAGACAATCCAAGTATACCATCAGATCCTAATCAGTACCAAAGCCTGTAACATGGTGATAGCAACAAAACTGGAGCACCTCTGTCTAGAGCAGTGTTTATAATTGTACTTTCAATAGGCTCCAAGAGTACCCTATATTCAGCATTATTTTAATGCTAATACATCTTTCCTTGTAATCAGAGTATAACCTTCCCTTACTCATGCAATTCTTTGATATTTTGAATTGCAGAAGAAGATGCAATTCTCAGATGCAGATGGCTTGAAACATGTTTGTTGCAAAAAACAGATTTAGTAACAATTGTGTTGAGAGATTTTAATGGAGATAGAGCTGCTGTTTTATTTTTTTACTACTTAAGTATTTTCCAACAAGAAGAAATGAACCTTTTTTTAAAGTACTGTAGTCTGAAAAACTACATTTGATTGAAAATACAGCATGAATCCTAACTTAAATATAATTATATCTAAATTTAAAAAAATGTATTTTGAAGCAGCACTTCTGAAGGAAAGAAAAATAGACTGAAAAATTTCTAGAGATATTCACCCAAGTAGTATAGATACTTAGGTACAATAAGATGTTCAGTTTTAATTTTGTCCCTGAGAAACTTCTAAAAAATCATGTTTTTCCTCTGGAAAGTATTTCATTCTACAAGGGAATGTTTAATTAACTTTTCTTTTTTTTTTTTTTAACATCTTCATCTTAAGCTTGAGGTTACATGTTTAGATACTTAGAATTAACCAAAGATTGGCAGCTGCTGAGGTCTTTGCTCCACTCTTCACTTTTACATGCAAACAATTAAGAAGAATATCGGTTGCTCTGGTACAAAGGCTGAGGTGTAAATAATGATTGATGTTTTTCATCCTTACTTCAGTGGTGTCAGGTATTAGTGTCTACTTAGTTTATGTCCCACTTTTCTGCTGTGCACTTGATTTATGAATCTCAGCAATCTCTGTTTCCTTAGCACAAAGCAGTCTGAAGTGAAAAATGGATAGTACAGAGAAATCCCCAAATATTGCACAGCTACTGAAGATATGCAGTCATCAGAGTCTTTAGAGTGGGAAAGGACAGAGATACAGCATAAATAAAAGTCCAATGATTCTAGGTAATGCTGCAATACTTTTAGTTGCTATCAGAGTAGGCTAAAACATTTTTAAGGATTTTCTCCCTGTCTTGGATTACATAAGACCTAAACCAGTACTGTCACATGCTCCTATATCATATTTTTTTACAGGCATAGAGGTTTGTCACAATGAAAACAAACACTCACTTCACATATTTTACCAAATCAAGATTGAAGAGGCTTATTATTTATTAATAACATAAAATTACTTGCAATCGTCAAACTATACATTTAAAATTCAATAATAGTAATTCAGCACATAGCATTAGATGCTTAGGAAATATTAATAAACAGCTACAAATTTCTAAAAACCTTTCTGTAATCAACCCCAAGAGCCATAGATACTTGCACCCATGCTTATAGAATTACATGCCCTCTCATTACCTTACCTGTACCATAGCAGCTGATGCACATGTCCCTTTTTCTGGGACCACAGTGATCTCTGCTTACACACGTCTCCTCTGGGAGGTGTGGGTTACATTTTGATAAAATGTATAAGCAGGCAATACAAAGCACTGTACAATATAGTTGTTTCATCTGTGGTCCATCATCGTTTACAAAGAGCACTGACAGCAGGAGACCTGATAAATCTGTTAGAAGAGACTGAACTTGAATAGAGCCTGGAATTGTCATGGTGGAGTGGAATACAGGAAAAAAAAAGGACTTGTAACTCGCTGAAAGCTTTTTGTTGTTGTTATTCTCCTTAGAAGTCAAATTCTTATTGTTATTAAATAACTCACTTAAATACTCCTATGTTAAATCAGGATGCTTCACTGAAACATTCCTTTAGGCAGAGTGCATATCTGTCTATGAAGTTCACTTTGGTAATTGATGTTCTATTGCTTTCAGAAAAGAAAAAAAAAGTATAGTATTTTTTTTTCTTTTCATGTAACTCTTCTACTGGTACAATCCTTTGCACACAATGGTGTTATTCTTCCTGGAAACTATAATTGAACTCAGCTTTATAGTATGATGATGTCAGCAAATGTTTTAAGCCAATAATTTTTGTTTGTTGCCCAAGATTTCTTATTAAATCATCTGGGTCTTGCAATGTCTTGCTTTACACTCTGTGTGCTCTGAAAAACTGCGTAAGTATGAACTGAAGGAATTAGAATACAAAAAATATGACTTAAGCGCTATTTTTCAAATGCAAGTTCTGATGACATTATAAAATCCTCCTTCTGCGCAAGCACCACTATATTATCACATATATCCAGTATAAAAATAGTAGTCATAATTTCAGAAAAAAAGAAGATCATATGAACTTATGAAGATGGTGAATTACAGTAACACTTTAATTTTCTATTTAGAACTTAGGATGCTTAAAAGAAAGCTGGAAATAATGGCCTTTCTGGGAATATTTATAATAATTTGGTTATTCCCCAAATTTTACTTATAATGAATAAAAAAAAAATATGACAGTTAGTTTACAAAACTGTGTCACTTCCTATAAAATATTCTCAAAGATCTATCTAAGCAAATACCACCTCTAAGTAAAGGAGCACCTTTGCTATAAGGACAGGCTGAGAGAGCTTGGCTTGCTCTTACTGGAGAAGAAAAGGCTGCAGGGAGACCATATGATGGCCTTCCAGTACCTGAAAGGGGCTACAAGAAAGATGGGGAGGCCATGTTTACAAGGGCATGTGATGATATGACGAGGGGAAATGACTTTAAATTGGAGGGGAGGAGATTTAGACAAGACATTAGGAAGAAATTCCTCGTGATGAGGGTAGTGAGACACTGGAACAGGTTGCCCAGCAAAGTTCTGAATATCCCATCCCTCAAGGTGTTCAAGGACAGGTTGGATGGGATCCTGAGCAGTTGGTCCAGTGGGAGGTGTCCCTGCCCATGGTGGGGGTGTTCAAACTACTGTCCCTTCTAACCCAAATAATTCTATGATTCTCTGTTTCTCTGAAATGGGGAACTAAGAGAGGACACAAATGTATTACAAATAAGCAGTACAGAAAACAGTTATACCAGGTTCACATTTCTGTAAGGAACATATGAACTTCCACAGCAATTTAGCCCACAAACACACACACACATTAAGACAAGGAAAGGTTGAGAAGAATAATTCTGATCTCAAACATGCCTACTATAAGTTTCTTACTTCTTATATTTCAGCACCAAACTAACCAAACTACAAACAATTTGACCATGGAATAGGCCAACCCAAGTATTATCTGTGGTGACTGCTTTTGTATTTACAGCAGGAGAAAGGGGATTCATTCACTCAGAGGATTACAAAAGAAGCCTAACCTGTGTTTCTTCATAACTGCAAATGCTTATGTCATAGGAAAAATAGTGAAAGTTCTGTCAGAAAAAGGCATAGATGCAGTTAATTCTGCCTTAAACCCAAGTCATGGACAAGACATCTCCCTGATGCCCCATGATGTCATGCCTACAGTGTTCTGCTTACTTCTCTGGTAGGTTCCTTATCTGTACATGTTATGTGTGTGCCTGGCCAGGTCTCTGTGGTCTCCAGTCTCACTTTTACACATGAAGTATTATTTCTGAAACTAGAAAGTAAACTCTTTTTTTTTGGTTTTGATTGTTTCGTTTGTTTTGATTTGATTTTGAGTTTTTTTCATACAAGCAAGCCTGTAACAAAATTCACTGAACTAACTTTTTTTCAATTTCAGTGGTGCAGCTCAGAATTAGGACTGAACTGCAATCTGTACATAACAGAAAGTTCACTGATACAAATAATTTGATGATATTTGAAGATCATGCTATGTCGTCATGTCTTTCCAAAGAAGAAAATTATGGGATGGGGCAAGAAGAGACAATAAAGTTTTGTAGCAAAATATATTGCCCTATAAGTCTATAGTAAGTGCTGCATATTTATGTCAACCTTTTAATGGAAGGATTACTATGTTCAAAGACATTAGATTACCTCAGTAACCACTTGCCCTCTTAGAACTGATGGTTCATGATCTTTTGGTTACAGGATGCAGACAAAATGGAAATCATGCACATATGATCATATGGCAGTGTGAAACTGGGAACAAAACAAAAATCATTGGAATTAATTTTTATTGTGAAATAAAGCCCGATTATAGAGAACTCAAAATCAGTATTGGCATTCACAGTTACTTATGTCTGCAGATCAGACATCAAAGTAACAAGACATTGCAATTTCACTATTTGTCATTTCCTAGAAACATGTATGCAGATGAATCAGGAGATTGTAAAATATTCACAGGTTTCCAAAAGTTGTCATCTAATACTTTCCAAAAGAGCTCTAAACACCAGACAGGATTTACAATGAACAGTAAAGCACTAAGTAAAAATGTGTTCAATATTGACAGAGCTTTTCCTGTGTTAGTTTGTGGGGTTTTTAACTCCTTCCACAAAAGGAGAGAGGCCATAGAGCCAGTTTAACCAGCTGTCAAGGAATTTACCCTATGGCCTAGATGCAGTCTGATGTTCTCATGTGTGCTTTTCTCTGCACCTGAGGGAGTAGCTGTAGAAGTGTAGGGTGTCCACTTTGTCACTGTATTCTGACTATCAATGTCTGTTGAGGATGTGAGCAGTCAGATTCACCTTTTGATTATGTTTTTCTTTGCTAGAGGTTTCAATCAGCCCTTTCCTGAACTTGAGAAATAAATGAGACATAAAGCTATCTTTTGTTGCTGTGCACTCATTCTAATGCTATCCAGCCCCTACAGTTTCATGGGATTGTAAGTGTTGCAATCCAAATAGTTTCACATGAAAAAGAAAACAACAAACCGTTAAGAGTTCAGGGTTCATCAAGAGATTTTCAAAAGCTTCCTCAGTAAGTGAGATAAAAGGTAAAATCACCAGCAAAAAAAAAAGGGTCGATTTTTAAATTGTGATATATATGTATAAATCTTCTTATACATTTAAAGAGGTTGAGTGTAGACAGAAAGGACATATTCTTGGTGTATTTGGTATGACTTTTATTCTCTTTCTGTTCTTAGCGTGCTTTGAAATAATTTTAAAGTTCAGTGGTAAGAATTGAAATACATTAAAGATGGTAAAAATTTTCCACTATTTTACGTCACAACTAATGCAAAGGCATAAGTGTGGAGCTAACTACTAAAGAAAAATCTGCCGGCAGAAGACAACACTTGCAGCACTGCGGGAAAATACAGCAAGAAAAAGACAATTCATTTCATGAAACTGACAGTGAGAATCAGCCAGTTGTATGTGTAATGTCAAACATTTGGTAAGACCTCAGTTTCACCTAAAATCTATATGTGAGTGTAAACATAAAGAGAAGAGCAACAACAAGGTAAGCAGCAGCCAGAAGGATAGGAAATGCATTTACAAAGCAAAGAAATCTTGTTTTACTGTGTCTTGGACAGGCAGTAGAGACTTGCAGTGGCATAAAGTATTCTTTGACTGTTTTTAATTTTGTAAGCTTTTGTATTTTTGGCTGTCTTTTGGAAAACTCCTCAAATATTATGAAAAGAGGGAGCGGAAAACAAAGAAAGATCAAAATGAAATCCAAAATAGACTACCAGCCCAGCATTTCTGTGAAAGAAAATATAAAATAATAATAAAAAATAGTCACAGAATCATAGAATCATCGAATAGTTAGGGTTGGAAGGGACATTAAAGATCATCTAGTTCCAACCTCCCTGCAAATAATTATAAAAAATCATTGCACCCTATGGAATTTTCAACTTGAGGTTTTTGATAAAAGAGATCCATGGGTAGGTATCCAAATGAAACAGATATTTTAAATCTCACTAAGTGTGATGAATGAGGTAATATTATTAGATTGTATTAGTGTCTATTTTTAGGTTATATCACTATAATTTCACCACCACGTGGTCTTTTAAATCCAACTCCAAGAGAAGCATGCTTAGCCAGAAGGACAGCAATGCACTAGATACAGAGCATCTCCTGTAGCTTTACTACCTAGGCCCTAAAAGTGACGTACTAAAATGACTTCATGTGTTTCTAGGTCAAGCAATTAGGAAACACATACATAAATTAAAAACAAAACAGTTCCTGCAAAAAGTTTTTGAGGAAGAAAGTGACTTTAAACTCCTCACCTCTGGGCTCTGGCTTGACATTTTACAGCTCTTTACACTCCAAAAGCTATAGGAAAGATCATAAGACCTTCTTGTTTCCTTTGAAAAGCGAGTAATACTTCAACTGCATAGAACAACTATGCCTAAAGACAGATTTCACTGAAAAATATGCATTAAAGCATATTAAAAATCATCTCACATATATACTATAGCTATACTAGAAAGACTGAAAAACTTCAGATTCCCTTTGGTAACAATAATGTTATTCTGAAATTCTCTCAAATTTTACTGAGTGAATACAATCGTATAAACTGGGACAGAAAACACAACACTGGACAAAATTCATACTTTCCCAGGATTTGTTTCCCTTCCAGCGTGCCCCCAGTACACATACCTTAGTTTGTGTATGGCACTGTGTAATTTGCTGGCCTTTTCCTGAAAATCAAGTAATTCTTCAAAATAGAATGAGTATGTTAATCAAATTATCATAAATAAGACTTTCCTCCAGCTCCCCAAAGGAACAATTTCTCTTGCTTGTTCTATGGCAACATGCAGTATAATTAACACAGTATTTAAAAAAATAATAACAAAACATTTCATAACACTATCACTTACAATTGAAATATTTAGGTTACAAAGTAGCATACTGATTATCACCTGCTTTATAACTGCAAATACTGAATGGTTAATCTTGATTTCCTCTCACAGTGAATATGTGTCTTTGTGAGAAGAGACAACCTTTGTGATAAGAACAATATTCTGCACCCAGATGAATATGAAATAATGAGTTAATACCTGGATTCTCTGTAAGAGAATCATCCTTATACGTCCCCCTCATAGCATGAATAGGAGGGTTAAAATTCTAATTCTGAAGAATGTAGGCACATTTGTGAGCACAGGACTTCTTACTACTCACTTTTCTGATCATTTTTCATTCTTCTGTATAAATACTGTTTTTTGAACCATAGACTGGAAAACAATAAATGCTGTCAAGAAGAGAATAAAGATTTATTCTTTATTTTGGAAACAATTTGGGAGTTCTCAAATGTTGGCACAATGACACCAATAATCCATATAATAAACAAGGTGCCATCTTCATTGTGAAATTCCATTGTTTATAGAATTATAAAATAAACAATAGCATGGGCCTATGGGCATGGGAGAGACTGTTCACAAAGGCTTGCAGTGATAGTAAAAACTGGAGAGGGGCAGATTTAGGCTAGTCATAAGAAATAATTTCTTCACAATAAAATGGTGAGTCACTGGCCCAGATTTCCCAGGGAAGCTGTGGCTGCCCCATCCCTGGGGGTGTTCAAGGCCAGGTTGGATGGGACCTTGGGCAACCTGACTGAGTGTGAGGTGTACCTGCCCATGGCAGGGGAGTTGGAACTGGATGATCTTTAAAGTCACTTCCAACCCAAACTATTCTATGATTTATTACACTCAAGATTGCATGTGCTACTAAATTATATTAAAAATAGTTTAGTCTTAAATTGGAATCCAAATATCTCTGTTTCTTATTAATCTACAATACAGATATTAAATAAAACCAGCCATGTCATTTATGTCAGTTGCTAATAAGCATGAAGTCTTCTTTTTCTATAATACACATCCTGCCTTCTATTGCAATTTATGTTGTTCTTGTGAAGACAGAAAAATAAATCTCGATAATAAAATCTACATATAATTAAAAAAACTCACAAAACTACTATCAGTCAGTATCATAGAATCAGTAGCCAGTTCAGACTTTTTTATTATTATTATTTCTGCCCTCACTCCTCTCTCTCACTTTTTCATTTTGATATGACATTTTAAAGTTTAGCAGAACTTTTAGTTTATTGAACTAAATCGAAGTGAACGCAAAAGTCCTGGGATGCTTCAAAAACTGCTAGTAGTAATGAACTTCTGCTTACCTCAGGGAGATATCCCTTTGTTCCTACATGGCCTAGACCTTATTCTCTCTCTCCCTTAATCCACATAAAAGGCACATTCACTCCTACCCTTCAGCATTCACATCCATATCACTTGGAGAGTACAGGCTAGCGCTCCAGAAATTACAAGAGAGACACCTGATGGAATACTAAATGAAAGGAGGCAGTGTAAATAACAGATGTTAAAGAAAAAAAATAATCCTTATCATTCTATATAAACAGCTTCTTATGTGGTCTGGTACAAGCAAAAAACACTGGCCTCAGTTATGGAAAAAACTGACTAGAATCCATTCAAAATGCAGGCATACTCTAATAAAAATCAGAATAGACATTTTTTCAGAAAGTAAGCCATAAATCTTGTTAAGATGTTTTCACACTATACACAATTGCAGTGAGGTCTCAGGGTGACATTAGCTAGATGCTGTGTTCATTCTGCTACACTGTGCTAATTCAAGATGGAAAAAAACCCCAATAAACAAACCAGTTATTGCACAGGTCAGTTCTGAGCTCCTAAAACTGCATTTTTCAAGAGTGCTCCTGTCTATAGCAGCTGAGGTATTACTTTCCAGTGCTTGGCAGTCTGTACTGTAGTTCCCACTTTGAAAACCTCATTCAAACTTTACTTATTTGTCCCATGCAGTTGGCATTTCTTAATTGCCTTGCAGCTGGTATTTAATATACATCTCTGCCTCTGTGCATGTGGCATCTGACAGCAGAAGTTACAGGTAGACAGCAACAATCTCTCAACTATTTTAGAGAAAGGATGGATATTTGGATTCATCTTTCACACTCACAATCCAACCCCCTCTTATTACTCTGAGCTCAAACTATACCTGGAGCTTATGGGGACACTTCTCCATGACTTCTGGTCCATGCCTTGTTGAAGAATGGGATTTTTCTAACCAATGACGCTCCCAGCTGTTCCTTAGTTGCCATTCAAAGATGGCAGTCTTAACCAGTGGTACTCACGTGTTCTCCCAGAGGACCCATTACAGTGATTCTGCCTGCAGGCATCCTTAGGGAGCTGCTCAGAGGTGTGGTCCTCACAAGCAAATTGAGAACTCTTCTGTATTAGGATTAGGGCTCCAGGTCAAATCTTCTGAGACCAGATCCAGCTGTAAATATCAGGAAAGGGCTAAATAAATATCAGACCTTAAAGGCAAATACTAGTTCACCTCATCATACAGTCTTCAGCAAATACACTGATTGTTTTTGTGTCAGGCTGACTAGAAAAGGATGGGAAGCTATAATTGTTCTACTGCTTTTACGTGAGGAGTTGCTTTTATTTTAGAGCATACACCGTCCGAAGGGTAAAGTTAAACTTTAGCTGGAGATAGCATACTCTCATTGCTGCCTTCTGAGGCTTTCTATAGCAAAAAGCACGTAGTTAGAGTTTTTAAAGTTAGTGATTGAATTATGGTAACTGCTCTTTGCTGTTCTTTATACATTTACAATTGAGTAATGGTTGAGCAAAACAAAGAAGTAAAAATTTGATCCAAAGTGATTCTGTGTTGTCTCTTGTAGTAGTGCTACCAAATCAGTTTTGTCACCTTATTTCTTTCTGAAATACTGATGCTTATTTACAAAAGGAGAGAAGTATTCAGTGTGAACAAATAAAATCAGTCAGCTGAAGGAAATAATTCTTGATTTGCACTTAGGATAGGGCACAGAGCATTAATGACAGATTAAGATGGTAACAAATAATCATCAATTGGAAGAGACAATATCACAATAAATGAGAAATACTGATCCTACTGTGGAACTAATATCATTTAGTAGGTGAAACAAAACTGTTTAATTTTCCTACAGCAGTAGTACAGAATATTTGACATAAGGAGATCCTCATCTTTGTTAGATATGACCAAACTCTTTTGAAACAGAAAGACTGTAGGATATTGACTAAGGGGAGCACCTGGAAGTCAAGTTACTGTCCTGAAAGGGAATGGGATGAAAGGAATATGTAATAGAATGTCCACTGGAGTTGGTCCTCCTCAAATTAGAGTACTAAAGTACTAGTGGCCAGAACTGGGA
>WAAB01013893.1:0-27958 GCA_013389865.1 Piaya cayana
ATTCACTTACCTACACCCAAAAGTCCAGTAACCAGCATCTGACGCCAACAGCATCTTTGTTTTCTGACTTAAGTTCACTGCATGAAACCATCAGCCTTAATTAGGACTTCTGAAAACTCAGTTCTTTCAACAGGATCTGCAGGTTTTGCCTGCAGAAATGCCTATTACTTAGTCGCTGCCACAGGGAGAAGGGCAGTGTTCCAGTCACCTCGTGAGAGATTTGCAAGGAAGTACATACAAGCTATATGGTCATTCTCCTTAACAAAGAGCTCTTATAAACAGTTACTTGAACCTCAGAAGCCATAACCTTCAGCAAACATGGGGGGCTCATAACGGATAATTAACTAAGCCCAGCTCTCAGCGTGACACTAACACCAGAATTGTGAGTATTCTTATGCTCCTAATAGAAAAGTACAGAGGAGAAATGAAGGCATTGTATTCGTTCTATTTTACAATCAAGGTGAATTACAATTGGTTCTCTTATCACAATTCAAGGCACACATTGGAAGCCTGTACAGAATTAGACAAAAAAAAAATATGCATGACTGAATGTGGAAAATAAAAAGGAACTGTAGCCATTTAAACCTGATGAAGAGAAAGCCTACGGATACCTGCACAGGTCAAAGGAATTTATTAATGAAGGGTCCTCAGTCTACTGAGAGAAATATTTCAAGAATCAACAAAATTCAACCTAGAAATCAAATAATGCCGTTTCCTGGCAAAGCAGGAGGCAAAGCAGGAAACAACTTGCCACGGCAAAGCTGGAATTATTGAAATCAGTAATCCCTCAATCAGCATGAAACTTTGTTCTAAAGGGAAGTTCAGTGATTTTCAACCTTTTTCAAGTTTCAAAAGTTTAAATTTTTTCCATGGAGGCACAGAATCTTTCATGTAAGCAGAGCCCTATCCAGGAATATGTTTAGGCTTTTGATTACCTTTTGTGATCACCTCAAAAGGTGCCCACAGACTTGGAGGTCTATGGACTGCAAGTTGAAAACAACTGAAACAACTAATTCAAACAAAATCTAGGTCAGTGATAGCCTCCAACGTAAGGAGCTGTATTTCCTGGTTCTGGACTATGAAATTTTCAGTCTCACAGACAGCTCTGGTTTCACCTCACCTTCAGTTAGTGCAGCAATCCCAACATTTAACCACTCCCCACCTTCTACAATATCCTTTGTACTCATAGGTGATGTATCCTCCTTCGAAAAAGAAGGTTAATGCCTTATCAGACCAGCTCACACGGTTGGAAAAAGCAGACAAATTTCAAGCTCAGTCGTCCTTTAACGTGCACGGCCCATGACTGACACACATCCCCTATTTCATCCTAAATTTTTATATGGACGTTTGTGAATTATTTTCTATCCCAAATACGTTGTGTTGCAATAAATGAAGCTAAACATACCTCTTTTTCTCCTCGCTTCCTTAATTTCTTCACACATCTTATTAAATTCTGGATCCAGTTCAGCAGCAATGATAGCATGAGCTGTGTCCTTCAAAGTACAAGCTCTATGTCGAATTATTTTATCTAGAAAACAGAACAGCGCACTTGTTAATTCTTTTTATAATTAGAAATGGTAAAGAATATATATATGTTCTGTGTTGCACAATGCTACTGTCTGTATCAGTGTTGTAACTGGGAAATACTACAAACGTATGAAAATGTAGATGGATCAACACACCAGAGTGCTCAAAAATCACAACGCAGCTATTTAAGAGATACAGGAGTTTTCAGAAGTACAAACTGTCCCTTTAATCAACAGCGGCATTTATAAACAAATGCAGACAGTGAATTATGAGCACATCTAAATCAACTTGCAATCCTTAGAAACTTGCTAGGATCAGCAACTACACCAGTTTTCACAGGCAGATTTACAGGGTGTAATGAAGTACAGCGCAGAGAGTCCCAAAAGTAACGAGAGGCTTGTCCAGGAATTAATTTACCCGCTGGGGTCTACAAACATTCATACAATTACACCGCCTGCAAAATCATACTGGACATCTCCCAGCTCTGTAAGGCAGACCTGGCTTGCTTATATTCCTCCCTTGTTTGTTAAGGCTTTCTTTAAACCTTAAATTATTGCTTACTTTTTATTTAACAGCTGCTAGAAAATTCAAAATTCTGCTAAATCATATTTTACGGCTTATGCTGAATAGTTATTTCTCCTTTTAATCCATTCAGAAAAACTATCGAGAAACAAAAGCCTTGAGTTTGCTACATTTTCAGCTCTGTTTGGGGAAAAGGACAAAAAATACTGCCCACGCTGGAACCCTAAAAGCGACTCATGAAAAAACATTTCTTCAGAGAAGACCAGTTCCTGCACCTTTGAAACACACAGAAGAAATTATCCCAACGCTGTTGCAATCTGAAAAGTGATTGTAACTCAAAAAGTCAGCTCCTATGTAAAGCAAACTGACATGGAGAATGTTGCTTTTCAGCGAAACCCACAACTCTCATTGTTTGCTTTTAGCACAAACACATTTAATTTGTCAATTCATCCATACTGAATTACTTTTTTCCAGTGGATGGAGGTACTTCAACAGCAAACATCAACACTAATGCCTACAACATATTACACAATTAGCAGATTTAATCTGCTTTAATAATCACTAAAGACAACAAATTAAGAATATCAGTGAACATTTATTAAACAAGGCTTATAAATTCTAGAAACAGCAGATTTTACAGCTGGAAAACTGCTGAGTGAAGAATATCCCGTACCCAGCTCAAATGAGCCTTACGTGTGTTTTCTGGGGAAATCTGCCACCACTTAAATCAACTGGAAACTAGAAATTTTTACCCACGTGTATTTGTGAAGCAACCGTGTTTTACGATCACAAAAGATAACACTGCGTTCTATGCAGGTGTAATTTTGTGCCATTAAAAAAGCTGGCGAGATAATAAAGTTGAAGATGCCCTCTCAAAAGAAAGAAAGGGGGTGGGGGAGAAGAAATAAAAAGAAATCTCACATCAAGAGCATCTGACTGGACTCCTACTTTTCTCAATCCCACGATGGGCAAGACTTTCCCACAGACAGTGCTTCAAAGAGGCAAACGCTATTATGTCTAACACACAATGGTTTTGTTTCCATACCTTTAAGAACATTTTCTGGTCAAATAATGGAGGGAGAGTGAAAAAAAACCAACCACTCCCCTACTATGTAATCTTAACTGAAATTTTATAGCTAAGTACCAGGAATAAAGAGCCCAAAGCAGCCAGGTTTTAATATTTATACTGCACATAAAACCAGTTAGAGTGGTACTCCAGTTGTTTTTCCATCCGAGTGACAGGATGGTAGCAGGCACAGTGAGACTGTCCTGTGGATTCCAGCGTGAAACAGAGGCAAGCACACAAGCCAAGCACTAAAGGATGTGAACATTTACAGGTGAATATTTAGCTAACGCATCTGAACGCACGGAGCGTTCAGAACAGGCACGATGTGCTGTTTCAGCAGTGTATGCACACAACAGCTCAAGAAATCTTACGTGCCAAAAGAGCAATACATCATCAGTTGTAGACAGCGCAGAGGCCAGAACAATCATTCATTACCGAGTCAATGATGAGAAACTCCAATCCAAAACTTAACCTAGAAGTGGCTGGATCTATTTCTCCCAGCCCAGTTGGGATGGCAAGGAAACCAAGTTATCCCTATTTTGGTTAATTAAATATGTTTGAGAAGAGCAACAAATCTGGTGAAGGGGCTGGAGAACAAGTCTTATGAGAAGCAGCTGGGGGAACTGGGGTCGTTTATTCTGGAGTAAAGGGAGGCTGAGGGGAGACCTTGTCATTGTCTACAACTACTTGAAAGGAGGCTGTGGAGAGGTAGATGTTTGTCTCTTCTCCCAAATGACAGACAGGACAAGAGGGAACAGCTTCAGGTTATGCCAGGGGAGATTCAGATTGCACACTTGGAAAAAAATTCTTCATTGAAAGGGTTCTCAGGCACTGGAAGGTACCCACAGAAGTGGCTGAGTCAAAATCCCTGGATGTGTTTAAAAGACGGGTCAATGAGGTACTGAGGGACATGGTTTACAGATTGATGGGAATGGTTGGACTCAATGATCCGGTGAGTCTCTTCCAACCTCGTGATTCTATGATTCTATGAAGTGCTTGGAGATGATTTAGTAGTGGGCAGGTACGGTTGGACTTCATGATCTCAATTGTCTTTTCCAACCCAGGGATTCTATGATTTTAGGATTTATAGAATCACCGAGTCAGAATAGTTTCAGCTGGAAGGGGTCTTAAAGATCATCCAGTCCCAACCCCTGTCGTGGGCAGGGACACCTCCCACTGGACCAGGGGCTCCAAGCCCCATCCAACCTGGCCTTGAACCCCTCCAGGGATGGGGCAGCCACAGCTTCCCTGGGCAACCTGGGCCAGGGCCTCCCCACCCTCAGCGTGAAGAATTTCTTGCTAACGTCTACTCTAAATCTTCTCCCTTCTAATTTAAAGCCACCCTCCTCCTTGTCTTATCACTCCAGGCCCTTGTAAGAGGTATTTAAGGTGCGGGTGGATGAGGTACTGAGGGACATGGTTTACAGATTGGTGGGAATGGTTGGACTCGATGATCCAGTGGGTCTCTTCCAACCTGGTAATTCTATGATTCTATGACTTCCTGAAGTCCCTTCATGTACTGCATGGTTGCTCTAAGGTCTCCCCAAGGCCTTCTCTTCCCCAGGCTGAACAACCCCAACTCTCTCAGCCTGTCTTTACAGCAGAGGTGCTCCTGCCCTCATAGCATCATTTCTTAAGACTCCTTCTACATATATGAAGCAGATAAATATGAAAAAGGCAATGAGAAACAAGTGCAACTGGGTGACCAGACTATACTGTGCCTGGTCCATGCCTAAGGTACTTCCAAAAACCTCACAAAATCAAAAATTTGAGAAGCAAGAGAAATACAGAAAATCAGGCTTTAACCTGGTAAAATCATTTCACAAGATTTAAAGAAAAAACATTTAAAGCACTGGACTGCACTTGCAGATGGATCCAGATTTCCAAATATCACTTATATTAAATACACCTACATCAAAAGCCTGCTTTGCTCTTGTTATTTAATTGATGAAGCTGCTAACTGAAAGGTTTTCTTTAGGCAGTGTGCACTGTTTGGCATCCCTAGCAAAGAGGCTATAAGATGTTCCTTTCTTAGTTTTGAATGTGTACAGCTTTTACAGGCATTTCAATCTACAAATTCCATTTTAATTGGAAGTATCCCTTCATACTTCATCAAGACAATACCTTCTAATCTCTCCTAATCAGCTGCAACTGACTTCATCGCCTGATGATTTATCCTGTTTTACTTCTATCCCCAAATACACAGGGTTTAATTTCTGTGGGTGAATTCCATGTTCTAAGCTACTGTGGAAAGAAAAGCAGGGCGCTGCCAGATTGCGTGCAGGATCCTCTGCAGAGCTCTCCGAATTACAATGGGGTTTTGTTGCATATACCAAGCCTTTTCATTAAAAAAAGACCTATCCAATTTGAAAACGAACTACACAAACTAATTTATTAGGAAACAACTCTGAATGCTGTAGCCCTCCTGCTCTTATGATGTCCCCCAGTGCACCACATTCCTCAGGCCCCTTAGGACCTGCTTATCCTCATTATCACAAAGCACCCAGCTTATTTAAATGCCTGAATGGTAACCAAATAAGCGATTACGTATCAGGCTTTTGGGTTTCGGTAGGCAGAAATGAAGCAGGTCCTTACCTCCAGGATCTTTGTCTGGATTGTACTCCAACGCGTTGCTGCATATCAGGTCGATATCTGTTAGGAAATCCTTGGCTGTTAAGTAGTTGTGTTTATCAATTTTGGTTATTACTGTTGATAGGTCCATTGGCTCTTTGATAACCTCAAGGTAATCTGAAACCTATGAAAAAAAAAACCCAGCACACAGAAATGACACAAGACCATACGCACTTTGAGCACTGCCAATTTTGTATCTTTACACTCTCGTTTACTCCACATGCTTTGCTCTAATACATTAACTAAACATTAACTAAGAACAAATTTACGTTGGAAACAGAACTTTTCTAGGACTAAATCAAATATAGGACTTCCAAAGCTGCTACTTCTTCAGTAGCTCACCAATTCATCTTTCAAAGTTTATTTATTGGTATTTTTGAGAGAAAAAAAAATAATGTAAATGTCTTTATAATTTTATTTTGACTGAATGCTTTTTTTTTGGTACAGTGTTACTGCACTGTCTTGGGCTAGAAAGGCAAAACTAATCACCTAACTGAAAAACTCTAGGAAAACGTAGAGAAGTTATATTTTGTTCACCTTGAAGGTAAAGTCGTCATTAAACAGTCAAATTATCAGCTTCTAAATATTTTCTGTTGAACAGGCTTTTACAATCATTCGTTCAACAAAAAATAAAAAATCAGGTTTTATTGACTGAAGATGTTGGAGAGAAGGGCAGTCTAAAGAGAAAGTCCTGTGTGTGATTTTACAGCTTACTATGACCCTAACTCGTACCTGGAGATTTAACATCCACTAGGGTCCACTAAAAACTATTTAATGTGTTTAATGGTACCATAAGGGGCTCCAGTCTGATAGTCAAATGCATCAGCACAGCTGCTGTAACAAAGTTCAGCATAGAAAATCAATGAATTTGTCATTTACTTCAAAGAAAGAAAAAAACCATACTTGAATGTTTCAGTGTGATTAAGATTACAATCAATTAAAGACACTGGCAGCATCAGAAACAGTATAACAATATTTCTTGAGGAATCGCCCAGGTAGGACGGTGGCTGCCAAAATACTGAGGAGTTAAATACATATTCTGATCAAGCTGTAACAGCCCTGTAAGAGATACTTTTTTTTTAATAAAGTATCTGTAGATGTTCAAACAAAAATATATTACAACATAAAGTAACATTAATGTATTACTTAGGTGATTAGACTGCTGTCCGCTGAATTCCTTAAGCAGAAACATGGAAATTTATAATGAAAACACTGAAATGGCAGATGTTTTATTTTGGTCTCCCTCTAAGAAAACACAGTAGAATCATAGAATCATGAGGTTGGAAGAGACCCATCGGATCATCGAGTCCAACCATTCCTATCAAACACTAAACCATGNCCCCAGCTCCCTCAGCCGTTCCTCATAGGGCCTGTTCTCCAGCCCCTTCACCAGCCTTGTTGCTCTTGGTTTAGTAATTGGTTTAGTAATTGGCTTAGTGATTGGAAAGCCAGGCCACAGGCTTCCTGTTTTTGTTAGCACATCATCAGAAGGGATCTTCACTGGAACTGTAAACATTGCTGCTGAATTAGGCAGGAAGATCCTTGACAATGATCCTTTCACAGAAAGGGACGAGGTGCTGAGGGACATGGTTTAGTGATTGATAGGAATGGTTGGACTCGATGATCTGGTGGGTCTCTTCCAACCTGGTTGTTCTATGATTCTATGATTTTATGACTTATCCCATAGCAGCATTCTCTGCAATGCAAGCAGGAATGGAACAAACCTAACACATTTTCCACGAAAGCCAAGCAGACAGGCTTTGGAGAAAAGGAACTGCTTCAATGCACCAGGTGGGACGAAAAGGGTTACATTTGCTTTCTAGTGCTGCACATTAGCAGGATTTTGGGCAGTCTTTAAATATGAAATTCATGTTTCGATTCTCTCCATCTATAAAACAAGGACTGCAATTTATTCTTTCTTTACGCGCCCTTTAGACCGTAAGTTCCTCAGGTAAAAGCAACAGCCTTTACCGTGAGTATGAAGTTTCCTACCACAATAGACCTCCCAAGCAGTTTCATAATAAAAATCAAAGAAAGTTACTGTTCAGCCCTTGCTCACACTGCAAGATGCCACATTAAAGAGCTCTTGCCAGTCTTTCTAAAAAGAATCAGCTAGAGAGCCCTGTGCCAAGCTCCGATTCAGAGAAGCGTGGGCCCATAAAGGACGCCTATTCCATCCTGCATGGAATTTACACCACAAATGTGCTTTTTACAGTGCTGTACTTTTTACATCCTATATTCATCAGAGCGTTTCCAGAAGAGATGCTTCCCTTCAGAGGCAATTAAGCATTATTTTTAATTGGCGAGCCTGCTGAGCTTGCAGTGAGCCAGCATCTGAGCTCAAAGTCAGACCAAACACAAACCTATTCAAACAGCAGCACCTGAAAATAGATTCACGGATAGAACTGTCTCATCAGCTAGGTGTTCATGCTCCATAATGGACCAGTTAATTCCTTATAATGGGCTACCATCTGTGATTAATGGCGTCCACAAGCATTAATGCTGAAATTATTCAACAATACTATTAATGCTGACGACATTACAGAACTGATCACTTTCCCCAATATTATCACGTCTATGATTACCATGTTGTAAAAGCTTTTATTAAAGAATTGTATTTATGGTTTCAAATACTTCAAGAGTACTGGTAGCAACCAGAGCAAAGGCATTTTCAAATGTTGATTTCAGGTATAAAACTGACAGGAATGCACAAGTTTTTTTGAGAGGTCGCTGGCACAGCCAAAGGACACACTCCTTGCATCACAGATAATGAGGCTATGACTGTTTCACCAGCTAAAAATCAACATTTTAGACTGGAAAGATCATGGATCAAACACCCACTTTTCTTATTAACTTATCCTTTTTTTTAGATTTAGATTCTTTTTTCTACTAGTTTCAACTTCATTGTTTGCTCATTACTGAAACAAGACCTCTTCAATATCCACCGGTTTGCTGAAGATGCTAAAGCGCTTGTCTGTGGCCAGCCTCTTGGTAACATCCCTGAGAAACAACCGCAGCTCTCTCAACGTGTTCTCTTCCTGGTCCTCCATTCGCTGTTTTTCCGCTTCCGACAGCTCACGGGCTGGACATGGCAGTGCAAGAGGAAGAACTTCCAGAGCACGAAGAGCTAGGGAAAAGAACAAGTCAGACAATGGGAATATTAACAAGGCAGTGGCTTTGGGGATTACAGAATCATAGAACCACCAGATTGGAAGAGACCCACTGCACCATTGAGTCCAACCGTTCCTATCAAACACTAAACCATGTCCCTCAGCACCTCATCAACCCGTGCCTTAAACACCTCCAGGGAAGGTGAATTAACCACCTCCCTGGGCAGCCTGTTCCAGTGCCCAATCACCCTTTCTGTGAAAAATTNTTCAAATTTCCTTATATATTTAATCAACCTCATTGATCCAACTATCAGTGCATCCTTAACCCCACAGCTCTCCAATTTCCAAAACTGCTACCTGTAATGCACCTCATTTATTCTGGGCATTGATTAACGCTGTCAATATTAATTAGACCAACTGACATTTGCCCACATCTTTTGAAAAGGGAAAACATCCCAAAAGAAAACATTCAGGTCCCATTATTATTTGGTTTACTGTAACTTAGTTTACCAGCCTGTTTTCTTCTTGGTGGGGGCATTGCTGCCACATCAAGAATTAACCCTTTGAAAAATCGCAATCTGTCTTCTTTGCTCGGTCTTTGAATATAAAAAACCTCTTCATACTGGATTCTGAAAATACATTTCACCTGGAAAAAAATAAACAACAGCCATATGAAAATTGAACCCCAACTCAAAACAACACATAATTAATGACCATATTAAAATGCTAGTCACAAACTTTTCACAATTAGCTCCAGGAGAGAAGATAGTAAAATCTACCAGAGCTGTGTGCACAGCCTAGGGGAGAAAAAAAATTAGTAATTCTTACTGAATTTTCTGTATTAAATAAACCTGCACTATCCCATCATCCTAACAGTTGCCACCTCTGCAGTCAAAAGAAGAGAAAGAGAGGGATATAAAACAAAAATGAAATCAAATGTTGAGGAAAACCAGGGGAACTACCCCTGCCCCCACCCTGCACCTCAAAGGCTGCGCAGCTAAAGGTTAGGCTTTTCGACTAAATCTGCATTTAATTACACTGGAGTAATTTGTCAAAACGAACAACTGACAAAACGAACAATTTTGTCTTCTCAGCAAAGTGGCACTGAGATTATGAAAACCAGAGATATGGATTTACACCCCTCGTGAAGAAAACCACAAACATTTAATTAAATTACATTTTCAGCTTGACATGTTTCAAATTAAGTTAGAAAACCAGTGCAAACCAGAACGTTTTTACAGGATCAAAGAAGAGCACATGCTTAAGTAACAACGTCTCCTTCCACAATAAACTCACCTCTTCAGGCAACTCGCTGTACATGGACTCAGAGGTAGACAGTAGAAATATAGGGGAGAAAGATGGTATATCTTGCAGCAAAGTTAGGAAAGTAGCTCTCACAGTTTCACTGACAGCTTCCCACCAGTCGCCAATATGAGGCATGTAAACAATACTTGGTACTGTTCTTCGAGCTTCACGAAAGATCTAATTAAAAGAAACAGCGGTGTTTAAACGAAGGGTCTAGTAGTTATCACTTGTGAGTAATAAAATTCTTTTGGAATAGGAAATGACTCAAGTTTGTGGTATTTCATATACAAATGTTCCAGTAAAATAAAATTATCTAATGATAAAGGCTTTCCAAACAACATAGAATCATAGAATCACGAGGTTGGAAGAGACCCATTGGATCACTGAGTCCAACCATTCCCATCAAACACTAAACCATGTCCCTCAGGACCTCGTCCACTCGTGACTTAAACACCTCCAGTGAAGGCGAATCAACCACCTCCCTGGGNTTGTGACTGTTAGCTCTATCATTCAATTATTTTATCTCACCGTGCTATGGAGACCACAAAATAACAACTTGCCACACGTTTTAAAAACTTGGTAAGATTGAACAACCAAGTTAAACAGTGAACTATTTGCAATCGATGCAAAATCCACCGCCAACTGTTCTGAAACCTAAAACACTTAAAACTAAGTAACTGAACCTAGAAGCACAGCACACTGATTCAAAGTCAAGTTAATAAAATGAAAATCAGGCACCAAATACCCAGATCCAGCTCATTTGACATTAGGGCAAGTTAAAAATGTAATTACTCTCGCTAGTCAGCAGAGAGATCTCAATCACCCTCTAGAGATCCTTTCCTCTTAAACATGGGAACAGAAGGAGCCTATGAAAACCTGGCTTTTGAGTTCGATTCTGGTTAGTTGCCTTTACATCACTGTAACCAATCCTGTTCCAAAATTCATAGAATCATAGAATCAACAGGTTGGAAAAGACCTGCCAGATCATCAAGTCCAACCATTCCCATCAAACACTAAACCATGTCCCTCAGTGCCTCGTCCACCCGTCCCTTAAACACCTCCAGGGAAGGTGACTCAACCCCCTCCCTGGTGGTTACATCATTTACTTATTGTAAGAGGATCTGAAGCGTCACCTGTGCACACGATTCTTCAGGCGTTTTGGCACTGACTGAATAAAGTGCTGGCAGATCTAGCCGGTGCACGGCGAATTTTTCCAGAGTGTGCAAGAGTGCTGGAGCAAGGTGCGAAGTCTGACCCGAACCCCTCTCTCCAGATAGCAGTAATCTTGGTCTGTAAGAGTTTGGCTGGTGATAAGCTGACCTGCAAGAGAATTAACAGTTAGAAAAATACAAGTCACATGCCAGTGTGATCAGTGGATGGGTGGATATAAGGTATTTTAGAATCCAAAGACTTTCAGTAATGGGTAATAGATTCCTACAGCAGCCTAGAAAGACTAAACTAACTCCAGTGCACCTCAACACTGCTCCAAGTCTCTCCCAGCTTTGTCTATTCTTTGATGTCACAACAATTTAACTCATCTGTGCAAAGCTACACACATTAAATTCATGAAAACATTGACTATAACCAGTTTATTTAAAACCAATTCCTCTATCATATAAAAAGACTTTAAAGTGCTACCCAAGTTTCCAAGAACCACCTAAAATTTCAATATTCCATTTGTTTAAGAAATGGGGCGTGAAGTCGGGTTGGATAAAATCAGATTTAATATTCATCTTCTATTCCAGCATAGAGTTTGATAGGAATGGTTGGACTCGATGATCCGGTGGGTCTCTTCCAGTCTGGTGATTCTATGATAGTCACACACTTCCATCGGGGCGATTCTCGGACAGAAGAAATATTTTAAAGGAAAAGCTGAAAAGGTGAACTTCTGGTTTGATTTGGTTTTGCTCTTAAGAATAAATCTTACAGAGTCCATGTAAGGACTTCTAGGGGTTTGTGTTCATTTTCGGGGGCTGGTTTTGCCCTCTGTTTGGGATGAGTATAACATGAAGAGAGAAGCATTAGGTTCTACCATTAAAAGTCTCCTCCACTTATAGAGAATTGATTATTAAACAAAAAAAAAAGTTATTTGGATAATACGCGTTTTCTTTCATTAAGGCATTTTTATTTGCACACAAAGTAGCTCGGGCAACAAAAAAAGACTGGCCAGTTTCATTTCAGTTTAAATTGTTTCTAACAGCCAGAACCACAACTGACCTTTGGCTTTTCAGTTCTGGTGGCGGTGCAATCAAAGATCCTCAGAAAAATAGATTGCAGGAGGCTTACACGCTTCAAAAAAGTAAACCTGTTCTCCAAGATGATTTTATTTAGGCACAAATCCACTCAGATATGTACTGTTGTTTTAGTCTGGGGTTCCCCCTCCTGCCCTCACAACAAAAGCTTGAATTTGGCATTAAAAGACATGATTGTGCCTCAAACTTGAATTTAATTGAACTTGAATTCCATTTCTTATTTTTAAGCTTGATTTTCCATAAATGCTCTTCTGGCATCACTTTTTAGCACAAAAATTTTAGCAGTTTTCCACCAGATGGCTCTACTAAACAGTTCTACAGCTGAACAGGTTACCTAACCTCGCTTTATTTAGCAAACTCCCTGCAGAATCCATCACATAAACTAGCCCAAACTATTCTTTATACAAAACGCAGAAATGCCAGTTTATTACTGTTAATTACTGTAGCCAGGCCAATTCATACAGGAGGGTCTCATCCAAACTTCACACACTATACAATTTCCCATTTTTTCCAAAACTTTCCGTTAGAAACAATGAAAAAAGACTTCAGAAATGCATCCAATGCATCCAAACAGCTGCATGCACTGAAGCTCCACAATACTTTTGACCCCGAAACTCAAACAATCCTTTCCAAACTATTCCTACGTATCTTTCTTGCCTGTTCTTAACTTTCAAATCAACATGACTCGTTATAATCAAGAACTGCTGTTTACATCCCTCATTTCTAAGCAACACCCATCTGTTACAAAATGCTTCTGATTAGCTAGGACGTGGCCCTTCCAAGACTGCTCACGTCCCTAAGGCTCTTGCACAAACATTCACACGTTTCTATTACAGAATTGCCACTACAAAACAGAAGATCATCTCTGCCACCTCTCCTTCTGTAAGACTTTCATGGTTTCATCTATCTGGTTATAAGCACTTAGAGGAACACTCACATAGTAAAATGACGGTAGGGTTTATGTAGAGCAGCTGAGGACTGTTTCTTTGGTGATCCTAAGTGACAGCTCGTCTCAAAAATCGATGAAGCATTCTCGTCTTCGCTATCATCTAATATTAGACTTGGTACATCTGTTCCAAGAAATAGATTAATTAGGACCTTATCACTTCCAAGTACACGCACAACAAACAAGAGAAGACGTTACAATTTGCTTCATGTAAGTCATAACACGTTTTCAAATGTAGGAGAAAAAAAAAGAAGTGTTAAAACTGCCAAAATATCACAGAATAGAACGTACTTATTACTTCCAAACTGAAAACAAATCAAGTATTGTAGTAGTCTGATCATAATTACAGTTTATTTATTTTAAACCGTCAAGCAGAACAACTTGACGAAGACGACAAATGTTTCACTTATTATGAAACGCTTCTTTTTGTTTTATTTCACAGCTCGAGGTTTTTCAAGGATAAAGTTATTAAGTCTGTAATTTCCCAGACTGTATGGAATTTTGTAGTTAGTTATTTGTTCCAAGTGCTCACATTTTTTACAGGGACGCTTCCTCTAAAATATTCTCAGCATGACTACCTAGATAACGTAAGCTTACAAAGACCTGTTTTCCACCTTCTGATAATCTGTCATGGAATATCAAATTACTTTTTATCCAAATCTATTTGATTCATTCCACGTCCATATATCCCACCTCAATCTATTTTCATAGGTCCATAGAATGAGAGGTTGGAAGGGACTTTTATCAAGTTTATCACCTGGTCCAACCTTCTTAGGTGATAGTTTAAATGAGATGGTCCAGCACCCTGTCAAGCTGAACCTTAGAAGTGTCCAGTGTAGAGGCATCCACGAATTCCCCAGGGAGATTATTTCAATGTTTAACTGTTCTCAGGGTGAAAAAAATTCTGCTAGAATCCAATCAGAATCTCCCCAGGAGCAATTTACATCCATTACCGTTCTTCTTTTCCANGAGGAGGTAACGTTCATGACTTCCCTGGGCAACCTGGGCCAGTGTCTCACCTCCCTCAGTGTGAAGAATTTCTTCCTAATGTCTAATCTAAATCTTCTCCCTTCCAATTTAAAGCCATTCCCCCCTTGTCCTATCACTCCAAGCCCTTGGAAAGAGTCACATCCAGCTTTCCTTTTAGGTACTGGAAGGCTGCGACAAAGGCTCCCTGGAGCCTTCTCCTCTCTAGGTTGAACAACCCCAGCTCTCTCAGCTTTCCTACATAGACATTCATAAACAAAAAGCTAAAAGAGTGATTACACTCCAGTGACAGACTGCAGAGACAAACAACTGCAAAACACCACAAATATGGCATTCAACCAAAACAACCAGTTGCCAGCTGAAAATCAGATGCAGCTAAATTAGCTACAGAGCTGCAGTGGGATCGAGAGTAGACTGCTGCGATTTGATAATGGGAAACAGACCGCTACAAGATCTTTATTTGCCCCAGGAAAGGAGTTTGGTTGATGCTACCCTAAGCCAGCCGCTCATTCTCATTCCCACAGAGAAATCAGTCTGCAATGAGGGGATGGAAATGGTCACAGCCACTCAGCTGCATGGAAAGAGCAGTGCAGACGCCACTTCTCCTGAGGAATAAAAGGCTCTGCAACGGATGGCAGCACTTCTGTGAGCAGCTCGGAGTCACTGCAGCTCGCTGCTCTTGAGGGCAACCACCACATATCCTAACAGCAGCTCGAGCTGGCCACAGCCACTTTGAAAAATGGGCTGCTGTGAAAACAAAGGGTGGAATAGAGTGAGATTTAAGTGTTATTTTCAAATATACATCACACAACAGGCACGATTTACATGAAGCCAAGGCACAGGTCCTGCCACACTGGTCAAACCACCACTATGGAATAAAGGAATCGGCTTCAAGGTCTTTTTAAGCATCAATGGAGACATCATCTAAGGATTATGCACCTAAACAGACAGCCCTAGTAAGAGCTGTTTAGAGAAACAAAGGTTCCAGGAGTTGGATGTGTGATATGAGAAACTGGATTGCCTGGAGAAGAGGAGGCTGAAGGGAGACCTCATTGCTCTCTACAACTACCTGAAAGGAGGTTGTGGAGAGGAGGGAACTGGGCTCTTCTCCCAAGTGGCAGGGGACAGGACAAGAGGGAATGGCCTCAAGCTCCTCCAGGGGAGGGTCAGGTAGACATAAGGAAAAAATTCTTCACTGAAAGGGTCATTGGGCACTGGAACAGGCTGCCCAGGGAGGTGGTTGACTCGTCTTCCCTGGAGGTGTTTAAGGTGCGGGTGGATGAGGTACTAAGGGGCATAATTTAGAGACTGGTGGGAATGGTTGGACTCGATGATCTGGTGGGTCTCTTCAATCCTGGTGATTCTATGATTCTATGATCCTATGATTTTAAGTAGGCTGGGCAGGAAAAACATTCTGCTGATATGGGGTGAGGACCTGGCACATCCCTTGGCGAGGCACGATGCCATCACACACCTGACAACCATTCTTCAGGGGGCAAAGATAAAAACGGCTTGTCGACCCCAACCAGTGGCTGAAAATTAATCCATAGCAAGAAAAGGCAGGTCAGAAGCTGCTGGACATTTAGCCTTGGGCAAGGCAGGGGTCTTCAAATCAGCTGGCCATGGGTCTCCTAAGTGTTGGCTCATTGCAGAGCCTCTTTCAAGAGGCAGAATTTTTGCTACAGGAACTGTAGATCCATAGGGTCCATTCAATGCTCGTGCGCTGGACATGGCTTTCACTTCCTAAAATACATAATTACTGAAAAAGGCAGCCCAGCTCTTAATCCCAAGTACTGAGCCTCTCTAACATCCCTTGCTTGAGCATTTGAGTTACTGAGTTACAAGGAACCAGAATCACTGAACTGCAAAGACGTGGTGAAAACTAGATTTGCAGGTTATAAGCACTTCAGTAAGCACCTGCCATATACCCGGCTCTGAACTCAAGAGAAACTGAAGCCCTGGTAAGTAATCTATAGAGACATAAAAATCACTGTATGTGAAAGTGGATTTTGCTGGTTTTAACACAGATTAAGCTGCTTATTCAGTGTTTTCTTGGATTTAAGGGGTTAAGAAGAAAAAAAATAATAATCTACAGAGGAAACTTCAAAAGAAACATTAGTTCTTATACCTTCAAAATCAATTATTTGCAAACATTTAACAGTAGCCATAGCAGCAGAATTGTCTAGTAAACTATTTAACCTAACAAATGCTTCCAAACTCACTTTGTTAGCAATAACGAGCAGAAATAAACAGGAATGTAAAGAATCAAGGTCAGGTTGGATGTGGCTCTAAGCAACCCGATCTAGTTAAAGATGTTCTTGCTCCTGCAAGGGGACTGGACTAGATGACCTGTAAAAGTCCCTTCCAACCCATACTGATTCTATTCTATGAATATAACCAAAAATTATTCTGAACTAATTTTACAAAGACAGGGACACTTGATTCAATCTTGAACAATGATGACAATCACCAAATGAGGCGTTACCAACAGGTTAATAGAATATGGTGAAATTTAAGCATCTTAAAGAACTTTCATTAGGAGAGTCTAATGTGATCAAGGGAGCCCAACATGACCAAACTGCAGCTGCAGGCAACCTCACTCCCCCCTATCCACTGCCTCATGCTTCCAGGGCCCATCTTGTGCCAATTCCAACAGTTATAAAACCTCCAGCTCTCCCACAGGCGGCAGAAATTTAACCTGACAAAAATACATCATTTCTGGATGACCTTGCTGGCTGAAATGGTTTCACGAAGTGCCTGAGGCACTAAAGTAAGTGTAAGGGACAGAGCAAAAACGCACAGCTGGGCTGGAGGACTTGCAGCAGCCAGCACAGGGATCAGCTTAAGCTGCTTGTGCTGCAGTGTTGGAAGCATGTTCTGGAATAGGACTGAAAAGAAAGGCATGGGTTATGACTAGGCTATTTTCAAGTTAATCACACACAACCACAAGCCCTGTTTACAAAGGTGGGGGATGTGTGTGTGTGCACGTGCGTGTGGAGTGGAGTGTGATCTCAGGTAAGAACAGCAGAAGAAGCAGGTATCAAAACCAAAACATCCTTGTTCAGCATTTAAATTCCAAGAAATGACCATGGTAACTATTAAAGTACGTCTCAAAGAACAGCTGGGTAAAGAAACCCAGAACCTGTTGATTCCCTGCCAGTCAAAACACTCAGCCACATTCCTTCTTATTCCCTGCTTCCCCAACACACTCGCGTTGCTCCCACTGCAGCAGGGTTCTGGCATGCATCTAACCCCTTAGCGAGTTAACTTTATTCATTAATTTGGCAAAAAGTAAACTTGACAAAACAGCAAACAGTTCTGCACTTGCTAAGCCAGCAGAATCAACTTTGAGGATCAGGAGTGCAACCAGTTCAAGGGGAGGAAAGTCTCAGGACTTTCTCTTCAGCCAGTTGGTGACAATGGCACAAGCTTATGTCTCTCAGAAAACCGCAGCCTCACCTGCTGAGCTGTTTGCTCCCCACAGCCTGTTGCTGCACCACCAGCAAGCAAAGGATTGGGGACAGCTAACTGGCACTCAGGACAATGTCAGGTCCTAACACATCGAGCAACATTATTTTGCTATTTTCTTTTTCTCCATCACCCGATTATGCTGCATTCGTAGTAAACACATAACAAATCAATTCCCCTACGAGCATTCCATACTCCTCTTAGTAGTAAAATGCTAAATAATAATTGGGAAAGATGAGGAAGGGGCTCTTTGTCAGGGAGGGCAGGGATAGGATGAGGGGGAACTGTTTTAAGCTAAAAGAGGGGAGATTTAGACTAGATATTAGGAAAAAAATTTTCACTGTGAGGGTGGTGAGGCCCTGGCCCAGCCTGCCCAGAGAAGTCATGGCTGTCCCATCCCTGGAGGTGTCCAAGGTCAGGTTGGATGAGGCTCCCACCAGTGGGAGGTGTCCCTGCCCATGGCAGGTGGTTGGAACCGGATGGGCTTTGAGGTCCCTTCCAACCTAAACCATCCTATGATTCTATAAGATTCTATGATTATGTATCATATTTAAATTGTGAACTACTTGAGGTTTCTCCTTTTTTTTCACATCTTGGTCTATACAGGTCAGTTCATTAAATTCCACAGCAACTTTGAATCAGTAAAAATCACTATGAAACATCCAAGTGAACTCTATTTACACACAACGCTGAACCAAATGCACGTCAGGTTTAAGGTTAGTGATGCAAGGAAGTCAGCTGAAATATTTCCAAATTGAAGCTGCAAAAAACCCCAAAACCAAAATAACAACAACAAAAAACCACCATACCTTCACTTTTGTCACTCTGGCTGAATTCAGCATGAGGAAAGACTTTGTGCAAGACCTCGAGAAGTTTCGTGAAGGTACGTTCCAACAGTGGTCTGATCACTGGAGATAACGCGTGTCCTGAAGACGTCACAGCTCGCTGGGAAGCAGGCACAATATTCTGCATTGCATGATAAAAATCCTGTGCACTGAGAACTACCGAAGAAACGTCAAGCTGCAGCTTCTGACTGCTCATATAAATCTGGGGGTAGCGTCGTCTCAGGGCAATCAAGGCAGCCTCAGTGCAAAGTGCTTTTATGTCAGCTCCACAGTACCCTAGTGCACACAAAGCCAAAAACATCTTCCATGAGAACAGCACTGCTGTGCCGAGCAGTTTTCAAACACGCCTAAAGCTAAAACCGATCAGTCACGCTTCATCGTCAAGGTCCACAAAGGATCTGCCGAAAGGTGTCAGGTCATAATCGAGTGACAACGCTGTCTACCAAGAAATCATGTACAGGGATATTGAAATATAGTAAGAAATGAAGTCCACATTGAGGTTAAAACAACCTACGTTTTCACTACATACTGCGCTACCTTAATGTATTTTCACCCCGGGGTTATAGGCCTGTCATCGCTTCTTCTTTTTCCTTATTATTGTCTAAAGTACGTGTGCAATTTTAACAGCCCAGCTCCTCTCCTGCTTTTTTTTTAACTTTAATATCTCTACATTAATATATTTTTTTAATAGCAAAGTAATTTTTTCCTACTGGATGAACACCACCGACTTTAAACTTTTACAGACTGAGAAAATGAGCAGTATAAAAGAGAATGTTTCATGAGTGGAAGAGATGAAATCTCTTAAAAAAAAAGCATACTGTGGACTCTTGGAAAATGTGAACTTTTATTATCAAGAAAAACGTTTCAGACTTTTAAGAGCTTCATAATTTCACTAATATAACTGAGAGAGTAGGAAAACTATTAAAAAGCATTAGGATTTGAATTCATCCTAGCTTCCAAGTATCTACAAGTGGTTACCTATAATGGCTTAATCATCGTTACTGAAAAACACAGATCTGATAATTAGGAAATAGTGAGGGACCTGACACTTCTGTGTCTTTTGTAGTACTGACAGTTTGGGGTTTAGCTCAGAGCTCAAAATGAGATTTCAAATTTTTCCCTACCTCTCAGCAGGAGAAATTAACGCACTGTGGAATTTTGTAGCGCTACAGCTCCAGCTTTCAAAAAATGCACAACATTATTCCAGTAGGAAAACTCTTTTAGAGAATTAAAGCCACTAGAGGAAAACGTGTTGCACTAAGGCACCGTCACATACAAGGTCATAGTTTTACAAAGAAATGTGTATAGAAGATAATTAATCAATTCTTTAGTTAAATTACTCTCAACTGCATTTTAACCAGCCTTCCTCCTCCATGTCAGGTCTTACACCTTTTAGACCTTTTCTATTTTCTTGCTGTACTGGTCTTGCAGCAGCATCAAGTCCCTAAACGGAAGCTGCTTTCTTTCTTCTCTCTGACACACGTATTTTGACAAGACCCATACAGCAACACAGAATAAAGCTAATTCTATACAGCGTGTTGAAAAATAAAAAAGAAAAAATGAAGCAATTAATAGGGAACACAGACAATTTTCCATCCCCGCCTGGTAGATATATAAACTTGGGGGATAATAATAAACAATACCAACTTTTCAGCTATGAAGATTACTTAAATTGGCTGAGACTTCAAATTCTACATGAGTTTCTCAAGTTTATGTGAAGATAGGGAATAGGCTGCCCAGGGAGGTGGTTGATTCACCTTCTCTGGAGGTGTTTAAAGCACAGGTGGACAAAGTGCTGTGGGACATGGTTTAGTGTTTGATAGGAATGGTTGGACTCAATGATCTGATGGGTCGCTTCTAACCTGGTGATTCTATGATTCTATGATAATTTGTAAAGAAGCTAAAATAAAATGGAGATGGGAAATCACCATAACTATCAGCTTCCTGCAACCTTTAAACTAAATCTTCCATTTTTATGAAAAGGTTAGTAGCTATAATCGTGGAAACTTGATGAGCAAACACTGGGACTCTTATCTAAAAAGTAAGCACTAACTCACATTTACAAGTTACCTTGAAATACATACACACGACATCTGGAATCAGTTAAAACACATCCACTGTATTAATCACTAAGCAACTAACGTTCCCGTTTAAATCAGTCCACCTCTCATCTAACAATCATAGTGGATTAAATTAAAAAGGGGGGGGGGGGCATTAAACCAAAGCTTAAATGAAAGATGAGCTAGAGATTGGGTCAAGGAGCCTCGCATGAAGCTCCTGGCTCCCTTCTCAAGGGCGGCGCCGAGGAGGTGATGGTGGTGGAGACCTCAAGCTGCACCACGGCAGGGTCAGAGTAGAAATTAGGAACAATTTTTTTTCATTTAAAGGGTTCTCAGGCCCTGGCAGAGGCTGGTGGAGTCCCCAGCCCTGGAGGTATCTAAAAGATGGGCAGATGATTTACTCAGAGATACAATTTAGTAGTGGATGGTTGGACTCGATGATCTCAAAGGTCTTTTCCAACCAAATGCCTCTATGACTCTATGACTCTTAGATATACAGCATTCCAAGTGCCTGTCAGCTTAAGAACTAGTTCAGTATCTTTGCGACAAGTTTCAGCAGCTCTATCCTTCCCAATTTTTCTATTAATACATGTTGTAATCTCACTTTCTAGCAGTCACTTTAATCACTGCTTGTACATCTCCAAAGAATTGCAAAATTAGGAAATAATAGCCCATAGCCTATTTTTGAAATTAAACTCCCAGGTGATCAGATACACAATTAGTCTCCATTTCTACTTTTCATTTCTCAGGAGCAATTACACGGGAAGAGTAAGAATCGGTGTCTCTTTTTGAGGGATTCTCTTGTGCATACTGTAAATCCATTTCGGTGACAGGGAAACTGCAAAAATCCTGTACCTTGTGAAACATTAAAGAGCTTTTTATTCCTAAACAGTAAATGCACACTGATTGAGTGGAAGAAAAACACAAGTCAAGTACTGTCAAAGCAAAATAAAATGTATCATACCACTAGTAAATAACCCGGATTTATTTTTTGCCCAAATTGGCAATATGATATAAAACCGAGGTTCAATGCATTTTCTTCCACTTTTGAAGCATCTCACAAAGGATGCTCAATTTGGCAGGCAACGACCTACTGGCACACCTTAACTTAGCAAAAAACAAGTATTCTTGACAATAAACCCCTTTTGGTCACCATCACACGCTACTAAATGTTTTCAAAGCACAACTTCCAAAGAGCAGGACAGCAAACGAGTAGGTTCTTATGTAGGTTTTCAAAGGGTGTGTTCAAAGGGTGTGTGAAACGGTGTGACCAGCAGGTCCAGGGAGGTTCTTCTCCCTCTGTACTGTGAACTGGTGAGACCGCTCCTTGAATCCTGTGTTCAGTTCTGGGCCCCTCACCATAAGAAAGATGTTGAGGTTCTGGAGCGAGTCCAGAGAAGAGCAATGAAGCTGTTGAAGNGAATAGGCTGCCCAGGGAGGTGGTTGATTCGCCTTCCCTGGAGGTGTTTAAGGCACAGGTAGACAAGGTGCTGAGGGACATGGCTTAGTGTGTGATGGGAATGGCTGGACTCAATGATCCGATGGGTCTCTTCCAACCTGGTGATTCTATGATTCTGATCCTTGAAATTTTAAAGCCATACTCTTACACTTCTACCATGCAGAAATTCTGTCCTCTCTAAAATGTCTTCTGCCCAATATCCACATCAAAAACCTACAACAAACTGCTAGCGAGCTAAGTCAAACCTTGAGGTGAACAATCATCACTTCTTCCAACTTACATTTTCAGGAGCTGTAGGGAGTTGCGAATGGACAGCGGAGAAAGGGAGTTAGTGCCTAACTCAGCATGAAGAAATGAAAAATAACAACTATATTAAAAAAAAAAGTGAGAAACATGAACATTAATGCCAAAACTTGTCCCTCCATCCTCACATTAGGATGGGAAGGTAACAGAGAAGTTGTGGCTGCCCCATCCCTGGAGGTGCTCAAGGCCAGGTTGGATGGGGCTTGGAGCAGCCAGTGGGAGGTGTCCCTGCCCGTGGCAGGGGGCTTGGGTCAGGATGACTTTTAAGGTCACTTCCAAGTCAAACCACTCTACGATTCTCTATCATTTTGCCATAGAATACTCCTACAATAATAAGCAGATAGTAGTGTATTTTGAACAAAAATCTTGAGGGTGATGGTTTGCTTCCTTATTAATTCTATTTAATATTACTTAAATAACCCTTATTCTATTCTACAAAGACGCCTCGGGAACAGGACAGATGGAGGAATTCACACTTTTTCCCTTGCTAATATGTTTTCTTTTCCTACGAGACTGTGCTAATAGGTAACGGTCTCTCCACCTACAGAAAGTCATCATTCCAAATAATGAAGGATAAGAGAGAAGAACAGAATTCTAAACTTCAGGACAGCTAGGGCCCATCTCCAGCACATGTTTCTATGGAGAAAAAGCATAATAATTATTTGTGTTTATTGGAGGTACGAATAAGACATCAGTGTGTGGTTTTCTGAGCAATTTCAGGCTCTCCCTAAGCTGCTCCGCTTTACACGCCTTGCAGTCATGTGGCCACATTCAGTGAAGCGGGTTCTTTAATTCTCACATACATAGAAATCTATATGGTATGTATTCCATAACACCTGGGACAAACCCCAACCCTCAGGAAATAACCTATTTTTTTTTCCCAAGTCCTGGGGCTGTTTCCTTCTAATTTCCTTCTAATTACACCCCTGGATCTTAAAAAGTTCCAAGTCGCGCATACACCTGCTTCCCCAAAGTCATTTACTTTGGTAGCATTTCAGCAGTTTTCTTCATTAGGATCCATATGCTCGTAGTTAAGCGTTGCCAAGTTCGCTGAACTGGAGAGAGGTATAAACCATGCAGCGCGAAAAGCCTGTCGAGTCTAGGCAGCTTTGACTTGGGGTTTTGTTTGTTAGTATTTAAAGAGAACCTGCACGCAAGAGGATAGACCAGACCAGTAAACGCCGGGTCAACGTGACAAGTGTGCCAACGAGCCAGAAATGGTGTGACCAGCAGGTCCAGGGAGGTTCTGGCACTGGTGAGACCGCTCCTTGAATCCTGGGGTCAGTTCTGGGCCCCTCACCATAAGAAGGATGTTGAGGCTTTGGAGCGTGTCCAGAGAAGAGCGACTAGGCTGGTGAAGGGGCTGGAGAACAGGCCTTATGAGGAGCGGCTGAGAGAGCTGGGGGTGTTTAGCCTGGAGAAGAGGAGGCTGAGAGGAGACCTCATTGCTCCCTATAACTACCTGAAGGGAGGTTGTGGAGAGGAGGGAGCTGGGCTCTTCTCCCAAGTGACAGGGGACATGACGAGGGGGAATGGCCTCAAGCTCCACCAGGGGAGATTTAGGCTAGAGATTAGGAGGAAGTTTTTTACGGAAAGGGTCATTAGGCATTGGAATAGGCTGCCCAGGAAGATGGTTGATTCGCCTTCCCTGGGGGTGTTTAAGGCACGAGTAGACGAGGTGCTGAGGGACATGGTTTAGTGTTTGGTGGGAATGGTTGGACTCGATCATCCAATGGGTCTCTTCCAACCCAGTGATTCTGTGATTCTGAGTCCAGTTTGCAACGGCCACAAAGAATCTGGAAAGTCTGTTTAAAGAATTAGTTGCTAGATTTCCCTTAGAGAAATGATGAGGCAATCTCAAGGCAAAAAAGATAAATAAGCCTTACTTTGGCTTTTTTAACAAGTCCTAGAACAGGCAAAAGATTTTAACCTTGGATATATGGAAACATTTAAATTCCAAGACACAGAACGGAGACAAGCGGGTGCACAGTAGCTGGACAGTAGGAAAGCCGAAGAAGACAGAGAAGAGTATTTCTTTTCGTTAGTTGACTTTTCCACAGAACTGACAGGTTCTACTGATCACAAAGAACATCTTCAAATCAAACCTACCAACAGCTTTCCCCTGAAATTTTAA
The DNA here is from genome assembly GCA_013389865.1 of Piaya cayana. Taxonomy (NCBI): domain Eukaryota; kingdom Metazoa; phylum Chordata; class Aves; order Cuculiformes; family Coccyzidae; genus Piaya; species Piaya cayana. Next base: position 24,616 of record WAAB01013893.1, read on the forward strand.
AATATAGAACTGTGCTCTCAACGCAAAAATAAGGTGAATTTTCAAAGAAACAAATGGGGTTTATCTCATCTATTCCCCTTCTCTCCCACTGAGCAGCATCAAGTCTTCGCACAAATCAAGCAGGATTTACGTGAAATGGGTTTGGCACATGCTGTCTTATACCCAGCAAAGCTTAAACTGGAGTGTGCTGGATAGTTATGTTTTCTCCTCACCAGAAGATGTTGAGGTCTTTGTACATCAAAAGCAGAGGGATGCTGCTGCGATGATAGACGTCCCTGTGGATGAAGAGGATAATTCGGATGTACTGTAGCTGATTGAATGGACTGATGTTCAATCTAAAGTTCTGAGTTCTCCAATGATGGATTCCAACACATAGATATTTTAGACTGTCCTTGTCCTGAGAACTTCAGTCCTTGCCCAAGCAGGTGACTGACAGAGGATGCATGTTTGCATGACAAATTGTTGAGAAGAGATCGTGTCGTGTGCTTTAGAGTCACTTCCTTTGTTAAATTCACTACAAAAGTACCTGTGTTTAATTCTGGTTAGTTCTAAGCAGCAGGTTTATCTTGAACAACCATCCTCCACTCAGTACAGCAGGTCTCTGAGCGCTCCAAAGGTATATTGAACGTACTCACAGCACGGTGCTTTTCCCTCCCTGCCTACAGCTACGCTTTGAGGTTGTTCTGTGCTAGCAATCTGGAAAAAAAATCCATCTTTAGAAAGGCTGGTTAGTTTTTGGGATTTCTGTCAGAGGAGAGCATGCCAGTCAGTAAATACAAAACAAAATAACCACACAAGTACCGATCTTTTATTTTCCCCCCACAAGTTGAGGTCCTGGAGCGAGTCCAGAGAAGAGTAATGAAGCTGGTGAAGGGGCTGGAGAACAAGTCTTACGAAGAGCAGATGAGGGAGCTGGAGGTGTTTAGCCTTCAGGAGGTTGAGGGGAGACCTTATCACCCTCTACAACTGCCAGAAAGGAGGTAGTAGAGAGGAGGGAGCTGGGCTCTTCTCCCAAGTGATAGGGGACAGGACAAAGAGAAATGGCCTCAAGCTGCACCAGGGGAGGTTTAGATTGGACATTAGAAAAGCATTTTTCACAGAAAGGCTTCTCAGGCCCTGGCAGAGGCTGTCCAGGGAGATGGTGGACTCCCCCATCCCTAGAAGTATTTAAAAAACGGGTATATAAGGAACTTAAGGGTATGCTTTAGTGGCAGCTAGGAATGGTTGGACTTGTTAATCTCGGAGATCTTTTCACGCCTGATGATTCTATGATTCTAAGTAGACAGAATTAAAAAGCCAAGCTTCCCTATCTCTTCTGTATCACTGGGAAGCCTATCTGAGAATTCCAATTCTCACTTCATTTTGCTTCTCTCTGAGGGTATCCATCCTACACAATGACAGTGATGTTATGGAAAGGGAACATGATTGTCTTTCCAAATGACTCCTAGCTACTCCTTTTGTGTTTTAGTAAGACAGAAGCATATTTTGTTATTACACAAAAAAAAAAGAATGTTGGTGAAGGTACAGAAGTTTAGAAAGGCAAAATTAATAAAATATCCTGATACATTCAACATACTTTCAAAGTTACACGCAGAAGAGGAAGCACCTATAATAAAAGTACTAACACGGTAACACTCACCAACACATTTTTCAGCTAGTTCTCCTAAGAAAGCATCTGACAGTTTGGGGTTCCAATCCCTGGTATGAATTTGTAAAATGTGCTTTCGTGCCTGATTAAAAAAAAAAAAACAAACAAACAATTAAAAACAGGGGGAAAAAAAAATCAAAAAAAGCCATCAAAATTAGCAAGCCAAATCCATGTCATATTTTCAACAAAAGTATTAATTATTCATGCAAATGTAGTTATTTTACCTGTTTCGACATGTCATTGAGACGCATAAAAGAGAACTTAGCAGTCAAGTCTAGGAGCAAAGATTTTCTCCTCTTCTTTAATTTCATGTAAGCAGTATTTTTGCTTTACAACAGTTGCACATCTTAACTGTTGTTTAATCAACATTATTATACATGAACTGATCAAAAATCCTTGTTCTGGTAGAATTACAGTTTCATAATTTAATTTAATTGCAATTAACAGCTTCGACTGTCAAATGCCTCTCAATTTATTGCTAAGCAGCACAGAACGCACACTTGAACTCAAAACTATTTCATTTTAAAATTTTATAGAATCCAAACACATCCACTCATATGCAAAGTAAATTCAGTTTTCAGTAAAAATTCATGAAGTATTACCGGTGAGTTTACAGAAGTCTAGAACAAGGAACTGAACTGTTCCTGTTACCAATATCATACGTCTGGCTTTGCGTGTTTTATGTGCTTAGCAGTCTACGTGACAACAGAACTGTTTTCTCCTACTACAACTTCCACAACCCCAGTAGCTGGGGTTTATTATACAAATCTAGACAAAAGCACAGTTTTTAGACAAGCAGATCAGTTTAATGCAAGCAATTTTACCTCTCTGTTTAGTTTTAACAACATTCTGAAGATCTGAAGTTCAATGCAGCTTTACGCGTACCATCCATGTGTTTTTACTAAAACTGTATTCCTAAAACCAAACATTTTTAGGTGTAAAAACACATATTGTTATTTCACAAGCTTGGCTGCCAGGCATTCTGATGTTTAATGCACTAGAAAAGTTTTATTAATCAATCTCCTTTGTAATTTTTACCTTTTGATCAGGCAAGTTGAAAAGAAATTCCCTGTCGAAGCGACCAGGTCTCCTGAGTGCGGGATCTATCGAATCCAGTCTATTTGTAGCACCAATTACGACTATTTCGCCTCTATTATCCAGTCCATCCATGAGGGCAAGAAGAGTAGACACTATAGAACTAAAAAGAGTTTGCAAAAAGGAATGTATAGGGAACATAGCAAAAAATTTTTACTTTTTCAAGTGCAATATTCATCATTCCAAAGAAAAAAAGCTAAGTTAAAAAAACCCAAACAGTTGCATAACTGTTCCAGGTCTCAAAGCGAGAAGGAACCTTTTGATATTATATTTAGGATTACGACTCCAGTAAGGATTACATCAAATAGGCCAGTCACAAGTGGGGTTCCCCAGGGCTCACTCCTGGGTCCAGCCCTCTTCAATGTCTTCATCAATGACCTGGATGAAGGCAGCGAGTGCACCCTTAGCAAGTTTGCAGATGACACTAAGCTCGGTGGAAGTGTCAATCTGCTGGAAGGTAGGGAGGCTCTGCAAAGGGATCTGAACAGGCTGGACCAAGTACAATGGGATGAGGTTTAACACGGCCAAATGCCGGGTCCTGCACTTGGGGCACAACAACCCTGAGCAGCTACAGACTAGGAGAAGTCTGTCTGGAGAGCT
>WAAB01013893.1:28070-58638 GCA_013389865.1 Piaya cayana
GAGGGAACTGGCCTCTTCTCCCAAGTGACAGGGGACAGGACAAGAGGGAATGGCCTCAAGCTCCGCCAGGGGAGATTTAGGCTAGAGATCAGGAGGAAGTTTTTCACGGAAAGGGTCATTGGCCATTGGAATATGCTGCCCAGGGAGGGGGTTGATTCACCTTCCCTGGAGGGGTTTAAGGCACGAGTAGACAAGGTCCTGAGGGACATTGTTTAGTGTTTGATGGGAATGGTTGGACTCGATGATCCGATGGGTCTCTTCCAACCTGGTGATTCTATGATTCTATGAAATTCAAACTTCCTCCTTTAACAGCTTTGGATAATGAGAGCTTGAGATGCCATTTACTGCATCTCTGAATATTCTGTCTTACTAACTGTGAGCATCATCCTATTTAGAGCAACTGCAGCACCAGGCAGGAGAAAGGGGCATCAAGACAAAGCCACGCGTCCCCATAACATCCTAGTCCGCTGGTCTCAACATTTCCCTCCTGTCCCCCTCAGCTGAGTAGAGAGAGATACACACAAAACTGCCACCACCTACAGAACAGAAGATATAAGTGCATTGCCATAAAGAGCACAGTAAAACCAAGACTGGAGGCAGAGAGGAAAAATTCCAGCCAGCAGTAAAACAGTTGCAAAAAGTTTCTTACAAAATGACAGGATAGCAACTCAAGCCAAGTTTGCACACCATACCACCCAGAATCAAAACTACACGAGTGTTGAATCATCCATAGAACATTACAATCCATCATTTTAGAATACAATTCTTTTTTTTAATTGGTTATTCTTTTGGACTGGTGACAGAGAACCTGTTTACAGTACAAAACCAGCAACTAAACAGAAGGCAGCGGAAATCTGGAAGTTGACAATGTGGGTAAAGGGTGATCTGACTACAATTCGATTCCCAGTCTGCTTGAAGAATTGAAAAGGTGTCTTCTGATACCAAAAAACCTCAACAATCTGTCCTTTCTGGTGTAAATGGGCTTAAAAGTAAAAACTTTTCTTGAGAAATGAGTAAAATTACACTTCAGAGATTATAAGAGGGCAGGCTGAGAGAGTTTGGGATGTTCAGTCTGGAGAATAGAAGGCTCCAGAAAGACCTTAGAGCAGTTTCCAGTACCAAAAGGGGCTCCAGGAAAGCTGAGGAAGAACTTTTTCCAAGGGCATGGAGTGAAAGGATGAGGGGAAATGGCATTAAATTGGAAAGGGAAAAATTTAGATTAGACACTAGGAAGAAAATCTTCACGCTGAGAGTAGGGAGGCCCTGGCCCATGTTGCCCAGACAAGCTGTGGCTGCCCCATCCCTGGAGGGGTTCAAGGCCAGGTTGGATGGGGCTTGGAGCCCCTGGTCCAGTGGGAGGTATCCCTGCCCATCACAGGGTGTGGAACTAGATGATCTTTAAGGGCCCTTCCAACCCAACCCTTCTGCTTCTATGACAATGTGGCATATGAGAAATATTACCTGTGAATCTGATCTTGTCTGCTAGAACGAACCGGAGCCAAGCCATCTATTTCATCAAAAAATATTATAGAGGGTCTCATCAAGTAGGCCTGGTAGGCAAAAAAAAAAAAAAAAAAAAGAATTCACTGTTAATTCATCATTCCTCCATCAACACTGAAAACAGTTCATTATAAAGCACTGACATGCTGAACTAACACATATACTGAGACGCTATTATTTAAAAGCACAAGGTCTGAAAATTAAACTGAATTCTCATCTAGAGTAGTTTGTCAGAGAAAGCAAAAGAGACTGCATTCTCCTCTGGGCAAGCAAGATGGCACCAGCGTATCGGTTTTGCTAAGCGTTGGAGAGATTCAAGACAAACTGAGACACGTTATACTCAGTTACAGAAAACATTATCTTATCTGCTCACAACCTGTTTGTTCAGTCATCTGTGTCTGAAAAGAGCTTTTGTTTGTTTGAGCAACTATGTCTCACTGCTTTACGTGATGTCCATCACTTCCCAAGCCAAATAAGGACACTGGAATAGGCACCCAGCAGATGCAATCCTGCATCCTCCTCTACACAGCACGTGTCTTGAAGGTGCCAGTCAAATTCAAACCCGCCAATTTAAATATTTTTCTCAATTCTTACTCAAACTACTTTGTCTGCTTCGTTAACAGACAAGTCGAGAGAGCTGCTCCTCTCAGTTTTCCAAGCAAGAAAAAAAAAANAGAAATATTACCTGTGAATCTGATCTTGTCTGCTAGAACGAACCGGAGCCAAGCCATCTATTTCATCAAAAAATATTATAGAGGGTCTCATCAAGTAGGCCTGGTAGGCAAAAAAAAAAAAAAAAGAATTCACTGTTAATTCATCATTCCTCCATCAACACTGAAAACAGTTCATTATAAAGCACTGACATGCTGAACTAACACATATACCGAGACACCGTTATTTAAAAGCATGAGGTCTGAAAATAAAAGTGAATTTTCATCTCCAGTAGTTTGTCAGAGAAAGCAAAAAAGACTGCATTCTCCTCTGGGCAAGCAAGATGGCACCAGCGTATCGGTTTTGCTAAGTGTTGGAGAGATTCAAGACAAACTGAGACACGTTATACTCAGTTACAGAAAACATTATCTTATCTGCTCACAACCTGTTTGTTCAGTCATCTGTGTCTGAAAAGAGCTTTTGTTTGTTTGAGCAACTATGTCTCACTGCTTTACGTGATGTCCATCACTTCCCAAGCCAAATAAGGACACTGGAATAGGCACCCAGCAGATGCAATCCTGCATCCTCCTCTACACAGCACGTGTCTTGAAGGTGCCAGTCAAATTCAAACCCGCCAATTTAAATATTTTTCTCAATTCTTACTCAAACTACTTTGTCTGCTTCGTTAACAGACAAGTCGAGAGAGCTGCTCCTCTCAGTTTTCCAAGCAAGAAAAAAAAAATGTTCTCACCATTCCTCTATTTCTTCATATAAATACATAATTTGAACAAATTCTGCGTGACTATAGAAATTTACAGGTATTAATTTCAACTGCAAATGACTTTGGCTGCCTAGAACACAACATCCCCCCCAGCACAGAGAAATTACATGAAGAAAACGTATTTGCTTCTAACCTGATCAAAAAGGAGTCGAAGCTGACGTTCAGATTCACCAACCCACTTACTGAGACAGTCTGCTCCTTTCCTCATAAAGAAAGCCACCTTTTTGTCTCCTTGACTGCATTCATTAGCTAGAGCTCTAGCTACCAAGGTTTTACCTGTTCCAGGAGGACCATAGAATAAACAGCCCCTGAAGATAAATGGATCAACACAGTCACAAACTTATTTTACGTCTCCTGAAAAACTCCAAGTCAAATTTTATAATGAAGACAGGGAGCCTGGAGAAGAAAGACTTAAGTTCTATTATTATTTAGAGTATTCAACACGACTTCATAAAATCTAAGGTTTCTATATGCTTTCAAATCAGTAAAGCTTTGCTTTGTAGAGAGTATTAAAGGCATATTAAGCTTCCAAAGGACTGTTTCAAACAAGTTCAATATATCTTTAAATAAATACTTCCTTAAATGTTAAGCAATACTCGCTACTTCTTTGGAGGGAAATACTTCCTTTAAATGACAAAAACATCCCCAAATTTTCAATTTACTTAGATTATCTGCACCCATTTAAATCACGTGCTAAGATTCCTGGTTATTAAAACCATAGTATAACATCATTGAAATTACTTCTATAAAAGAAACATCAGCACTTAGTTTGATCTAGCAAAGTATTTGACAACATACTAGGAAAAATGGCCAGGTACTACTTAACATGAACATTTGAGAGTTCTTTCTTTGACCAAACTACAAAGCTTACCTTCCTGCCACAAGAAAAACAAATTAGATTTCTGTAACTCTTCATCCTGTTTATTATGTTGTGATAGACAAGTGGGGTAGCAATCATGTAAGTCTATTTAAACTGTGAACACTTGAGGGAAAGAATCTGTCTCCTATCTGTTTTCAAGCATTTTTCAGGGCTTAATAAAATAAAAATGCAACAGCAAGAGTGGATACACGTACCTTGGAGGCTGAATTTTGAATTTTTCAAATATTTCTGGGTAGAGAAGAGGAAACACTACCATTTCCTTAAGTGCAAGGATATGATGGCTCAGTCCCCCTATACTATCAAAACGCACCTTAGAAAAAAGCAAAGCACACAAAGCACACATTGGAACAGCTTTCCACAAAAGTACCTTTACTTATAAAATAACGTATTTGAAAACAAATGAAAACCAACATTGCATTGATCAACAGGAGTTCCCTGAATTTTGAAAGTGGATAAAATTTAGAGAAAGTTACCCCACGTGAGTTTTGTCTAGTAACTGCTCCAGGGATGCCTGGACTTCCACACTGATCCAGCCCATGCCTGAGAGCATTTTTAAGCTCAAGCGCTGCATAATGTGAATGCAGACTAAGTCCTTCAAGGCAACGGTTCAGCTCTGAGAAGAATTCAGCAGCTTCTGCAGAGAATACACTATAAGCTAATGTGCATCACAGTGTCTGAAAAGGCACAGAANCAAAAGTACCTTTACTTATGAAATAACGGGTTTGAAAACAAATGAAAACCAACATTGCATTGATCAACAGGAGTTCCCTGAATTTTGAAAGTGCATAAAATTTGGAGAAAGTCAACTCTTGGTTACCCCACGTGAGTTTTGTCTAGTAACTGCTCCAGGGATGCCTGGACTTCCACACTGATCCAGCCCATGCTTGAGAGCATTTTTAAGCTCAAGCGCTGCATAATGTGAATGCAGACTAAGTCCTTCAAGGCAACGGTTCAGCTCTGAGAAGAATTCAGCAGCTTCTGCACAGAATACACTATAAGCTAATGTGCATCACAGTGTCTGAAAAGGCACAGAACCCACATGGACAGCACAGAGTTAACCAACTCAAGCAGTCACTGCTTCTGTTTTCTGTGCTGCTCAGNATCCCAGTTTCTACTATGACAAGTAACCACAAACTCACATTAAACAAATAAATACAGTAGAGGAATCCATATTTTGTCTTATTTACAACACATATGCAGCCTGTTGATTACCTGCAGGCCAAAAGCAAGTGCTTTGTAGCCCAGAGAAATAAAGGGATAACAGCTTTGGAAAAAAATTAAAGAACATAAATTTACTTTTACTCTAATGAGCAGCTGTGGTGAATTCTGCTTATGCATAACTGGGGGAAGCAAAATAGAAGGCTTTAACCTACCGATTTATCGACAATCATAGGGTCAACATCAGCCAAACTCGCTCCAACTTTCACACGTTCTCGCAGAATTCCACTAGCTAAGTCTTCTGCTCTAAAGTTTAAAGGCAGGCACCTGATCAAGAGCAAAAAAAAAAAGCCACCAAATAAATATTGTTCTGTTCTGATCAGTTTGCTGGAATAAGAACAACCAAGATATTAAATGTCTTCTCCTAATTAAAAAGACGACTTCTGTGGATCGCGAAGGTAATCAAAATTAACCTTTTTATTGGGACGATTATTCCTACGTATCAGGAAGTTCCTTAAATATAAAGTTTTAGGCTTCCATACAGATACTTCAATCTAGAGAACTAGGCTGGACAGACTGTTTTGACTAAACACAGAAAAAACAACTTTTCCCAAAAGAACAGGACACTCTCCACTAGGAGTAATGAACTGCCCAAGGTCGGTATGGTAAGAAAAGGATTAACAGAACATAGTTCATTAGAATCCAAAGTAGGAAATAAAAATATTTCTTGCAGATCAGCCATAACCTGCTCCAGCTTCTTAGCACATACAGAGAAGTTTTAAAGCCCTACACAGATATTAAATCAGGTCAAATACACAGGTAAAAGGAGGAAGAAAGGTACCAGTGATACACAGGTTATGCTTGGAGCTACATTTTTGGTAGTTGTACATCCCTGGAATTCCTCAAGGGAACAACATGGGAGGTACGAAGAGATGGGAAAAAAGATGAGGAAACACTTTTTTTTCTGTTCAGAATTCCAACTAATGTACCTGCAGCAGTAAGTAATTTACTGATATATCTTTATCCACTTTCAGACAGCTGGTGGAAAAATGTAAAGTCCAAAGACTGTGTGTTAGGTGTGTAGAATTCACATGTTAAACAACAAGAAGAGAGAAGAATAAGAGCTGGTGCTCGGTGGTATTGAGAGTACAGCTGAACTAACTGGGACCAAGTAATACCTAGAATAAAAATCTATTTAAGCACCAGAAGTTGTCTTATAACTCAGCTGAATCAAACAGATATGCTCTTCTTTTCATCTTTTTACTGCTATTGTTAATTATCTACTCCTAAGACTTCAAATTCTACGTTAATCTATAACCAGCAATCCTCCTAAACTGTGTGTGTAGAAATGAAAAAGTCTGCAAAACTGACAGAATATTACAGACCAGTTCAGCTTGTTTTCTGATGAGAAATAAAAACAAAATGCTTCTAGAGACCAAGGATGTTTTGATACCTATTTCTCGCTCTGGCCATGCTTTTAGATTTTCTTCTTTCAAAACGTTCTTCATCTGAAGAGGTTGTATCACTGCTGTGAATGGCATGCTTCTTTCTCCTGTTGAAGATAAAGATAAACATGAAACTCCGTTCTTTTTTGCAGCAGAATGGCTTATTCTGATTCTTTCATAATAACAAAACTGAAACGGCAAGCACAGTACTGTTCAGGTTTAAGACAAGTGCAAATTTTAGTTTTATTATGGATCAATTTAATCTAGGAGGGGAACAACATCTTTCACTGCCACAAGGAGATTAGATTTCAGCACAAACATTACTAAAACAGTAGGTGCCCATAAGATCCAGTCCATGCTACCTCACAAAGTGTGACTGAGTATTCAGTCAATAACCTGCTGAAGTTCACCAGGCACCAACTGTCTTTAGGAAAGCTCCCGGTTGATTTAGGAACCTCTAATGCAAGATCTCCCCACTTAGTTTGATGCTTCCCTTTAAATAGTCTTTGAAAAAATCCCATACGGTCTCTTTTTTTTGTAGTTCATTAATTCAGAACAGCTGAACAGTTTCACAAAATACCTGTGCTGTAGTTTAACTTCGATCTCAATCTAAGTGAAATTACTATTCAAAGTCGGCACAAACCATTTCTCATTTCAGTATAACACTATTCCAGAGAACTGAGTATTTCAGAAACATTGGAGAATGAACATTAGATCTCCTGTACAAAAAGGTGTTCAGTTTGATATCAGCTTGAGAAAAAAACACTTTTTTGCATGAAGAAGTTGGCTAATTAGTTAAAATCCATGTATTATTAGTGACCATAGTGAGCTGTATCATTTGTATGAACACAATAATGCTCTTAGGAGATGTTTGTTGCCAAAGGATGACACGGTCAGCTTTACTGTTCAATGACCAAAAATTATTAGATCCATTTAAAAATATTTCAAAGAGAATATTATGCAACGAGGAAGAATTCTTATGACAACATCCTAACAAGGAGAGATAAATGGGAGTAGAGCAGTAAGCATGCTAAAAGTGAAGGGATCATAGAGTTCGTGCTCTCTGTATCTTAATAGCAAGCACAAATCCTGAGATTATCCAACAAAATATCACTTTATGCACTTTACATCACAAAATGCACTTCAGGCAAAAAAAAAAAGCTCTGCAGAACTAAATGCTTTCATTTAAACTACAAAGACTGATGAAGAATCGTAAGATTTTTGGTATTATTTTATCAACTTTTCATATCTTCGCTACGCCATTAAATTGAGCAATAAGATGAGTTTCAGCCAAGACCAGCATTCGTTTACTTGGCTTCTGCTCACGGCCAGATTTATCTGTGTAAAGTTTTAAGTGAGTTTACTTTTTCAAAAATGTATTGAGAGTCTGATCTCATCTATTTTGTTAAACAAAGCCTATCAACAGTTTCCAAGGCAACTTGGAACTATTTGACTCCTTGGACACAATGATCAGAGTCAAGAATGATGCTCGGTAATTGTTAATATTATTTGGCTGGAATGCATACTAGAAAAAACCCAAAAACCATTAGCTTGATTTGTTTACATTTTTAGAATAGAAAGGGGATATTTGTTAAACGGCTGCTTTAGATTTAAACACTAAAAAAACCCAGAAAAAGCTAGTGTGCCACATGCAACCCTCTTTGCAGTACCTAGCACGGCTCTTTCCATTCTGTTTATCACAAAGCTTCTCCTGGCATTACGAAAGTCATTTTTGTCCACTGCTCAGGACCCGAACCCAAGATACAAATAAAGACTCGTACACGTGTGTGAATGAACTGTACAACCACTCAGGAATGTCTTGAAAATCCAAAGCTAATGGAAATGTACTGAAGGAGAGCAAACAATTACCCACAGAAAGACTGACATTTACCTGATATGGCTTCTTCTCGCAGGAGATCTGTGAATATCAAACAGTGCGTTCTCTCTCTTTTTTTGATGAGCTGGCACTGAGTAAGAGAAGTTTGAGATTTGTAATATAAATTACAGAACAATAATAAACTAATCTAAATGCAGCACAAAAGCCCTAGATTATTGCTTTACCAAAAACTCAAGTTAAGAAAAAAAACCTGGGAAGTAGAAGGAAATCAAACCTCGTGCACTTTACTTCACTACCATGTGTGGTCCGATACAGTTATGGGAAATGCACCCTCAGCCTCCTCAAATCACCATAGCTACGGCTATCACAGCACTGAACCTAATTCATTCAGGGCACCAGCATTCTTAACTTCTTTATAGGACATGAAACTCCATACAGAAACCTCTGCACAGCTGAAGCTTACATACCTTTAAACTTAATAAATAAAGTACAGCATTTCCCTACAAAAGTGTTAATTTTCCAATTTGTAATCTAAAAGAAATGCCTGGAGAAGAGGAGGCTGCGGGGAGACCTTACTGCTCTCTACAACTACCTGAAAGGAGGTTGTGGAGAGGAGGGAGCTGGGCTCTTCTCCCTAGTGACAGGGGACAGGACAAAAGGGAATGGCCTCAAGCTCCGCCAGGGGAGGTTCAGGCTTGACATAAGGAAAAAATTCTTCACATAAAGGGTCATTAGGCAATGGAACAGGCTGCCCAGGGAGGTGGTTGACTCGCCTTCCCTGGAGTTGTTTAAGGTGCGGGTGGGTGAGGTACTAAGGGGCATAATTTAGAGATTGGTGGGAATGGTTGGACTCGATGATCTGGTGGGTCTCTTCAATCTTGGTGATTCTATGATTCTATGAAATATGCACAGAATACGTTATTTCAAACACAAGTGTTAAAGGATTCTGTATTAATCACATGTCCTATGAGGAGTAGCTAAGGACACCAAGATGTCTAGTTCAGAGAAAAGGAAGCTGAGGCGTGACCTCATTGCTCTCTGCAGCTTCCTGAGGAGGAGAAGTGGAAAGGGAGGTGCTGAGCCCTCCTCCTTGTTATTCAGGTAGGAATGGCTTAAAGCTATGCCAGAAGAATTTAGTCTGGCCATTAGGAAGCATTTCTTTACCGAGAAGGTGGTCAAACACCGGAACAGGGTTCTGAGAGGTGGCCAAAGCCTCCTGCCTGTCAGCGACTGAGACACATGTGGACAATTCCTTTAATAACAAGCTTTACCTTCTGGTCAGCACTAAAGCAGTCAGGCAGTTGGACTGGGTGATTGCTGTAGGTCCCTTCCAACTGAAATAGTCTAGTCTCAATTTCACATCCAGGCAAGATGAGGTAAGTGCTGCTATGCAATTTAACTGGAGTTATGAATTAGGCTCACCACTCGAGACGCAGGCATAACAGCAATTGTTATTTTCTACATAATGAGATTGTTTTCCAAACTCAACTTCCACCAACTATTTCTTGACATAAAATCCATCCACCTCCAATCCTAAGCCCAGCACATGGCAGTACCTGCAACGTTCAATGAGGCAGCAATGCCACCACCTCTGGCAAATCACAGAATCACAGAATAACCAAGTTGGAAGAGACCCACTGGATCATTGAGTCCAACCATTCCTATCAAACACTAAACCAAGGCCCTTAGAACCTTGTCCACCCATGCCTTAAACACCTCCAAGGAATCCATAGATTGTGCTCAGCAGTCATATTCATATCATGAACAAAACCAGAGGCAAGACAGAAGCTGCTAATGCTGCACAGGAACTCTGTCGTGGTGAGGAACAGCCATCCAACTTTTCCCTTCCCACATCCCTGGTATTCTTGGAGGCCAGTAGAGCAGAACCGCACAAGCACTGTCTGGTTTCTTACCTATTGGAGGGGCCTGGTATCTTTCAACAGTTTTTCTCTGTCTGAGATTATACGGCCTATCGTTTTCTTCTCCTTCGGCCTCTTCTACTTCCATATCTCCATCTTCTTCCTGAGACTCTGTTGAGGGGAGAAAATGTTTTTCAAAACACTTCTACTTGGTGCAAGAGCCATCTTCGTCCTGGAAATTAACATTTTTATGGCTACTGAGAATTATTTTCCTTCTATTAATTCACACTAACTGGCACATCATTGGAAATTTGAAGACAGTAAATACAGAGCACATTGTCAAACTTCCCTCTGGTTTCCCACAGAAGGCCCCAGAAAAGCAACAGAAAGAAAAATAAATGTAGTCAAGTTAATTTCAGTTGTAAAGTATTTCAAATGCCACTTCTATCCGCTATCTTTTTCCTTCGATAATTATCCGTCAAATTAAGAATAATGTCATTCTTCACGTTCTTTTCCTACAGAAACCTCAGAAAATCAAGTATTTGACAAAGCATGAAAACAGGTACAACTTCACAATTCACACGAAGCAGATGAACACGTGGTTTAAAGGCATGGCCAAGATTCACCTATAAACAGGATCGGTATTTCCATCCATGGATCTCAGAATTAAGACTTGTTATTACCTGGGACAGACCATACCTCCTTACAGCAGTTTCAGTTCAAAATCAAGACACATTACGCTGAACTCTGTACAGATCCCTGAAGCCCTATTTCTTGAGGAAGCTAAGAGTTCTGTGGATCACACCATCAACGTTAGCCATAATCTCTTCTTCCTCAATACTTTTTGAACTTACTGGTTAGTTTAATCCAAATTTTTAAAGGAAGGTAGAACTTCAAACACAGCTCTGTGGCTACAAGCCTTCTAAAATTCAGTGGATGGATAGAAAATAGACTTTAATTAATACCCTTCCCAAAGGAAGGATGCAGAACTGTCTGTTACACATTCTTACTGTTAACTGCAGATAAAAATATGGAGTCAGAACATGTAGAGTTGTAGGTTATATGCATCATCTCCCAGTTTCCACAAAGGATCATTACAGGGAATATAAGGAAAGCTCCAACTGCTTAATATTAAGGAAAATAGGAGTAAGGAAGCACAGTATATTGAGAACCCAGGCTACTTCCAAATAAACTTGCTTTTTTTTAAAGAAAATTATGGACTCCCCTTCCCCCCCAAAAAAAAACCCTACGCAGACACCTCCCTCCTTCTAAAGAAATGGAATCCTTCAGCGTGTATTTATTCGTTAATCAGCCCATTTAATAACTCCAAATCCCAAGCCAAAACTAAATTACTCTCTGTAGTGTAACATGTTGCTGCACTATGTTGAGGAGAGCTTTGATTAGCGACAGACAAGACCCTTTCAATTCTTCGCAGCCCATACCTTCTTCTTCCCCTTCTGTGGACACTTCATGGTGGTCCTGAATCCCATAGCTATTCCTCCTTAGTGATTTCCTCCTTCTTTTCACTCGAGAATACATATCCATGTTTTCCTGGAATAAAAGTCACACACACTCCTATCAGAACTTTCCCACATCGCTCACAGTGTTAGCCCACATGTAATACTCCACACAATCTCTGGCTCCAAGCCTTTTTCCGACAGAGCCCTGCAGAGGTGGACTACAAAACCACTATTATTTAATAGGTGGTAAAATAAGTCTCTCTGATAATACCTAGTCCGTCTAATATATACTTAACATCAGTATCAAGCTGTTTCAGGGAACAAAGTGGATGACAGTCCCTGGCCCTCTTTTCAGACCACCAGGATGTGTTTCAAACCAAAGGAGAACCAGCACAGTACATCATGATAACAGGGCAGTCAAAATTGATCAACTGTATATAAATATATCTATTAATTTTTTTCTGAATTTGATTATATCAAGATTTTTTCAATATCATCCACTGAAAAGGATCTTGAACCCTGACAGAGCTACAAACGTATGGAGATCAAAAAAAACCAAACACGCTCCCAATACTACTTTTACCCAAGACCTGAGATGCTGTGCACTTACAAATTCCGTGTCTGTCCACATTCGTAGCCGTTCTACTTCCCCAGATCGCCTGTTTCTCCTGATGTTAATATTATCCATTTCCTGCAGGACAGCTTCAGCAGTACTAAAATGTATGCAAACAGTTAACACAAAACCCCTCAGATTTAGAATAGCAGACATGCAGAATTTCTTACACAGCATCCAACAACGTGACATCTCTAATTCTATGGTCTGTTAAGGCTATTCCAAAGTCTACAACTTAAATAAATAAATGAAATAAAATCTGAAAATTTTAGGAGAGCTACCAATTAACTACAAAACCAATCACAGGAAAGAAAACTGAAAGGTGAAGCTACAGAACTAAGGAGTAGGCAAAAGAAGAAACGCTGTTACTTATTAAAATCTGGAGTTCAAATTAGGCTGCAGCGTTTTACAAAACCATTCGAATAACTTTCTTTGCTCGGTGTAAATTGTAGCACATAAATTTCTAACTGCTTGAATGTTAGATTAGGATTCAAACAAGATTAAGCTTGCAGAATAAGAAAGTAGAGCTTTTTACCTACACAATTATAGTAATGGGAAAGCCCCCATCCCATAAGCTTTACAGACCCTGTCCTCAGACAGACACTAATACAAACAAGATTTTTTGTTTTGTTTTGTTTTAAATGTTAAATCGACAATCCCTAGAATGTCATCATTCATTTTATGACCTCGCTGCTCTGCCATTTCTCATGCATTATTTAATTACTCTACATTTTCATCATCTGAACTATTTGTAAACAACTCTCAAAACAATGGTGGTGTGTAAACAACAACCTTGGCCAAGATGCTTCATTGCTAAGGAAGAAAACATCGTCAGCCAGGCCGAGTCAGTTGTTTGGCCTAGCCTGAACACCTGGTTGCTTGCTCACTATGGTGATCGTGGTAGATTCCCACTGGAATTTTACTGCAATTGTATAATAATTGTAAGAAGGAAGAAACTTTAGCTTCCTTTATCTAGCTGTTTCAAAGTCAAACTGCCTAAAAAGCAGTTCTGATGACAGAGGTCAGTAAAGTCAGGATTTCATTATGAAAACCGCTCTCAACTTCAAACGTTTTCTTCTAAATTCTCTGCGATGTGCAGCAAAGCCACTTCAGGTAAAATCATACTGTAGTTTGCTATGCAAAAAAAATAGGGTTGGAGGGGACCTGGAGAAGTGTACGCGTTCTGCCAGGCAAAAACTACAAAATACCTAAATAATCCCTGACACGATTGTCTAACCTGTTCTTAAAAACCTCCAACGATTATGGGACAGACTGTTACGAGTTCGTATATAGACTTCAGTACCATGATCTTATCAAATTACAGTCTTCATGGTAGACTTTTTCCTATTGTTGATGAGGAGAGGGAGATTCGACTGCAACTAGAAAAATAAATGTAACTAATATGAGTGTGTAAACCGATACCAAGAAGTTACTGAGTAAATTGAAAAAATAAAATTAAATTAATAAAGGAGTCAACAGAATACATTTAACAATAAAGATGACACTTGGCAATTAAAGGTTTATGTTTAAATAAATTTCCAAGCACTAGAGCAAGTCGTCTTTCACGGAGATGAGTGTTAAACCCCATTTTACAGGTGGGAAAATGGAGGCAGATGAAGTGACCTGCCCAGAGCCAATAATATTTCAATAAAAGTCTTTCTGGCTCCCATTCCTGTGCTCAGACCAGACCGTGCCTCCCTGTCTGACCTACTTTGTCTGCACAGTAAATGTCAAAAAAGTGACACCCACCCTTCGTGAATTAATAACAAATGGCAGAAAAACCAAAAAAAACAACAGAAAAAAGAAAGCTACAAACTTTTGATATTTTATGATTAAAATTATACAAGCAAAATCTAGGAAGCTCTCAAGCATTGTTGCTCTCACCGGTTTACATCACATTTAAGGTATCGCTACGTGAACAGGTTCCCAAGAAACAAACTGGGGTGTGGATTTACAGCACGTCAGCTGCTCTGCGCTCACTGCCAACTGACAGTTTTAGCCAGGTGTAAACACAAAGTGGCTTAACTCCTCAATGAAAGTCCGGTAAGCCGCTTTGCGTTCAAGAGCGCGGCTCGCGCCGGCAGTCAGAGCAGAGCACCCAGCCTGGAACTCAAACCACAATCTGGCTCGCCTTGACATTAATGCATCCCCACAGTAAAACACACAGACAGCACCAAAAGACAGGGTTTTCTAATTTTTTTTTTTACAAAATCATTAAGATGCTTTGCGAATACAACTGAAGCGTCCCCACATACCTGTTTACTAGCTGATCAAACAATAAACTCTGATTCAAAGTTTCAAATCTGTTTTTCCTGGACCGACAACTTTTTCTGACTTCTATATCTCCGTTTATGCAAGCATGGTCCCCATCTCCCTTTTTTTCCCCTCGAAGGGGGTGGCTTTTGAGAGCTAAGAGAAATTCGAATTACTACTTCAAAATGCAGGAAACAACATTTTCACAAACAAGAATTAAGAAAGAAAACACTTAGCAAGGACAATAAACCAAATGTTATTACGGAGCACAGTACGATCACCCTTATATTCACTGAAGAAATACATTCTTTAAATTCCTATTGAAGTTGTTTTGCAAGCTATTTCTTCAGACTTGAGCTTGTTTCCTTATGTGAAAATCTTATTCTGTGATGAAAATTTGGCATCGAACTACCCATTCAATATTTTTAAGTCGACATCCATACTACAGTTCTTCAAATCTTAAGTCTTTCAGATACAGAATCAAAAGGACAGATAAAACACGCTGATTTCACAAGCAGATCTATATCAGCTACTCTGTACAGTCCCAAAGAAAAAGGGATTCCACTTCCGATTGTTCCTTCAGCACCACAATAAATAATACAAACACCAAAAAAGCTTAATGAGTTAATGCTTACATAGAGTCAACACAGAACTAAAGGAGACAGGATCGATGAAACAGGGACATGAAAGTGGGTTTAGCTGAGAAATGCAACGGGATGGCAGGTTCGTAAAGCACAGGCACTCAGGGAAACTGCTCCAGGTAGCAGGAGCTGCAGACAAGGCAGGTCTCTATAAAGCAATAGTAGCGTTACGTAATGCTAAGATCCATAGAAGGCCAAATTTTAAATGAGCAGAGAGAGTATGCAAATTAAAGAGACCAGCTGGGATAAGAAGGCCAAAATTAGTTCATGGAGTAAATTTGGGAATTAAGGAGAACATCAAGATAATGGCCAAGAGGTCTGAATTGAGAAGAGAAATGGAATTTCACCTAAGAATGTTCCCAGTGTCCACAGAGAGCACCCAGGATGCTAACAGAAGAAACCTGAGCCAATACAGTAACTTTTCTGGTCAAAACGGTCAGAGTAATCTGTATAATTACTAACAATATATGCAACTGAAAATCATTGACACAAAACTGTTAAATGCAAAGGTAGGTACAAAAGGGGCCCCTGCAACACACTTACATAAGCTACGTCCATTTGGTAGTGTAGCACCAGGCTGAGAAGTTAACCTAGGAAACAAGCATTTGAGAGAAAAGTGATGTTAAACTTGGCCCAGCAAAAGCCACACAGCGAAAATGCAGCTTGAACACAGATTACGCAACACCCTGTTACCTAGGAACCTTTGTGACAGGCACCCTCCTCTCAAGAGGCTGCTGGCTGCCCAGCAAAGTGAGGATAAAGTTGTCAAATACCAATTATATGACCCCCCCAATTCTCTGACCATCGTTTATTACTCCCTTCAATCTTCCCTCATGTCATGTCCCCCCACCACCTCTCCTTTTAAGTTTCAGAGCAGGATCTTTATACAGGTCTTCAAAAGCAATTACCATTCAAGCACTAAACTAGCAGAAAGACAAAACCTGTTTTGTACTCGCAGAAAAAGCATAAATTTAACAAAATTACCAACTCAAGTGAATGGGATTTAGGCTGGGTGTACTTAAAATCAGTACAAAAATGTTAGATGTTCTTTAGCAATCCAATATTTTGAATTTCTTTTCAAATCAGCTTTTAGAAAATTAATCCCTACTGCTTTGTAGCCTAAAAGAAAAACATATTCCAGCATTTTCTGCAATTACACCACATAAGCAACTGTTCCTTCATTCACTTTTTATCTTTGAAACTCTTATTATTTATTAGACATGGGTTTATTACAAGATAATTAAGAGAGGAGTACAAATGAGCAGAAACTCTATGACCACTGGCAGGTGTTAGAAGTCATTTGCCACCACTGCTACGCAAAAAAAAGGAAATAAATCAGGCAAAAGGAAACAAAATATTTTTTAATCTCTTCTCCACCCTCAGAAACACTAAATACTTTCCACACAGCTGAGCTGTATTTACTGACCAGTACTGGATAGAGAGGAGCTACTTGTTCTCAAACTAGAAAGCTTAAAATGAATTTGATGCAAAAGAGCAAAAGGAGGGGAAGTCTTAATAATACCGAATGCAAGTTGAGCTTAAACGTGAACAAGAGTTTTACAAAGAGTTCAACTCAGGGGCACAGAAGATAGAGGCTTTGCTATCGTTTTCCTAAGAAGTCTGTAACAAATCCTTGCAAAACAAAGGGAATTGAAGGATTTTTGCAAGAGCTGGGTAGCAACGCAGAAAATCGCATTTACAAAACTCTCATCCGCATCCAATTTTCCACTAACATTTTTCTGGTCAGATATTACGAGTATTTTAGAAACCACAACTGAAGAACTGAAATGTGACTGTAATAAAGGTTTAGCAATAAAACTTTTGGGAAAAGTCATCACAATTAGGCTCAGCACTCTGGACTTTTGGCAGAAAAGAACCCCCAAAAACCTCAGATGCAAAGACAGAGCACAGTGGGTTCTACATGAAAAACATGAGTTTCAGTATCCTGGCCCACATTTCATTTCAGACCACGATCTAAATCCTCCCAGTCACATTAAATATTTGGTTTTGCCTTAGCAATTCTAACAGAGACAGGACAAGTCTACACTTTAAACAAAACTAACAGAAGGTGCATGAGTTTCAATACATTCCCAGATCACCCTGGTACATAATAGGTTATATTTCATTTATTCTGTTTTAAAAGGGAAAAAGAGAGAGATAAATTTTAAGATTTCCAATCCAAACCATTCTGATTTAAACGGCTTTTAAATATACTTCATCCTAGCAGACGACAGTCCAGGAGTGAATTACAGTCATTCTTACATACCATGCGTTGCAAGAATGATTCGTAGACGAATATGAAATGTGTATCTACAAAAGAATCAGTATTGACTGGAAGGTTATTCCCAGGAACACATCGTCTAGGCTGTTTCTTAATTATATGTAATCATGTGAAGAACCTTAGGAACACAAGAATGCTTAATCGGTTACAAAATGAAACAAATGACTTCTGAGTTACAAAAAATATTGCAGGACTGAGGCTATATTGAATAAAATCCAGTAATCTGCTTCAGCCCTTAGAGCCAAACAGGGAAGACAGCCTGAAAACAACAGTGGCAAGAAAGAAACTTGACCATTATACATTCCCTGAAGATGATGAGAATGCTGATTTCCTAATTAAAATGCCATGTCTTCTTACAGCTTGAGTACATAAAAATACCAATTAAGTCAGTAAACTTGGATGCATCAAGAATGCTGAATTTAGACTTCATCTCAAAGAAAATTACTTTCCGCTTTTGCTCAAATTTGCAAAGAACAGAAACACACAGATTAGAAGTTTGACACAACACAGATCCTAAGTCTTAAACTTAAGATAATTGTATGAAAATAACGCATACTCCTGAGCGTGAGCTGCTGCTCGCTGCAGAAGCAGCACAAGCAGGTCAGCAATGCAGGGAAAATTCATTGAACTTCGTTTTACTCTTGGTGCCAAGTTACCTGGACTGTCCAGCTGAGATGCTCCATTCCTCTCGCTGCCCAGTACTGCGTGATTTCGATTTGTCTTTGCACACAGGATCAGCATGTTTTGAGGTACGTTTGGCGGGAGGAGATATGTGGCTATCGCTCAAACTAGCATCACTACCTTCATCTTTCTGAAAAGGAAAAAAAAAAAAACAGCAGACCTTACTTAATTAGCTCATTTGTTTACATTCTTAAAGAAAAAGAAGAAAGGGAAGTCTCTATCAAACCCTTAGCAACCAGCTTGTGTGAAATATTTAGAATGTTTATTCTGAAAACATCACTGGAAACTACCATATTTAATTTTAAATATCAACCTTTTCTATCATATCTCTCATTTATTTCTGAACAAGCACTCTGTTCCTCTAACCCACAGTATTTTGTCTATCGTACACGACTCTGTTCCTCTTGCCCTACTTGCAGAAGAACCAAGAGCACAATAAAGAGGAAAAAAAAAAGGGGTGAGAAATATTACGATGCTTTGAAAACACGTCATGAATTTATTCTATCAAC
This sequence comes from Piaya cayana, assembly GCA_013389865.1. Classification (NCBI taxonomy): domain Eukaryota; kingdom Metazoa; phylum Chordata; class Aves; order Cuculiformes; family Coccyzidae; genus Piaya; species Piaya cayana. The sequence goes on from WAAB01013893.1 coordinate 46,620, forward strand.
ATTATTTTTGTCTTTAAAATGTTTTACCGACACGTTATATTCTTCCTTCTTATATGAAGTTTACAAGACCTTCTCATCATCTGTAGAATGGCGCAAACAGAGCTAAGAGTAACTGAAAGAGATCTTCACACTTCCACATCAGTGTTTGTCTCACGTGGTCAGTAACAACGTGATACCCACTGACAACATTACTACTAAGGACCTTAAGAAGCACCTAAACACTCCCAGAAGTTTCTTCTGTTGTGTTTATCACGGGAAATGTAGACAGAAATTCAAAGGTTCAAAGGTAGTAGCAGGAGATCACTTCAAAGCTCTATGAGAGAAGTGGACAGGGAGGAAACTGGAGAATTTGCTTCTCTTAAGGTGAGCTACAAAAACAAATCAACATTCTTTATAGACTTCACAGTCTCCACAGACTCCAGTTCATGGAAAACAGCCTTAAAAAAAAACTAAAATACACCTCTCTTGCAACAACAGAGAAACCAATTTGTGAATATTAAGGTCCAGGAATTGTCCTTAGGCACTTAAATGAAGAACAAAAGATAATTTCACTCATATGCAAGGAGCTGATCACAGAAGTCCTACTTATGCATCACACTTATTAACAACCTGATTTGTACTCCAAATAATCCAACAACATGAAGTATTCAGTATTCAAGAAGATCAAAAAACGGGGGCTTTTTCCTAAAAGAGGAAGCCAGACTCTCACAATCACAGCACAGACTCTAGCAAGTGGCAAAGCCCAAAGAAATCCAAAGCACCCGGGGCTGGTCCATGCGCTCCCCTGCCTGGCTACACAGCACGGCTCCAGCCTCCTCGGGTCTTCTGATGTTGCTCTGGCATCCCCCAAACCAAATCAGCTCCCTACAGCTTCAAAAGGTTCCTTGGATTCTGCTAGAGAAGCTTCCTGGCTGGTTAGAGAGCAGAAAGATTTCAACGAGGGATCAGACAAGTACAAAAGATAATGCAAGGCAAAAAAACACAAGGTGAGACAAGACCAGAGCCTGAAGGAACAGAGAGCTGTGAGTGAAACGGGCTGCCTGCATCACACCTGAACATTTATTTGAAGATATAATATAGAAAAATATTTTCTAGAAAGATATATCCCTTTTCTATGTATTTAAACAAATAGTATCTAATATTAAGTACTTATAATGCTACTAATAAATTAATATGGTATTTGTTATTAATATATTGTGATGTAGTGTTGATTTATTATTACATAGTGCTTGTTATGATATAATGTTTATTTATTGTGACATGGTATTTATTTATTGTTATGACACAGTATTTATTTATTGTGATATAGTATTTATTTATTATGACATGGTATTAATTTAGTGAATACATCAGGTGTGATTTTTATTTACACTATAAATACTGGTATAATAAAGGTATTTATAAAAAATGCTAACTGATAAAAACTAGCACTAAAAACTAACCAGTCCATGCTCACAGCTCCTTTTAAAAGGAGCTTTAACTTTTATAGCTGTTAGCCTGCACAGGTAAATCCAGGTAAAGTAAGAGGTCTCTATTACAATTCAATCTTAACCATCATTTAACCCTACTAGTAGAACAAAACAAAACAAAACTTACATTTTTTTCCTCCCTCATTCTCTCTCTTCTTCAGGAAGAACATCAGTGTAATGCAATATCTATGCTAGAAGATCATAATTAAAATTTTCAATAAGATAAGGCTGGACTTGGGAGCTACACCTAAGACTCAAAGAGGTCGCAGAGGCAGCCACCGCCGCTCCTCACTGCAGAACACCTGCACCTCACGCAGCCCTGGAATCCACAACACGCTGTAATTACAATACTTTTCACAAAATTTTAGTGGTGTTCGTATTCATTTCTGAATACCGTAAGCACTTGTGTACGTCCTTTTTGCTTCATTCAGCCACAAGTTTATTTGCGGACTTAGAGACGCCGAGTCAATTTTAGCAACCGGTTTCTGAAATTGCAAGAGCTACCCTGCGCAGGACTGAGGCTGAGTTTCAAGGTAAGCCACAAAACCAGTTTTAAACCGGCTACGCAAGACGGAGAGAATGAAGTTAAGGAAGAGGCACAAGCATAAAATGAACCTTTGTAAGTGCTAACATTAAAGCTGTTTTGTCAGGAGTGAAATTAAAAAAGCATCGGTTCCTATACCCCACCTCTAGCCCTTCCCATGCAAAAATCCTACCTCCTCCCAGGTCTCCTATGATCACTGCACTTTCTCCAGCTCTCTGCTTCTAGTCTAAAGTCTCAAAAGCAGCTAATATTCCCCTGTCTAGCCTGTCAATTTACCAGTAGAAGGCAACGCAGTGATCTAGTGATGTGCTGACTTCCAAGCTACGTGCACGCCACATGGTCAGCTGGCGGGTAAAACGAAATGTTAGCAATTAACTTGGAGACAAAATCTGCTACTTCAGGTCTCCCTCTGCTAACGAGTTACTAACAGTCACAAAACCAATAAAAGCCGAGTATCTTTGAGATCTCTAATACTCTCCAACAAACAGATACTGGTCTACAGCCTCAAAAACTGGAAGGGCAGGCCAACAGTCAACATGATCGTATCAGCACAGTTGCCTAGGGAAAAACAGGGTTTTACTCAACAGAGGCAGTAATTTCTGGTTATTCTTTGCTTAGGATATTACCTTCAGTTGAGCCTCATTTGCCTGCATATTAACTTTAAAAAGGAACTTATCCAGTACATAGTAAGCCTAAATTTTAAGACAGTCCAGCCCAAACGCTACCTTTAGTTGGCACACAAGATGCACTAAGAGAAAGGACATTTTGCTGTGAAGTAGTGGCAATGTTACCACAATGACAAATCACTGAAATTTTAAACGCATTAATAAGAAGCTTCATTTTCCAGTTAACAGACAATCTCAGAAGTTCAGGTTCTAGGGAATCAAATCATACCTAGACTACCTTCCAGAACTTTCACCTACCTAGAGTAAAATATGGCGACAGAGCTTTCATTACACTCAATAAATTAGTCAGACTGGGATAACCTACAAGAAAGGGTCATTGGGCAGTGGAACAGGCTGCCCAGGGAGGGGGTTGACTCGCCTTCCATGGAGGTGTTTAAGGTGCAGGTGGACGAGGTGCTGAGGGACATGGTTTAGAGATTGATGGGAATGGTTGGACTCAATGATCCAGCGGGTCTCTTCCAACCTGGTGATTCTATGATTCTATGATTAAGAAAAGCAATTAGCTTCAATTTGAGAAGCCTTTACAGACAGCAGCCCATCCACTGCTTCCTCCCACTCGTAGCAAAGGAGGCCTGATGATGCCACTGCACTCTGCTTGCTCCCTCAAGTAACTGGATCTCAAACCCTTTACACCGTTACTAATTAAAAATAACGCAGAAACTTAGTACTTAACAGTACACCTCATGAAAATGGGACTAGTGAGAGAAACACGTGATACAAGCATCAAACTTCAAAAATTAGGGGATTAATAATGCAACTGCAGAAGTAGGAACCAATGCACTGAACTCAAAGCTCCTAATGAAGTGCACTGGTTCCTACTTCTAGCGCTGAAGGAGATGCATTCACATGCTGAGAGAATGCAGAGAATGTGAATTAAATGTGAATTAATATCACCAGGTTCTTGTCAGACACTGCCTGAAAGAATACACAAAGGAAAAACAAGCAAAGAATAATCAAAAAATGAGTTTACGTAGCGTCAGGAACTACAAACAGGTAAACAAAATTTAGCATAACGGTATTGATCTAACAGAAAAGAAATCCACCAAAATCCAGCTGTGATCCAGCACAACCATAATCCAGCACAGCTTCTCATGGAAGCACTCTCACTAATAAAATGAGTAAGGAAATAATTGGAGTTAACAGGATACCGCCCATGGTCTAGACTGGCAAAACACAGTCTTCATTATCTTCAGATACAGAAGAGAAGTGGAATGTGACAGCTGAATGCAACCTGCAACTTAGCTGCTCAGCTACGACTCAACAGCAAGAACCTTGCAGAGGTAGCAGGGCAAGCTCTGACAACACACCCTCACTGAGAGCAGCTCAATGACGGTGGCGATGAAAGTAGAAACCAAAAATGAGTGAGCAAGATGGAGAGACAAGTCCTGAAGTTTTGAAAGAACACACACTAGAATTATCAGTTAATAAAAGTGACTTCTTCCTTCTCAAGGAATGGCCTAAAGCTCCGCCAGGGGAGGTTCAGGCTCAACATAAGGAAAAAGTTTTTCACAGAAAGGGTCATTGGGCACTGGAACAGGCTGCCCAGGGAGGTGGTTGACTCGTCTTCCCTGGAGGTGTTTAAGGTGCGGGTGGACGAGGTGCTGAGGGACACGGTTTAGTGTTTGATAGGAATGGTTGGACTCGATGATCCGGTGGGCTTCCAACCTGGTGATTCTACGATTCTATGATTCTCAGTGACTACAAAAGGCAAAAAAATGACTACATTGATAAGGTCTTTCAGCACAACTGAAGGACGCACATGCCAAGGGAGTCCTCCCCAACAAGGACTTGGCTTCAGGTATATCACAGGGATCATCAAACCAAAGCACAGTCTCTGATTAATTTTTAAGTTAAAATACAAAGATCACTTCTAGCATAAGGAGACAAGGAGTTGGGGGGTGTTTCTTTGCATTTTTAAGTTTAATTTCCTGGCCGAGGGAATATCCGAAGAACTCCACGCTGCACTGCTGGTCTGACATCCCAGGATAACCATAATCCAGCAATCCCGGTCGCACAGGATGAGTAGCAACCACCACTCTCAATTCCACGTAGCTGAATGCAAACTCATTGAGTTTCTGAGTAAGGGATGAGGTAACATTCAAACCACAACCACACCTCGCAGTTTCTCCAAGAGCCTCCATCTGGTTCGGCTGTATAGAAGCGCAGGCACGCAGACACATATATTTGAGTTTTCCACCACGGCCAAACTTGCTCTCCTTGCCGTACACTGTGTGTCACACCCTCCTGCCCACCTCCCCGCCACACCCAGACAGTGAGTGCTCCTTGCTTACACAGCGTTACAGTCAGATGTGGGAGTTCTCAACCCAGTGCTTTAAACCCTCCAGCGTGTTTTGCTCTTTTTTATCATCTCTGCCCATGTACAAGACATGAAACTAAGACAGAATGGCATTCAATCTTCAACTGTTGTATCCAATTCCTTCACATTTTGTTAAAAGCACAATCTATTTAAATTAGTTTTTCTTTTCATAGAATCATAGAATCACCAGGTGGAAAGACACTCACCGGATCATCGAGTCCAACCATTTTCACCCCACCAAACAAGCCCAAAACAGCCTGAAATTTACTTTTGTCTCAACAATAACAAAATAAATGTTCTCACAAAATGGTAGAATGGTTTGGGTTGGAAGAGACCTTCAAGATCTTCCAGTTCCAACACCCCTGGAATGGGTAGAGACATCTCCCACTGGATCAGGCTGCTCCAAGCCCCATCCAACCTGGCCTTGAACACCTCCAGAGATGGGGTGAAGTGGTTGGAGAATAAGTCTTACAAGTTGTGACTGAGAGAGCTGGGGTTGTTTAGCCTGGAGAAGAGGAGGCTGAGAGGAGACCTCATTGATCTCTAAAACTACCTGAAGGGAGGTTGTGGAGAAGAGGGAGCTGGGCTCTTCTCCCAAGTGACAGGGGACAGGACAAGGGGGAATGGCNTTGTGTCTTGCCACCCCCACAGGAAAATATTTCTTCCTAATGTCTAATCTAAATCTCATCTTTTTCAGCTTAAGACCATTTCCCCTTGTCCTTTCCCTGCACTCCCCAATGAAGAGCCCCTCCGCAGCTTTCCTGAAGCCCCCTTTAAGTATTGGAAGGATGCTCTAAGAAGTCACCTGTGCAGTTACAGGTTTTCAACACACTCCTAACTGTAGCTGATTCTTAGCTTCTGATAACTATAACTTTTTCCTCTCCATTTGACTCTGAAAAGACAGCAATGACTTCAGACATCTCTCAATCTTATTTTAACTAACAGACTCAGAAGAAACTGAATCCAAGCCCTCCAGGTTATTTTAGCACAATTTGAAATGTATTTTGTTAATAATGACGCATCTCAGATGTCCCAGAATATTAACTAACTGGATTTATATTTTAAAAGTTTGTGTGAAAAAAAGAGTCTGATTACCTTTTCCCCTAACAGTTCATGCAAAGTTCTAGTGGAAATGGGCTGTCCATTAGGAAACATAAAATATATACTCAAGCATATTTAATAAACATTTTTATCCCAATGGTATGAAGAGATTAAAGCTGTCTTTCCAAAATAAAACTTGTATTCATGAAAAACACATGACTGTGTCCCCAGTGCAACAATTAGTTAAGTTGATCATTCATCTTCACCCTCTGATAATTACTCAGTTAACAAACAATTCGCTTTCTCGGCATTTAAAATATAATGTAATTTCAAACATGTCAACAAAACACACACAAAACTACTCTGTCTCTCCAACAATTCTAAGTAAGCCACTTGCTCCCTTGTTCACCATGTTTTGCAAAGGTGAAAAAAATGGATCGAGGTATCAAAACATGAACTTCTACAAATGTATCGCATTAAAGATCTATTGATAAAAGTCAGACAAGAGCTAGGCGCCATTCCTCATGCATTTTTGCACCAGGCACACTAGGCAATTAAAAATCTCGAAAGGCTTCACAATCTCCAAGATATTTTTAGTTTTGCTCTTATTTGGTTCCAAGTCCTAATAACCAGATCAAACACACTTTAATGGGATGAGGTTTAATGAGGCCAAGTGCCGAGTCCGGTACTTGGGTCACAACAACCCCATGCAGCACTCCAGGCTTGGGGAAGAGTGGCTGGAAAGCTGCCTGGAGGAGAAGGACCTGGGAGTGTTGGTTGACAGCGACTGAACACGAGCCAGTAGTGGCCCAGGTGGCTGGGGAAGTGATTGTGCCCCTGTACTCAGCACTGGTGAGGCCATACCTTGAATCCTGTGTTCAGTTTTGGGTCCTTCACTACAAGAAAGACATTGAGGGGCTGGAGCGTGTCCAGAGAAAGGTAATGAAGTTGGTGAGGGGGCTGGAGATCAAGGGTTATGAGGAGCAGCAAGGGGACCTGGGTTGTTTAGCCTGGAGAAAAGGAGACTGAGGGGAGACTGTATCATTCTCTACAATGACCTAAAAGGAGGTTGCAGAGAGGTGGGTGTTGGTCTCTTTGCCCAAGTGACAGGTGATAGGACAAGAGGGAATGGCCTCAAGTGGTGCCAGGGCAGGTTCAGACTGGACATCAAGAAAAACTTCTTCACTAAAAGGGTTCTTGGTCACTGGTGATTGAATCTCCATCCCTGGAGGTGTCTGAAAGCAGCGCAGATGAGGTGCTCAGGGATCTGGTTTAATAGTGGATAGGTACAGTTGGACTCGATGATCTCAAAGGTCTTTTTCAACTAAGTGATTCTATGAATCTACCATGACTGTGATGTCATGTGACCAGAATCTAGCAGATTCCTTCCAATCCTACTTCATTTTTTCATCACTTTCCTAAATAGCCAAAAAAAAAAGAACTAAACTTGTCCTTACACTCATTACAAATTTCCAGCAGCTGAAACACTCTCCTCTGCGTGCTCAGAGGCAGGACTACATCTTGCATTAAACATCTGCTCTGTGTTCTAGGTTGGCATGTTGCACTACCCACTCTCTCCAGCACCAACACCTCCTGACAAGCTCCTATCCCCACCCAAACCCACATTTTCCTGGCAAATGCCCTTAGCTCCTCTTCTGTGGGAGGACTGCCTGCCTGCTTGGTGGGAAGAGATAAGACCTGACATGCTTGTCTGGGGGGTGAAGGTAACATGACTCAAGTCCAGATCACAGCAGACTGTATTCACGCTGGTACATCATGTACGGCTGCAAGCTAAACAAAGAATTATAGAATGGTTTGGGTTGGAAGGGATCTCAAAGCCCATTCAGTTCTAACCCCCCGCCATGGGCAGGGACACCTCCCACTGGATCAGGCTGCTCCAAGCCCCATCCAACCCAGCCTTGGACACCTCCAGGGATGGGGCAGCCACAGCTTCTCTGGGCAACCTGGGCCAGGGCCTCACCGCCCTCACCAGGAAGAATTTCTTCCTAAAGTCTAATCTCAGTCTTCCCTCTTCTAATTTAAACAAAACTTCAAAGTAATTTAAACAAATCATCTACCTGTGTGACCTAAAATCCAGTGTAAGTTTACTGCCCATGCCTTCAAATGACAAGAATCTAGCAAAAAAAATATTGGGATTCAAGTACATTAATTGCCTTACTAAGAACTTCAAGTTTCATTGTCTCTTCCAACCTGGTTATTCTGTGATTCTATGATTCTATGTTAACGTTACTGATAGCTTGAAAAGAGGCAAGGTTGGCATAAAAGAACCCCTCTTCCAGTTGCAGTTCTCCAATTTCCACTTGTTTGCACACATTCATTTAACAAACACTGGTTCCCCACAGGTGTTAAGGAAAAACAAGATTCATGCTTAAGTGCTTGACGATCTTGGAATAAACAACTATTAATTGTGTATTTCAATGGTGATAATGATAGTAAAGAATGCCTCAACTGCAGGATGATCTAAATTCTTTTAACATTCAGCTTATGTGGGTTTTTATCCAGCACATAATGCTTACGTCAATGGTAGCCATTAAGGATACAGAGAATATCATCATCTAGACATTTTAAGAAGAATAAATTCTTCCCAACTCGTTCAGGTGAAAAAACATATTTTTTGCATGAGAAGATCAGCTTTCACTCTTTCCAACAGATTTGCGCTTTATTTCCTAGAACTATTCAACTCCAGTATTGAGGTTACTTAATAAAAGAGAAAGCTTTTCAGAAAAGTTAAAAGTTTACAAGTTAAAACCAGAAACGACAACCTCCAACACCGTTTATGGTGTATTTTCACGTTTGCGACTGCTTCCCCTGTCTATGATGGAAATCACATCCAGTTTGATCCAGTGCTTTTGATCTGACAGCCACAAGACTCTTGCCGTCTACAGGCTACCTACAGGATCATGAAAGAAAGAATGAGCGACAGCACACCCTGTCTTTACTACAACAGAGTCTATAACTAGTGGAGTTGATGTTTTTTCTCCTCAATCCATCAGAACAGCTCCAAGCATTTCCCTCATGAATGCTCATTCATGAAATATGAATGAAAATTAGGATGACACTGAATTTTCAGCTAGTAAACAATCAGAGAGAGGGAGGGGAGGCAAGAGGAAGCAGAAGGACATGGGGAGGAGGGTTTATTTTAGCTGGACCAGTAACCTGATCCTGATCCAGCTGATCAAATGGCCACATAAGCATTAATTTTTGCAAGTCTACTAGTTTTCACAAGTGCACAGTTACCAGCCTGCAGCACACAAAGTCACCCACCTGCAAAAGAGCAACTGAGAACTAAGCAATCTCTCCTTTGCTTTGCTAGAAGACACGTGTATCAGCAGATTTTAAACCCACTGATCTTCCTAATTTAACCCTAAAAGAACACTAAATGCACAATATTTTTTGTCAGAACCATATTAATCACTTCCACAAGTTTCTTGACTGTGTTAACAAAGACTTCTGAAGCAAAAACTCGCCTTATGCAAACATTCAAGGACGATCACAACTCTGAAGTGGAAAAAGCTAAAGCACTCAAGCAATAACTTTTTTCCCTACCTGAATCCTCTAAAATCCATCCTGTTTCTGATAACAACCCCATCCCAAAGGAAGTGTGGAGGACATACAGTCACAGTATAGTTAGGGTTGGAAGGGACCTTAAAGATCATCTAGTTCCAATGCCTCTGCCATGGGCAGGGACATCTCACAGGGTTTTGGTCTCTTTTCAGTACTACGATAAACCTAAATAAACCAGGAGAAGGTTTTTCTACTTACTGTCCTCAGATCAGAATCACAGAATCATAGAATCACCAGGTTGGAAGAGACCCATCGGATCATCGAGTCCAACCATTCCTATTGAACACTAAACCATGTCCCTCAGCACCTCATCTACTCATGCCTTAAACACCTCCAGGGAAGGTGAATCAACCACCTCCCTGGGCAGCATATTCCAGTGCCTAATGACCCTTTCCGTAAAAAACTTCCTCCTAATCTCTAGCCTGAATCTCCCCTGGCGGAGCTTGAGGCCATTCCCCCTTGTCCTGTCCCCTGTCACTTGGGAAAAGAGCCCAGCTCCCTCCTCTCCACAACCTCCTTTCAGGGAGTTGGAGAGAGCAATGAGGTCTCCCCTCAGCCTCCTCTTCTCCACGCTAAACAACCCCTTAGACCAGCGGGTTCCCCAGCCAGGTACTTGACTCACTAAACTGTGTGAGGAAGTGTCTGTAGCAAACAAAGCTAGAGGAAGGTGCCCTTCTGTGTGAAAAAACATGGGATTAAAAACACTTCTGCTTCTCTTCTCTAGCCACAACGCACCTGAAGACACTATTTAAAAAAAAAATAATCAGAATTGTAATATGAAATGTTAAGATTGATGTTTTAAAATTTAAATTACACTAAAAACAACATTCAAGGCTTGAAAGATAAATCGGAGAAATAATATAAGCTAGTTATTAAGTATTTGGAGTGAGGGATTGCTGAAGCATGGCAACAAATTTCAATGCAAGTAATTTCTTTCACGTGCACAGAAAGTGCAGCTTCTTCATTTCAGGTTATTTAAATAGTTTGGCTCAACTACTCATCCATTTAAAATGAAGCAATTAACTGGGAGCTGGAGAAGAGCAAAAAGCCGATTTCCCAGATGATGAAAACGCCCAAACTGAAGCATCTGCTCAGAATGCAACAGGACACAAACTTTCCACCAAAGCTTTAGACCAGTTAGATCCTTACCATGCACTACTAGAAGCATAAAGATAAAAAACCCCAACATTCAGAACAGGGTATAAAAACTACAGGGCTTGGACGAGCTCATAAATTCTGTATTTCTGGTAGGAGTGCTAAAGCCTCCTCCTTTATAGCCAGTTCAACTGGAGGTGAAACTATCACAGCACACGCGTACTCAGCGATGTAAAATGAAAATGCTTACGGAAGAAGATAACTTCTTACAACTGCTTGGAAAGTGACCCGTTTTAATAGCCACCAAGCAAGAAGAAATTAAATTGATCCAGGAAAAGAGTCCAAGTAAATAAAAACACGAAGCAACAGTTGAACAATTTGAAGTAGAATTAATGGTAAAAATAAACCATGAAAATCTCATCAAAGGTAATAAAGACAATATTTCAAGACTAAACTCAGAGACAGATGAGTTGTTTAGAAAAAGCAGCGAAGCATGAATACAAAAAAAAAGACACAATAGGATGTAAAAGGCTGAAAAATTGTGAGCTCTGTGCAATAAGTGGGTTCATGACAGATCTTACCCACACCCCCAGTCATCCATTAGAGCTAAAACATCTAATAAACAATTAGCAAGCCTTAAAGCGGTCACAGCTACAAGAGCAGCAAAAACCCAAGCTCGCTGATGCCAACTCGCTGGGAGCTTCGCTTTGGGAAGAGTTCTATGAAGTTTTACAGAGAAATTGTTTAAAGCATCATTAGATTGGAAGGAAAACTTTTCCACAGTACAGCAAATAGGGAAGAATTTAGGGCAGGTTGCGCAAAATTAAACCACATCCAACTGAAACTGCAGGGGGATGGAGGCGATCAGAATGTAATTACCTGAGCTAATTATCTTGCGTAACCGCGAGCTGTACGCCGCTCTCACAAAGTTGTCATGGGATCTCTCAGGGCAATGGGTTAAGCCTTCTGCTTTGGGTTTAAACCGAGAGACGGCAATCGGAGAAGCAGTTTTTATTAATATTACTTTGGGATAAGCTAAATATTGAGAGGAAGCAATGCAGCACACCAAACATAGAATCACAGAATCACCGGGTTGGAAGAGACCCATCGGATCATCGAGTCCAACCATTCCCACCAAACACTAAACCATGTCCCTCAGGACCCCGTCTACTCGTGTCTTAAACACCCCCAGGGAAGGCGAATCAACCACCTCCCTGGGCAGCATATTCCAATGCCTAATGACCCTTTCCGTAAAAAACTTCCTCCTAATCTCTAGCCTAAA
>WAAB01013893.1:66353-76595 GCA_013389865.1 Piaya cayana
GTTAACGGCGGTTGCCCTCGGCCCCCCGGGCAACCCCCCTCCTGCCCCCCCCCCAACCGCCTCCGCTGCGGACGCTCTAGCACGGTGCCCGTGCGCTCTATGGTACCCTGGGCGTACGCTCTGCCACGGGGCCCGCGCGCTCTGTGGCCCCGGCGCTGCCCTGTCAGCGGGAGGCGCCGCCGGTACCGGGTGCGGAGCGAGGCCCGAACGGCCCCTGGAGCCGTCACGGGCTGGGGGAGAGGGGCGGGGGCGAGGTTCAGCCTGGGGAGGAGAAGGCTCCGAGGAGATCTTAGAGCAGCTGCCAGCACTGAAAGGGGCTCCGGAAAAGCTGGAGAGGGGCTTTCACGACGGGTTGGAGTGAGGGGATGAGGGGGAATAGCTTAAATTGGAAGGGGGAAGATTTAGATTAGACACGAGGAAGAAATTCTTCACAATGAGAACGGGGAGGCTCTGGCCCAGGTTGCCCAGGGAAGCTGTGGCTGCCCCATCCCTAGAGGTGTTCAAGGCCAGGTTGGATGGGGCTTGGAGCCCCTGATCCAGTGGGAGGTGTCCCTGCCCATAGCAGGGGTGGGACTGGATGGACTCTAAGGACCCTTCCAACCCAAACCGTTCCGTGATTCTCTGATTCCATTACAAAAAGTGGAATATTTTGATTTAAGCTAAAGAAGAGTTAACTTTTCAACCAAGTAAGTGTATTCCAGTACCTGGAAGGGCTACAACAAAGCTGGGGAGGAACTTCTAACAAAGCCTTGTAGTGATAGGATGAGGGGGAATGGGTATAAACTGGAGAGGGGCAGATTTACACTAGACAGAAGGAGGAATTTATTCACGATGAAGGTGGTAAGGCCCTGGCCCAGGTTGCCCAGAGAAGTTATGGCTGCCCCATCCCTGGAAGAGTTCCAGGCCAGGCTGGATGGAGCTTGGAGCAGCCAGTGAGAAGTGTCCCTGCCCATGGCAGGGGGTTGGAACTTCATGGGCTTTGAGATCCCTTCCAATCCAAACCATTCTGTGATTCTATGATCCAACAACTGGATCTTAGAGGGAAGAAGAGGAGTATGTGTTGCAGTACACTGGGTGCTTAAATGCTTTTCAGACTATCATGAACTCAAATCCAATCCCTTCTCGCTGATGTGCACTGAGAATCACTCTTCTCTCACCTCAACATGTAGCCCTTTATTGAACTTATCACAGTGCCTGCACATAAGCCCCAAACCCAAAATCTTTGTAAATGAAAAGAAGCCAAGTAATGCAAGTATATAGAGCTGTATGTACAAGTATATTGAGCTGCCCAGGGAGGGGGTTGACTCGCCTTCCCTGGAGGTGTTTAAGGTGCAGGTGGATGAGGTGCTGAGGGACATGGTTTAGAGATTGGTGGAAATGGTTGGACTCGATGATCCGGCGGGTCTCTTCCAACCTGACGATTCTATGATTCTATGTAGGTGACAAAGTCTCAACCCTTCGGTTTTCACACTGACTTCATGGCACCACCAGCTAGATTATTTCAGGGTTCCCTGGTTCTTTAACAAAAAGGAATCGCATAATAAAAGTGCTGATCACAGGGCTCAGGCCATGAAGCCCAAGCAAAGTATTTCTTTTGTTTAAGGATGTTCTTCTTAGTGAAGGACAATAAATGTAGAAAATGTTACTCTGCATTTCTGCATCTTGCTTTTCAAGGTTAAATCTGAAGAAGTCTGGTAGAACATATGCTTAAAAACATGCAGCAGTGACATGGGGATTTGTAATAAGAAAAAGTGACATGGGGATTTGTAATAAGAAAATGGGCTATTTTGGTTTCCAAGCAAAAATATTTGTACCGTGAGCAGCAACAAATGTTCATTTTTATGAGATATTCCACAATGCAGTGGGTTTGTGAGTAGGAATTGTAATCTTTCCCTCATCTGACATTCTCTATTTAGAGCTTTTCATCTGCATTAGCAGCAGAACTTCAACTCCTGTTCAAGAATATAGTTGAGAGAACAGCTCTGCTCAGTGAGGTTGTTTTGTTTTGCTTCATATCCTTTCTTTATTCACTTCTTTCTTTAAAGGTTATGAAAGGATGTGGCCATTCCATACACTTGCAGGCTAAAGGAGCTTTTTAATTAAAAACCTGTGATAGGTTTTGAAAACAGTATTTGGAAACTGTTTCCCTTTTATCCTTTAAAAACAGGAATAGAAGGAAACTGCGAGAGTCTGTCCCCTACCAAACACACTGTGGGAATGAACCAGGAGATCTGTTTGCTAAGAGGAGTTACTATCACAATCTTTACCTAAAAAATTGTCAAGCATCGGAACTGGCCACCTAGGGGAGTGGTGGAGTCACCATACCTGGCGGGACTTAAAGGACGTGGAGTTGTGGTACTTAGAGATGTGATTTCACAGAGTCACAGAATCACCGGGTTGGAAGAGACCCATCGGATCATCGAGTCCAACCATTCCCACCAAACACTAAAACATGTCCCTCAGGACCTCGTCCACCCATAACTTAANACTAAGGGTTGGAATCGATGATCAGTCTTTTCCAACCCATATGATTCCGTGACAGAATGTGCGTTTGCATCCCTGTCCTGAACTACCCACACCTAAGGCTAAAGTGTCCAAATCCTGCTGGGCTGAAAATGAAAAATACGCCGTTTTTTGTAGGCATCACAAAACCATCATCCCTGTTTGGGGAAAACCAACAGATCAAACTGTGACCCAAAAAAAGGGCCCAGGCTGCAGCAGCTGCAGTGAGTGTTGTAACTCGGGATTGCAGTGCATCGGCGGGGCTCTTTGGGGAAGCTTGCATAACATCTGTTTGCAACATGCCTGATTCAAACCAGCACTCCTCCTCTCATGAATAATGAGGGCTTTTTAAAAGTAAAGCAAACTCGGTGGTTATGCAATCAAATTGATTTTCCTGGGTGCCTACCCAGATCTGCTTGAAGCAACAGAAAGCCCACCACTGAAAAGCCATTTATTCTGTATTTACTAAATATTTTTTAACATAGTCGTGTCCTTTTTTCTTCTTTTTTTTTCTAGTGTTGTGATCTCATTCCTGCGAGCCGTACTCAAGTGAGTACTCTTTATGATGCCAGAGGGACTCCTCTTGTAGAGGGACTGATGCAGTTAAAAATCCCTGCTCACCGCTTTGAACATTTTTAGTGCTTCATTCTCATTATGCGAGCATAGTGGGGAACATGCAAAAACATGCTTCATTTTGGATGTTTACTCCCTAGACTGTTTCTTTCGCAGATGGTTTTATTTCCAGAGTTCTTCGTTATCTTGTTCCTTTTACAAGGTGTGGGTAGTTGTTTGGACTCAAGCAGCTTTACAGCTCTATTGTTGCTGTGTGAGCTCCATCACCTTTTTTAGTCCTGGCAATATAAATAAATAAATCATAAATTGCATGGTTTGCTTCTTAGTTTTGTTTGGCATTTTTGCCTGTAATACAAAGAACACGTTAACATAGGATGAGTACTTTATAGCACACATATTTAGAGATTAAAATGATTTAACAATGAAAGATAAATTACTGTAGAAATGGATTTAGGGTAATATCACTAATACAAGAATTTGCTCATTCCCATTTTTGTATCTGTTGGTTGTTGCAAGTGTCATAGAATCATAGAATCACCAGGTTGGAAGAGACCCATCGGATCATCGAGTCCAACCATTCCTATCAAACACTAAACTGTGTCCCTCAGGAAGATATGTCATATGAAGATAGAGGAATTAAAAACCTATTTAGGCTCTTTTCAGCACTCTACATGCAGGGAAAGCTTTGTGAAGAAAATAATATAAGAAAGGAAGAGGAGAAGGACTGAAGCCACGCTCCGGTAAGTATTATGTAAAAAATTTTGTAGAGCTTGTTCCCAGTAAGATTCAGTTTCAAGATTTGCAGTTTGGTCTTCAGACAAATGTCTAAACGCTTCTGAAAATAAATACCATTGGGAAGGACTATGTTAAATGGAGCTGATTTATAACAAAAGCTGAAGCTTACACCAGCGTTCAGCACCCTTTTATCTCCAGTTGTTCAGAAAAAAAGATACCTGAAACATATTAAGAAGAAGCCGCAACATCTGCTGTGGCAGGTACAGCACTGGGAAATTGAAAACATGAAAAAAGCACTTGAGCGAAAGAATCCCTTCCCGTTAAACAAGACTCAAGGAATGAAATCTTTTGGGGAGTTAGCGATGTAAAAAGACATTAAAAAAAGAACCCAGGATGGAAAGCCTTGTTTGCTCCGTGAGTGGTACTTAACGGCACAAGAAATATTTGGAGATGCAAGATTTTGTTGTCACCCACCCCTGTTTTACAAAGAAATCAGGAACAGAGTTACAACAAAAGAAAAAGTCCTTCATCCCTTATGCAGAACTTTTGTAGAGAGTCCCAGCCTAGGAGGGACCAGAGGACTGTATTCAGTGTGCTTCCATTTGCCTCAATCATGGGCAATTTACCAGAGATTACTTTGCAACATCTCTGAATAGCTGTAACATCGCAAAGAATGGAAATCAAATCATCTTTTCAGGACTCTATTTATAAGCTCTTGTGTGCTCCTTTCTGTCATGCTGTCAGCTCATCTTGGTTTCGGTTGAATCGTGAAATAAAAAAGATTTCCAAGAGCTCTTGCTTTTGTAAACTTCCCCGAAGTCCTTTCCTGAGGGGAAGTTAGGAAATAAGGATTGGGCGGATTCTCCTTTGAGAATTGTCCATTATGAAGATACGTCCGTGGGATATAAGTTGGGAAATATCAAACAAGCCATCTCCAGTAGTCGGGACTGGTACCACCTTGAACTTGAACACATGGCAATAACAGTCGCTCCACATTGCAAGCATTTTGCAGTTGTTTAAGTTGGCTCATGGTTTGAACACGACCGCTACCATTTAAAAATGTATCGTAATTAGTTTTGAGAATTAAAATGTTAATATTCAGTCCCGTTGTCAGCACAGCTACCTCAAGATTGTTTTCCACACCACAACAGATACCATCAGTGCAACCCGAAGCTGGATCAGAGAGTCGATTTCTTAGATGACATTAAATGGGAGTGGTAAGACTGACCTCCTCAGAGTTCAAAATTATCTTCCCATCACATCTAACCATTAGCTTCCCTAATATTTTTCCCGTTGAGCTAAGGTTACCATGGCTAGTTTTTCTAATACTAGTAATTGCGTGAAACTCACAGGCTGATGACACTGTAAGTCAGGAACCTGCAGAGTCTGTTTTTTACAATCATTCAGGCTGTAAATTGCTTCCATCTTGGACAAAAGTGGCAAATCATCTCACTTTGGTGTGTCTGATCATTAATCACATGAGAGCAGCACTGCCAGCCCGTTACTATGCCGGGTGATGTATAGCTTTGTAGTAAAAGAAAAGCTGCTGTCCAAAACTGCTTACAATGAAACCAGGAATTTATTAACACCTTTGTATCTAAGCTTTAAGAGCATATGAATGCAGAATTACTTGATTAAGGTCCGTGGGGTAGTCCAGCAGAAACATCGTTTGCTGATGAGTCTCCCTTGTCCCCACACGGAATCTTAGCTTTAGAAGTGTGTTTTCTTGTTACGGATCCCGGAATGGTCTCATAAACCACACTACCATATCATCACTCTAATTTTACTTAAGAGTGTCTTTGAAAATTCACATCATATGTTGTTTCCAAATGTGTGTTATCTGCTACAAACAGTTGCTCGAGCTGTCTTGAATTTTTCATGGGTTTATGCATTCCGTGCTACTTTTAAAATTGAAGCTATATTCACTTTTCTTCTGGATTTACTGCCTGGCAGCCCAGCGGCGTGTGTGAATGCTCCTTTAATTGCACGGGGGTAACACCCTCCTCATGAACGCTGCTTCAGCCCGTGTCTCCTACAAAACAATAACTCGCTTTTCCATGGCACAGCTGACTTTCCAGCAATACTGGTTCCTTAAGCTGTTTCTCCTTGTGTGGCAGCCTCCAAGGTTTAGCATTCCTGCAAGAAGCGTGTAGGAAAATGACGCTGTGCAGAGGAACATGCAGTCTTTGTCAATGGAATTGCCAAGTAGAGAATAACCAGATTCTGATCTATTTATTTCCCAGGCCCATTTCCCTCCCGTTTCATCCCAGCTCTGTCTGCATCCACTTACAAACGGCTTCAGGCAACAACTGCTATCTCAGGTTAAGGTCAATCAATAGAGCTGATGCGTTTATGTTTAATTATAGGTAGCTGATGGTTTCCTCTGGCACGGGTTAACCTTGTTAAATATAGGGTTTAAAAATATCCCTTCAAAATTAATTTTCTCCTTGTTTTTAGATACACTGTGTGCTCTGGTTCTTCTGTGACCTTGACGGGATGGGTGGCGACAGCTAAAACACTGCTTTACTTTGTCAACAGGGAGATTCACTCCTACAGTTACACAACAAGTTCAGGGGTTGTTTCTCTCTTCCAGGCCAGTGCGTCTGATCTCTCCTGACAAAAGGGGCATGAGATGGTTGTATTCATCCCGTGAATACCCTGCTGGAGTTTTTTCAGCAAACTCAGTCTGGGCTGTTTGCTCCTATTCACCACACTGCAAGAAAAGGACCGTTCGCTTCTGTTCATCTCGTGTACTGTTTCTTGCCAGAGAATAAGCTGTATGAAATGCACAGGGCTTGAAAGGATTTTAGTGGCGTCTTGATTGTAACAACACTCTAACGTGAAAATTTTCACCTTTTAAGAAAAAATATTTTTACATTGTCCTGGACTTGAAAACACAGTAATACCTTCCTTAAGATTTTTCTTTCTTTTATGCTCTGTCAGTAGTTGCAGTCCTGAGGAAGAACAGCTGTACTTAGAAGAGCTTTTAGGAAACCACTAAATTCACTAGGACACTGATTCCTATTGTAGTAGGTCAGCATGTCTCCAGCTGTACTCCGATTTCCAGTAATAGAGCTCATCTTCTGAATCAATATGTGATTGCAGTTGGGAAGCCTGCATCATTACCCCAGGTAAGTCCAATCTTGCCTCCTTCTGCACTTACCTCTGGGTCTACAGATTTTTTTTGTTGAAAGGGCCCCCAAGCAAGGGTTAAGCATATTACTGAGCTTCTGTGTTTAATGAAATGGAGCAAACGTACTTAAAATATTGAAAGAAACTATAAAAGAGTCCAGCACTGCAGAGAAACCTTTAGTTTTACCTAGAGCTTTGTAAATTCCTTAAACTTCTCCACAGTGGTATGATCTGTTTGCATATATATATTTTTTTTTAAAAAAAACAAATCTCACTAAATAGATTAAACAAGTAATGCTTGTAACAAACAAGTGCCTCTATCAAAGCAATTCAGTTATTTAAAACTTTAAACAAAACGAGGGAGCGTAGAATCTCGGAAGTCTGTGTTTTGAAAGATAAGACTCCATGTGTTTTACACCAAACCAAAAGGCAAGTTTCTCTGTTATTTCCCCTGAAGATTCATAGGCAGGAGCTACAGTTAGATGCCATCCAGTTAAAACTTAATTATTTATCCAAACTGCTTTCAAAAAGGCTAGCGCATTGCGATGCACGTGGCAAAGAGGAAGAAATTATAACTAAAGGACCAGATTTTACCTCTTTTCCTCATCTTCACTGAACTCTGCGACTAAGTATCATCTTTAAGTGTTTTTGAGGAATGCAGTTTTAACTGTTACGATTAAGGGATTGCAGAGACAGAAAAGAGCAGTCAATGAAGTATTACTTTTACTTTTAGAATTAGCCTTGATCGCCCTTGTAAATTCACAATGGATTTCCTATTAAAGAAAGTGAATTAGCTAGTTGTGGCTGTTCAATTTATGTTAATTCTAAATATTTTACCGTCCATCGTTAATTACTGGAAAAAAAACCCTTTATTAAAAAGCACGCAGGTGCACGCTGTGAATCCCCAGGGATCCCTGCGTTGGCTGCGCTCCACGGGGCTGTTCCCTTTGGATAGTGCCAAGCACTGCCAGCCCGCAGCTTCCCTGGGGATCCCATTCCTTTTTCTCCTTCCTCACGCACCCCAAAGAGCTCTGCTTTCCAGCCACTGTGCTGCTCCTTTGTCCTCGCTGCAAGGCCCCGGCAAAGCTCCCTTTCACATATGTCAAAACTCGCCCTTCATTAGTCACTCCAGCATAATGAGGCATTCCTCATCTCCAAAGGGTTCAGTGTGCGGCCGTTCCTGCCGTCTACGGGGGCTGCTGAGACAAAGGATGGAGGCGCAGCTGAGACACTGGGCACGTTCTCCGCTACGGGGGATGCTGGCTGAACGCCACTTTATATCGTGCGCTGGTGCGCACGCACATTGGCTCTGCCTTTTGAACGTCTGTCAGGAGAAACCTGCCTCTGCAGGGACACACAGTGGCCTGGCAGAGAGCCCTGTCTGACCCTCGCAGGGCTGCCCACACATTTTTGCCCCACGCCCTCGGAGGCTGAGACGTGTTTCACAGAATGTCCTCAGTTGGAAGGGATGAACAGTGGTCATGGAGTCCAACTCCTGTCCCTGCAGAGGGCACCCCAACATTCACACCGTGGGGATGAGGGAATTGTCCAAATGCTTCTGCAATATTGTCAGGCTTGGTGCTGTGACTGCTTCCCTGGGAGCTGTTCTAGCCCTCCACCACCCTCTGGGGGAAGAACCTTTACCTAGTGTCCAGCCTAACCCTCCCCTAGCATCTTCCTGCCTTTCCCTCAGGCCCAGTCTTTGGTCACCAGAGAGAAGAGCTCAGTGTCTGCTTCCCCACCTCCCCTTGTTGTGAGGAAGCAGTTCCTTCTATTAAGGAACAAAAAGCTCTTAGAAACTGGTATGTGTGAGTTTACAGATGACAAAAGACCAGTGACACATTATTGATTTCAAAGATCACACTCTCCACCTCAAGACTGGCATTACTTGGTATGAGATGGATGAAGGGCATATAGTGATAGGATGAGGGGGGGAATGGCTTTAAATTGAAAGGGGAAAGGTTTAGATTAGACATTGGGAAGAAATCCTTCACAATGAGGGTGGAGAGGCCCTGGAACAGGTTGCCCAGGTAAGCTGTGGCTGCCCCATCCCTGGAGGGGTTCAAGGCCAGGTTGGATGGGGCTTGGAGCAGCCTGGTCCTCTGGGAAGTGTCCCTGCCCATGGCAGGGGTGGAACTTGATAATTATAGAATCATAGAATGGTTTGGGTTGGAACAGACCTTAAAGAAGGGTAATGTATACCTGTACTGTTACAAATATAGATATTCTTTGACAAAGTTCTATAGCAATCCACACTTTGCTCTAAAACTTGTTCTCACAAGGTGCTGTCTGTATGTGCTGCTTTTGCACTGTTAAAAAGGCCACATGAAATCCATTTGCCCAGCAGTGTCTTTTCAAACCTGAACCACAGCTCCTTTACAGAACCATAGAATCATAGACTGGTTTTGGTTGGAAGGGACCTTAAATCCCATCCAGTTCCACCCCTGCCATGGGCAGGGACACCTCCCACTGGATCAGGGGCTCCAAGCCCCATCCAACCTGGCCTTGAACTCCTCCGGGGATGGGGCAGCCACAGCTTCCCTGGGCCAGGGCCTCCCCACTTGTGAAGAATTTCCACCCCAATTGTGAAGAATTTCTTCAAGTGTCCAGAGGAAGCCAAAAAGTTGGTGAAGGGGTTGGAGGGGAAGCCGTATGAGGAGCAGCTGAAGTCACGTGGTCTGTTCAGGCTGGAGGAGTCTGAGGGCAGAACTCATTGCAATTCAGTGATTGGTGGGAATGGTTGGACTCGATGATCCAGTGAGTCTTTTCCAACCTAGTGATTCTATGATTCTATTCTATGATTCCTCACAAGGGGAGGAGGAGAAGTAGGTGCTAAGCTCTTCTCTCTGGTGACCAAGGACAGGACCCGAGGGAATGGCAGGGAGATACCAGGGGAGGGTTAGGGTGGACACTAGGTAAAGGTTCTTCCCCCAGAGGGTGGCAGAACCCTGGAACATCTCCCAGGGAAGCAGTCACGGCACCAGGACTGACAGTATTCCAGAGGTGTTTGGAGAACACGCTCATCCCCACGGGGTGAATGTTGGGGTGCCCTCTGCAGGGACAGGAGCTGGACTGGGAGGTCCTCGCGGGTCCCTTCCAGCTCAGGTCATTCCATTACACACAGTGTCCCGAAGGCTGCCCTCCTGGGCACACCCGGGGACCCGCCCCTGCCCCATAGCACCCACCCCTTTGTGGCTGAAGCCACGCCCACAAGGCCACGCCTCCATGTAGAGACCGGACCATCAGGTTAAGCCACGCCCCCTTATGGCTGTCCAGGCTGTTCCACTCCTGGGGCTTAAG
>WAAB01013893.1:77069-143480 GCA_013389865.1 Piaya cayana
GGTTGGACTCGATGATCCAGTGAGTCTTTTCCAACCTAGTGATTCTATGATTCTATTCTATGATTCCTCACAAGGGGAGGAGGAGAAGTAGGTGCTAAGCTCTTCTCTCTGGTGACCAAGGACAGGACCCGAGGGAATGGCAGGGAGATACCAGGGGAGGGTTAGGGTGGACACTAGGTAAAGGTTCTTCCCCCAGAGGGTGGCAGAACCCTGGAACATCTCCCAGGGAAGCAGTCACGGCACCAGGACTGACAGTATTCCAGAGGTGTTTGGAGAACACGCTCATCCCCACGGGGTGAATGTTGGGGTGCCCTCTGCAGGGACAGGAGCTGGACTGGGAGGTCCTCGCGGGTCCCTTCCAGCTCAGGTCATTCCATTACACACAGTGTCCCGAAGGCTGCCCTCCTGGGCACACCCGGGGACCCGCCCCTGCCCCATAGCACCCACCCCTTTGTGGCTGAAGCCACGCCCACAAGGCCACGCCTCCATGTAGAGACCGGACCATCAGGTTAAGCCACGCCCCCTTATGGCTGTCCAGGCTGTTCCACTCCTGGGGCTTAAGCCGCGCCCCCTCAGAGGCCACGCCCACAGAGTGGGTGAACCCACGCGCCTTCTTCCATAGGCCCCGCCCCGCCCGGGAGAGTGAGGCCACGCCCCCACCTGACCGCTCCCTCGTTAAACCACGCCCCGCACCACATAGGCCATGCCCCATGTATAACCGCCCTGTGTCCCTCCCCAGAGCTTTAGGCCACGCCCCCAACAGACCTCGCCCCTTCATCCATAAGCTACGCCCCCTTTCCCGCCCGCGACCGAAGCCACGCCCTCCATAGGTTAAGTCCCGCCCCCACCGTGCCCGTTGAGGCCCCGCCCCTCCCGCGGGAAGCGCCGCTCCCTGCTCTCCACGGGGTCCGTTCTGAGGCGGCAGGGCGGCTGGGACCTTCCCGGGGCGGCTCCATGCTCGGCGCCCGCCCTTCTGCTGCGGCCCCTGCGGTGAGAAGAGACCGGGGGGCGGAGGGGGGGTGACGAACCTGGGGAGGGGAAGGGTCCGAGGAGACCTTAAAGCAGCTCCCAGCGCTGGAAGGGGACACGGGGAGGCTGGGGAGGGACTGTCTGCAAGGACATGGGGTGATAGGAGAAGGGAAAATGGCTTTAAATTGGAAGGGGAAGAGTTAGATCAGGCATTGAGAAGCAATTATTCACTCAGGGCAGTGAGGGCCTGGCCCAGGTTGCCCAGGGAAGCTGTGGCTGCCCCATCCCTGGAGGGGTTCAACGCCAGGTTGGATGGGGCTGGGAGCAGCCTGGGCCACGGGGAGGTGCCCCTGCCATGGCAGGAGGGTGGAACTGGATGGGTTTTGAGGTCCCTTCCAACCCGAACCATTCTGTGAGTGACTCTTATTTCACTGTCAGGTGGTGCGGTGCGATTCTCAGTCATCGTTCCTGCGTGGTGCAGTGAGAGGCTGCGCGCTGAACAGTCCCCAACTTCAGAAGTTTGCTCTCCTGGTTCTTACTCATCGTTCCTGCGTGGTGCAGTGGGAGCCTGCGCACTGAACACTGAACAAGTTTGCTTTTCTGACGAAGTTGGTAAGCCGGGCTTTCTTGGGGGAGGCGGCTGTGCACGCTTGCTTGAGTGTCTCTGTCTGTCAGAGCAAAGAAAACATCAAAGACAGCCTCAGTTCTGGGGTTTGTGTGTTAAAATAACAGGATGCGTGGGCTCAGCAATACCGAGTAACGAATATCCGCTGCACCCATGTGTCTGTAGTGGTGCAGGTGAGAGCTGGTGGTTTCCATTCTGGGAAAGGCCAGGCACGTCCTGCTACAGCTCCCAGATGGAGATATCATGGGCTGCTGGCAGCTCCAGCTTCTTCCTCTTTATAAATTTCCAGAGGTGAAGTTCAGCTTTGTGCTACTTCTTGTCACAGACGAAAAAAAAAATGCGTACAAAAACTCTTAAAGTGATGCTGAGGGATGTCTGTCAAAGTTGGTGGGAGAGCTTAGTTGTGCTCCTTGTGCTGCCTTGCTGAGCTGAAGGGCTGGCAGTGCAGTCCATTCCCTGTCTCCTGATGGTTTTCTGATCCTAATACACGTCTATAGGCTATTTTTTTACCTTGGTATGTTAACACAAACATTTCCTCCGAGCGTAATTGCTGTTGTGCTTTAGAAAGAGCAGTAACAGTCACAGCTGACCAGTTTTGAATGCTATTCATGCGTGTTTGAGGCCACCCTAATATAGCAAAAGAATTAATTTAGAGAGCTGCTTCATTGTGTCTGTCTGTTTTTAACAGCGCTGATGGCAAGTCAGAGGGAATCAACAAAAGCAGATGGCTGGAGGTGGCTCTTGCTGCTTTCGGGAGCAGATTATCAGATACTGCGAGATTAGATGATAAGCACATTAAAACAAACCACAAAAAATCATTTTGTGCTAAAACTTAATTTGGGAGAAGTTTGAAAAATTGCACTTTTTAAGCACTGTTAAACTCACTGTGCTTACCTGATACTGAAAGTTCTTGGCTTCCAAGTGTGGGTGCAGAGTTCCAAGTTCAGCAATCAGATATGCTTATAAGGTCATAGCGTGCCAGCAGAGGCTTGTCTGATATGTACAAGGCTCTGGCAGAACATTCATGAGGGTGAAAGGTAAAAAAAAAAAACTGTATCACATAGCAGATATGCTAAGCATAATTATTTGACCTAATGCATAACAGAATTAGTTAAATTGAAGGCTGCCTAAGCTTTGTTATTGACATATGGAGTCAATCTTTTTTGTTATGGTTTGTTTTTTTTTTTTCTGAAAGCTTTTACCTGTTTCTACAGAAGTGTCTCACAAGGATTTAATTTTCAGGATGAAAGACCACTACCACCCTCCTGAGAAATGTGAATTAGTACTGAGTAACTGAATGCTTGGGGAGGTTTTTTGGTTTTGTTTGTGCTGCAGTAAATGTTGTTGCCTGCTAATCTCTCCATCTTGTTGTTAGACGTCAAGACCATTTCAAATTTGTTTTATTCTTGCTGTGCACAGTACTTTTTCAAGAGTGTGATGGCTGTCACAGCTTAGTTTGACACACTCTAAAAGCCCTGCACCATATCACGAGTTAGTCTCAAACCTACCGGGAGCAGAATATCATCTGTGTAACTTGTAACCATCGCAGAATCATAGAATGATATGGGTTGGAAGGGACCTTAATGATCATCCAGTTCCAACCTCTCTTCCAATCTTTAAGATTGACACTTTAAACACAACTGCAACTTAAAATTTGTGTTCTCTGGGGGTTTGTCTGTTTTTAGAATGATTTTATTTTTTAAGGGTGCTTTAGAGGCAGAGGGTGTTCTCTGACTTTCTGTAACTTTTCCAGAGAGCTCAGAAGTGATTCTAATGAGATCAGAGTGACATTCCTCTTTTCTGTACACTCGACAGGCTAATCTTGTAGTATATTTAGAACTTGCCGATCCAGGATTTTCCTTCGGCTAAACGGTAGAGCAGAAATGATCATTCACGGTTTCTGGGATGCTGCACCGATATATTGCAGCATGGTAGGAAGAGGAACCTGCAGAATCTTGCACCTTTCGATACTGCGCACTGCTAAGGTGAAGGTCATTACAGTTCCTGCAGTGGCAGTGCAGGTTTTCTGCACCTGTCTTGTAATGTTGTGGAAAATCGAGGGAGTTTAAATCATGCTGCTCAGAAAAGAAATGTGAAATTCTTCCCTGGCTTAGCGTAAGTACGGGTGTGTCTTTCCAATTCACATGATAATTGTAGAATTTATTTTGTACGTTTATGAAAAAGTCAATTTTCCTTTTGAACATCTGAAACCGACGCATGGTTCATGTGTCATTAAATTAGGAACTGCAGGAAAACAAAGAACCATCTGGAGACTTGGTAGGAGGGAGGCTGAGGTTTCTGGTTGATTTCTACTTACAATGCAGGAGAAACTTTGAAGGGTGTTTCGGATTTGAAGGGTGTTTCAGATACGAAGGGCAGCAATGCTTAAAATAGACTTTAGTCTGGGTTTCTGTGGGGTTATTTTTTTACTGTTGTTTGCGTTTTGGGTTTTTTTAACCCCCTCTTCTTTTCATAATTAGGTGAAACACCAGAATGAGAGGCATGGACAGTATCAAAATGGTAAAGAAAGAATGGTAGGTGCCAGTTCCTCACACTCCTTTCCCCTCTTCCTTTCCCTTTGCTGTTTGTGTGTCCTGTCATGACTTTTCAAACTTTATGTTGAATGTTAAAATTAATTTTATTTCTGTATGCCCCTGTTCCACATAAACCAAAGTTTTCCAAAAATTATATATTGTTTTGCCGAAAGGCTTTTTGAATACCTGGATTGTTTCCTAGATGCAAGAAGCTATGTAAATGTATTTACTTAAAATGGAAACGCAGCCTTACAAATTGCTAACTCACTGTGCACCTTTGCATTTGATACGAAGGTGTTTGGTTTTCCCCTTATTTTTCCAAGGTGAAGCGCAATGAATACCTAGAGCAAACCCTTCCAGTTTCTTTTGTTCTATTAGAAAACTGAAATGGGAACAGCGTAGTTTAGAAATTTCTTCTTTAGTGTTGTTGGGATTTTCTTTTGTTTAAAGGTGTGAATCTGTAGGGATTCTTAGTGTTGCATAGATGCACTGCAAACAGTTCTTTTTATGCAAATGTACCTAATTACCATTCCAGTAAGCATTGCTGCTCTCCAATTCCATGCAGAATTTTATGTAAAACTGGTTATTTTTCAGGAGCTGGGCTTTTTTTTTTTTTTGCTTAAAATAGACTTTTCTGAATCTCCAGGAGGAATAACTCCTGCAATGTTTATTGAAAGCTGCATAATCCTCTTACTATGCAAAGAACCTGCAATGAAAGAGAATTGTTCATTCAGGTTGCATATTCCTGCATTTTGATTGGTGAAAATCCAGCAGAAACACCTGTCACACGGGCAGTGGTCTGTAAAACGATGCAGCTGATGCATCTTTTTAAATTTTCTGACACTCTCCACAGCATTTACGTCTTTTACTGTGTTTCTTCAGTGTGCTCGAGTGGCATTGAGTCACTACTTCTTGAGTTTTTCTGATATACTTTCAAAGACAGCGATGGTTGTTCTGTGATGGTGCCGTGAATGGGGAGGGTGGAGTAAATCCTACGGTAATTTTCTCATATGTGATTTTTAAAGCTTGTGGCAAACGAGGTCACCCGAGCCTGTACCATGGAAATGCTTTAAGGGAGGCCTGCGTGCGGTTAAATATTTGATGGTCTGAATTAGAAATATGAATCATCCGACTTGCGTTCCTTGCTCTGATACTAATTTTAGAAGCTTCTGCATAGATAAATTCACCTGTTCTATTGCCATTCTATAGCTTGTTCTTCTGAAGTGCAAAGAGTAGCTGTTAGGGATTTGTAAGCAGCTTCTAGAAGAGGCCAAACACAAAGTTGACCTGGTGGTTTGTAACAACCAAGCAAGCTGGATGCAGGGGAGCGCAGCTTTTACACCTTCTGGTACTGAATTCCTAGGGTAGCTCTTTGTCTCTCAATGTGTGGTCTGAGGCATCACTTTTACTTCAATCTGTGTTCTGCAGGGTGTGTAAATCGGGAGCTGGTGATCAGATTTTGCATAGTACAGAGCAAAGCTGTGACTACCTGGTAGATAACTTTTTTGAAGAAGCTCAGAAGGTTGGTGCCATCTGTATGCCCCCAACTACGATCAAGAACCAGGTAGGTGGTGAAGAAAAAATACCCTTATTTAACATAAAAGCGCTTCAGGACTACTCTGGAAAACAAATGCAGGAACTCCAGTAGTCTTAAGCAGTAAACTATAAATAAATGCATGCAGAATTCATACAGCAGTAGGAGCAGTCTCCTGTCTCTTAGTCAACCAGGCCTGAGCTTCTGGCACCTACAGTTTTTTAGAGGTTTTAGTGTTATTCTAGGACTTAAACTGGTGTTGCCTAGTGTGATTCAGCTTTATTAGAAAGGAGAGTGGGCTGATCATGATGTGCAGGGAGTGCCAAGTGCTATTACATAACAAGTTGTTTAAAGAGTTGCAGCCTGTTCACGCAGAGGCGTAGCCCAGTTTTTTCGTTGCTCTTGGTCGTGGTAGTGGGATGGTTAGTATGGGGTTGTATCTCAGTAATTCTGTCCTTTTCGTATTTTTCCATTACCTCACAAAGATTACGTAAGGGGCTGAAGAAAAGGCCGTGTAGAACAAAGATGTTGGGGAGAAATTTGGAGTGGGCACTGCTGGAAATGATGTTCATGGATCCCCAACCGAGTCTGGGAGCAAAGGAGTGCTGGGAGTACAACCTTAAATTGCGTTTCTAAAAGCTGTTCCATGTCAGTACGTGTGTCAGTGTCTAAATGGGAGGTTGGTGTGGAATAATTAGTCCGCGTTAAACTTGCATGCTGAGTCACTGTAGAGGAACCTTCCCATGGTGGAAACTTTTTCCATATGCATGGATGCCCTGAGACATGAGTCTTAATAAAGAATTCTAATCTTGCTGAGTGCTATGTAACTTTTTGACAGATTATCCAACCGAAAGAGAAGGGATTTTTTTTCCCAGCAGTTTGAATGTGTATGTAGGTACCTGTTGTTTTCTAACAAGTTGAACTGAGGGAAAAAGGGAAAATTGTCAAGTACTATCAAGCCTAGTTCAAACCAATTTCCAGCTGAGATGAATTCTGCTTTTGGGCGTGCTTCAAATGCCCCACATGCATTCAAGTATCTGTCAAGACAACATTATTTCAGGGATGAGACCTCGGATGACCATATGCTTTCTGAAGTGGTTTGATGCATAAACAGCAAAAAATGCTATCCCAGATATCTCCATGCTAAAGTTGGAGAAATTTCAGTGAATGGTGTGAAAGCTAAAAGCTGGAGTATTGGCTGTTCTCTGACAAGGTTAATGAATTACTGAGTATTTCCTTTTTCATTCCCCTAATGCCAAGCTTTTGAATATATCTAGGAATTCCAGCGTAGCATAAACTTATGACTGTCAAAAAGTAAATTTTCAGATATTCGCTGTGTTTCCCATGTGAAAGGGATGCATTATCTCAATGTTTTACTTTCAGAAAGAAAACAAGGCTTTATTTACCCTAATAAATCTCCAGCTGGACTATTCTGGTAGTTGGCCTTCCAACACCAAGCCTGTGTGCTCTCAAATTTGCTCTTGAAGTGCTGCAGCTGCCTGGGATCTTCCAGCTCTTTTTTTTTTTTTTTAACTCCTGCTGAATTGAAGGAGGAATCTTGACCTAGGGAAGCCAAATGACTGGGGGGAGGTTTATTTCTAACCCTGATTGACCCAAGATACTTTGAAATGTCACTCACCCCTTGCAGTTGCTCTGCCTTTTGGCATGGGGCCAAAACAGATTATATCGAGCCTTCTCTCATTATTTTTAGCCCATGCAGTGGAGGATTTACAGTCATGGGGTACTGCGGGTATGCCGAGCTGGTTTTACATCAGTGTTATAATGAGAACTGTTCTTACTTTATAGGCTGATGTAATCGTTAAACTTTGGAAAAACGGGTTTACGGTAAATGATGGTGAACTTAGGAGCTACAGTGATGTTGCAAGCCAGCAGTTCTTGGACTCCATTAAAAAAGGGTGAGTTTTATGTTCTTAGTCAGGCTCAGTTAATGTGCTTTTGATAGCACTTAGCTTATGCTATCAATTTTTTACATAGCTGCTTGGCTTTGCTGCACTGCAGTAGCCCCGTAGGATCGTGGACCACTGCCTGTCTCCATACCTGCAGTGCTAATGGCTGTTTTAACATCAACAGGTTTAATGTAGCTTCAGTTGCAGCAGCCGTGCCATTGCTGATGAAGTAGATAAAAGCAAGTGTTGGTGGGGGGCACAGCAGGTGCAGAATGAAATAAAGAATAAATCAGAGGCCCAGCAAGAGCTACTGATCAAATGGTACTTTGACTAACGAACTCAATGCACAAGTGGTTGAGCATTTCTGGTTTTATGGGAGTTTTTTTGTTTTCTTTTTATTGATGAAAAGCCTTAAACAGGCACAGGTGCTCCATGGAACATCAAGGAAGTGATCAGGCTTAAATTTCAGACACTTCCTTGCACAAACATGCTGTTTCAGTCATTTGTGTGTGTGTGTAGCAATCTTACTTCTATTCTCCTGCTGAAGATTCACATCCTATCCTGATATCTGCTACTGTTTGCAGTGTTGCTTTTAAAGCAGGTTGACCATACAAACCGATGTGATTTTGAGCCTGTAATTTGCAGTCTTTTCCTCACTCCAAACAAATGGAGAAGAGAATATATTATTATGGAGAATATCATTTAACAACTCTTTCTCAAGTATGTGAAATTACCAAACCATTGTAATTTCTGCCTTTTCCATGCTTTGCTGGCCCATGAGAAATACTAATTTTACACAGTTTCTCCCCCGAGGCTGTCATCGCTGTTAGCTATAATTGCAGCTAACTGCATTTTTAAAGCCCTTTGCTCCCTTTGTGAGTGTGCATCAAAAGTTTGCCACCTTTCTTCCACCATTTGCTTGGGAAGATGCTAATTACAAGATGGTTCCTGCGTAATTATTGATGGTAGAGAAGCACTTAGTACGGCCCCTGTGCCAGCTGAGCCCTGCATCCCAAAACTGTAGCATCTGCATTAGAGCTCACAGACAAAAGCATTGTCGTGCTCTCCTTAGTGCAAATAAAGATTACCGAGGTGATGTTACCACTTTAACGAGCGTAGCTATTAGTAATGGTCTAATTTTTAAAGCTGAGATTCATGCTTATTTGTAGTAAAAGGCATCATGTCTAAACTCACTTCCTTAAAAGCCAATTGTCTTTTTTTTTCCTCCTGTTTTACTACGGGGATAAAACCTTTTGCAGCAATGCAAGGCAACACTGAATTTCCAACACATCGTGTGTTTTGGAGTGACAAATGCTGAGTAGATTTTAACATCACTCACAACTTGTGTGATGATGTCTTGTTTATTGTTCACTTTCTAGTTCATTTGCAGTTGAGGAACGTGACGTTGGTTGTGTCACGCACTTAACATATCTCTTAGTAAATACTTGTGAAGTTGTTGTTTTAAAGCATCATCCTTGAAAGGATAAACACAGAACAGATGTTAATCATTAATCTATTCCGTGTCTGAAAACAGCATAGTAGTTCTTTTTGACTTGTATTTTTTTTTACTTAAGGGAACTGCCTTTTGAGCTACGGAAAGTTTTTGATAAGGAGGAGGTGGATGTGAAAGTGGAAGATAAAAAAGATCAAGTGTATTTGTCATCGAAAAAGCCGGTGTTTCATCCCTTTTCTGGACATGGTTACAGATTAGGAAGGTGAGTAGCCTGCCACGATCTGTGATCCAGTAGCTGAAGTGGACCATACCTGTGGTAAAGAACCTCATAATTCAGGCTGGAAGTGACCTCTGCAGTTTTCTGATCCAGCCTCCTGCTCAAAGCAGGGTCAGCTGGCAGAACGGGTGTGATTGCTCAGAATTTTATGCAGTTGGGCCTTGAAATTCTGCAAGAATTGAAGCTACACAGCCTGCCTCCATGCTGGACTGCCTTCATGTGAAAGAAATGTTCCCTTATATCCAGTCTGAACATCTCTTACTTCAGTTCATGTCCAACATGAAAAGCTTAGCAGTGTGAATGCTCCAGCATGCGACCACCTTGGTGAAACTTCCTCCAGTTTACAGTCGTTCTGCTTTTAGTTTGAGCTCCAAATCTGAATGCAGCATGAATGCAGGAGATTGTTGATTCACCTTCCCTGGAGGTGTTTAAGGCATGGGTGGATGAGGTGCTGAGGGACATGGTTTAGTGTTTGATAGGAAAGGCTGGACTCGATGATCTGGTGGGTCTCTTCCAACCTGGTTGTTCTGTGATTCTGTGATTCTATTCTATGATCTAGGTGTGTCTGAGTGCTGGGTGGAGGGGATCATAGGATCCCACGAGCTGCTGGCTGTGTTCCTGTTAATACAGCCAGGACACTGTTGACTTTCTTTGCTCAGGGTCTCAAAACTTCCCAGCTGAAAGGCTGTCACTCTTTTGTGCTGTCATTTAAGAGAAAATCTGGCTTGAGGCTGTACGTGCAGTAACAGGAGGGGAATATGACAATCCAATAAAGGGGACTGAAGAAGTAAAAGTTTGGTTTTCATTCCCTTAAAATTCTTCACTATTTAACCATGAGTTTATTGCGGGAAGATGTTTTAGCATGTCGCAATGATCCTCTTCCCTTTGTTCTGTGACTCTCTTGTGGTTGGGGAGGGCCGACCACTAATGCCACTGATCCTACATTTGGTCTTGGTGACTTCTGCTTACTCCTGCCACATTACCTGCTTCACATATCCCCTTTGTGTAAGACTTACGTGTCTACAAAAGCAGACTCCAGCCTGGGGAAGGGAGCAAATTCAGTGACCAGGAGCCTAGAGGAGGCTTTCATGGGTGGAACTGTTCAGTGACCTGCTGACTGGGGTTAGTGGACTGCGCTGAAACCTTAGGTGAACAGCTTGTTTCAATTAAGTGGAAAGGGATTGCTGCTAAGGTTCAGTGCTTGTGTTGAAAGAAAGCATGACCTGGGTAGGAATGGATGAGGCAGGAGAAGATAATAGTGAGCAGAGTAGGAGACTGATAAGGGTGAAGGATGAGTGGTTCCAGGCTGCCTCAGAGAAGCAAGTATCTGTTTTATCAGTTTGATCTGTTTCTGTAGCACAGTCCATTCAGCCGCTACACGCTTGAGTAGCTACAGTCAATAGGGGAAAAATCTTCCCTTGAGAGATTGATGAGATGCTGCAGGTCTTGCTTTTGGTAGCAGTGAAATCTTGAGCAAACAGGTCAAGAACTTAACCCCATTTTATCTACGAGTAGACCTGTGTGTAGCAAAAGCAAAAAGATTCAGCGTGCTGGGTTTCTGCTGCTAACCAGTGCTAAGTGGTAGGTTGTTCAGTTGCTTGTTGTGCTCTGTCATGCCTACGGCAAGCAATGATCTTGCTTCCCAGTAGGAGACTTAGGCTCTGGAAAAACGCTATTCCGTGATTTTCAGTTGACTGGTCTTGCACGCTGAGACATCATACAACTTGAGTTTTTGTTTGTTTGTTATGGACTAGATAAGGTGCCTTTTTTTTTTTTAACTCTGGCTTTTGTTAGTCCCTTTATTGCTGTGCTATCAGAGCCTTTAAAGAAAAGACAAGGAAATATTTTTGCTGATGTTGGAAATTGAAGTCTTAAATGCTCTTACTCCTTAAACTAATGCTTGCTTATGATGTTAATGAATGTCCATTGCATATGCTACTCTTGAAACAGAAAAGCTTTGTGGGGAATTAGTAACGCTGCTTGAGACCTCTAAGGAGTTTTATTCTAGAGACCTACCTTTCCACAGTGGCCTCTGTGTGCTCAATCAGAAATGAGAGGCCAATGACTGAACAGTTTACTTCATCTTGGGACCTAGATAAACTTGTGCTTATTAAGCAAATATTTTAATGATAGTCTACAGGTTTTCTGCCACTGTTCGATGTGGATCTTGTGATGGGTGAACTGTTATGAATCGGTCTGTTGATGACTTCTTTAAAACTTTTGTTGGAGGAAAAATTGAGGAAGTAGAAATTGCACGTTTGCTGTTGTAACTCATCCAAGTTGGATCCTTTCCCTTTTTGCAGGGGAGAAACAAATAAGACTTACCAAGCTTTCACAAGGTGCTTTATGAAGCTACCTACCTAACAGGTGTATTTGGTTTTGTTTACCCCTCTTCAGCTGCATTTTATAGTTTGGGACTGTAACAAGATTTGCAACTGCACTTTTCCATTACGCTGATCAATGCATTTTAAAGACTGCCTCAGAAGCATACTAATCAAACGATTGACTGAAACCCCTTGTAGCCAAGCGGACTTACTCTCTAACCTCATCAGGGTAAAACCTTGTGTGTCAAGCTTCTTAACCATTAGTCAGGGTAGGGCTAGATGCCTAACCCTTGGGCTTTTTCTTTTCAGAAAATTGACAGGAGGCTCTTACGTCTCTTCAGTCTTCAATTTACATCTTCTTTCAATAATCTTATAAAAGGAATAAGCCTTTAAAAGGGGCGATAATGCTTTGCTCTTAGGCTAATAAGAGATTTCAATTCTTGGTTTGTGGCTTTAGTCAAATCTCCCACCGCTAGATGGCTTTATCTGTCAGCTCTACAAGAGTGAAGTTTTTAAGTATAGAAATGCTTTGAACACTGGTGAATATAAATCTTCTAACTTTCTCTTGCAGCTTAGCTTAATGTGTTGGTTTCAGTTTCGTGCGTGCTTGCTATTAGAGGAATAATCTATGCCTACCACAAATTCTGAGATGTGACTGTGAGGGAAGTCAGTTTGAGAATGTTGCTGAAATCTTTGTCCATGTGAGACAGTTGTCTGAATTCCAGCTGTGATTGATGAGCTAAAATGTGGTTCAGCCCTGGCTAAATGAGATACCTGGCAGCTGTGTGGTTGCCTCTTCAGCCTCCGCTGTGCTGGAGCCTGCTAGCTCTCACACAAGTGCCTGAACCTCAAACCAAACCCCACAGCAAAACCTGGTTGTTGCTGGACTGAAGTATGACTTGGCCTTTTTGTGGCTTTGCTCTTCTCCTTGTTGGTGCTCAGGCTTTTTTTTCCAGATCTGGAGGGCAGTTGGGGTTTATTTTGTATTGAGATCGAGCATGAACAGAAGCTGGATGTGAGATAAGTAAATCAGTAGAGGCAGGTGGCTGATAGTAAGTCACCTGTACTTGGAGTACCAGGATGCTTTACAGGTGTGTCTCTTGGAACCTGTTGGTCCCAAGTGCTTGTGCCTCAGCTGATTTCTTTGTGAGCTGAGGACATGTCCTTGGATCCTGCCTTACGATGACTTAAACAGTACATGTTGAATAAGCTCAGTCCCAACAGAAGCTCTAAGCTCTTGATATTTCTTCAGAATCAACAGTTCTGCCAATAATGTATTTTTTGTTGAGACCACACACTTGGACTGGGATCCTTGCATTCTGTTGCATCATTTCATGACACTTTGCACTTATGGCAGGATCAGTTTTTGTAAGTGCCTTAAAAAAAATCAAAATCCAGGTGCTGTGTGCCTCAGCCTGGGTTTTCACATTAAGTCAATTCATCTAATAGATGAGTAATGCTTTTAAGCTGAAATAGATGATGCTGGAGTCTAAATCAAGGCTAACAACATTCAGTTAAATTGAATTACTTTAATCACATTATGGTGAAAATTAACATTGAGTATGTAAATTAAGTGCTGAAGCCCCTTAATTTCACCTGTGTGATTAGAGTACAAAAAAAAAAACACATGAGGAATCTTCAGACTGTTTCATCTCTTGAGTATTCATATTAAATCTTTTGATATTTAAGTTGACTTCCATCTTGTAAAAATATTTAACATGAGCAAACTGAAATTCTTCAGCACATTGAAGTCATGATAAAGCATTGGCATGTCATTAAAAAAATAAGGTGATGTTTAACGGTTAGACTCGATGATCCGATGGGTCTCTTCCAGCCTTTCTATGATTCTATGATTCTATGTCCACGTTCCTATACTTCTTAAAATGAAAGAGTCATCAGTGCCCCCTAGAGCAGGGCAGAAAGCTCCAGCAGCAGAGGGAGGTTGAAGCTTACAGACGTACACAGAAGGCATATCCTTACGTGGCTTTTCTTTTCAGTGCGACTCCGAGGATAATATCTAAAGGAAGAGATGATCATCAGGGAGCTGACAACAGGCGACCCCTGCCTTTAGTACCCCTGAATGATTTGGAGCCTATCACTAACATCCAGATCTGGTTGGCTGATGGAGAAAGAGTAATTCAGAAATTCAATGTTTCACACAGGTAATATTTATTTTAGCACTGTATTTGCATCTGTACTGTTTGTCCTATGCCTTTATGTATAAGTCACTTCTAATTTCTGTCAGTAGCCTACCTCCTCAACTCACCTAACAGTGAAGTTCAGCTCTATCTAGAACACTAGAATCTATCTTCAGATTTTTTTGAGAAATGGGTCATCTTTTAGCTCATGAGAGAAGCCCAGAAGAGGTTTGTGTTAGTGGTCAGCACAAAACTGAGCATAAATGAAAATTTGAGGAAACTAGGAGTTCTTTGAAGGTTAGTGGAAGTTGAGGTGTATGTGTTGCTTGTTACTAGAGGAAACAGCTTTTAGAATGACAGATCTCTCACAAAATTGCTACATCTGGAGGAAATTGCTTAGGCAAAAAACCTGCTAGTCATTGGGTCTAGACGGTGCCACAGGTGGAAGCTGTGACCTGGGGACTGAACCAGAGGAGCCCCTTGGCCAGTGGGGGTGCTGAGCAGGGGTAGTTCTTACCTGCACGAGTGGAATAGAATTCATCCAATATGTTTAATTCTTAATTAATTTTAATTCTTAATTTTAATCTTAATTTTAATTCTTAATTATTTCCTACACTTGGGGCACAACAACCCTATGCAGAGCTACAGACTAGGAGAAGTCTGTCTAGAAAGCTGCCTGGAGGAGAGGGACGTGGGGGTGTTGGTCGACAGCCGACTGAACATGAGCCAGCAGTGTGCCCAGGTGGCCAAGAAGGCCAATGGCATCTTGGCTTGGATCAGAAACGGTGTGACCAGCAGGGCCAGGGAGGTTCTTCTCCCTCTGTACTCAGCACTGGTGAGACCGCTCCTTGAATCCTGTGTNATTTAGGCTAGAGATTAGGAGGAAGTTTTTCACGGAAAGGGTCATTGGGCATGGGAATATGCTGCCCAGGGAGGGGGTTGATTCACCTTCCCTGGAGGTGTTTAAGGCATGAGTAGATGAGGTGCTGAGGGACATGGTTTAGAGTTTGATGGGAATGGTTGGACTGGATGATCCGATGGGTCTCTTCCAACCTGGTGATTCTATGATTCTAATTAGTAAAATTTCCAGTTCTCAGAGTCTTATAAATGGAATAACAGCAGAAGGTGTCAGCACAGCATATGTACGCAGGAGCTTTGAGAAAGTAGGATTAATTGTTTTAAATCGTAGAACTACTGTCTTTTGTCAAATTGTTAACTTGAGAAACGACTCTAGTCCTGCACAGTGGCATCATATGGAAAGGATCTGTTGTCTGTGCTTCTCTGTGAGCAATTGAAAGTGTTCGTAGATTTAATAAAGCCCAAGCTGCAGTCAAGATGAACTGTATATGTCTTTATGACTGGTCAAAAGAAAAGTTCAGTAGTTGAGGGTTTGTGCTCAGGGATATGATTTAGTAGTGGAGAGGTATGGTTAGGCTTGATAATCTCAAAGTTATGTAAACCTAGTGATTCTATGACTGTAACTTTTTCTTTAACTTGTACTAATTTATTACTGTTAGTGACCTGAAATATGAACTGCAACACACTTGTGATATACTGCTATAGGGTCAATCACTATTTTAAGTATAAATCCTTCATTGGAGGGTTTAATTTCTTAATTATTCCAGGCTTCACACATTTAAGTATATTTAGAGGCTTTCTCTCTTCATGGTAAATAGCAGCTTGAACAGCTGCTGAGTGCTTTTGGAGGAAAAAATCTGAGAAACAGAACGGTGTGATGCTCTTTTTGGTGTCGTTTGCAATAAATATTCTATCCTAACATATCCTCTTGCAGCGTGTTTGTGCTGTATACAGCGTGTGTGTAATAAGAAATAGGAGGGGGTAAAACTTTTAGAGTACACTTCATTACTTGTTGTGATTTCATGTGTTGCATCACTCCTTTCAGTGGAGAAGCTGAAAACAACCAATTATCTGTTAATGAAACTCTAGGTAAATAACCTGTAGTGTCTGTGTTGCGGTGCCTGGGTGTACCGGTGACTTTTACCCTTTTGCAGATAGAATATGTGCCACAGGAACTGCTGCTTCTGATGTGGCCTGGTCACTACTGAAGTGATGGCACTGGAGCAGAAGCACAGGTAGCATTGCAATACTGCAGTGTGGAGAATCGAGAAGACACAAAAGCAAAGCAGCTAGGATAGCAGTGCTGTCAGAATAGCACCCGTAGCTCTGTGTTCAATTTTGTTCCCTTGAGCCGTTGCTAAGTTAATGTGACCTTGGAGCATCAGCTGTGCTGGAAAGGGACTTGTTCATCCTAAAGCAGAGAGCTGGTGGCTCATTGCCTGAGTGGCTCTGGGGTCCAAGTGAACCTTGCATGTAGACACCTGTAAATGTCCAACTAAAAAAATTTATTCCTACTTGAGGTTTTGCAGGCCTTAGGCTTATAAGACTGAGCACTGCCTCTTAACTGAGGCCTGCATGCACAAGAATTAGATGCTATCTAGATCCATTCTAATAAGTATGGCTAAGGCATGAAAATTTAGTCATCTGTGCTGCTAAACTGTTAGGATGGCTTTCCCCATGACAACTAGCACCTTCTTAGATGGCTTCTAGTCTTGGTTCAGATGTTAGCTCAGGTCATGGACCATCCCCAGGAGGCAAAAACCCCACACGGGAGAGGAAGGATGAGTTTAATAATTTGCCGGTAGGCAGTGTCTACCAGGGCCTCAGGATCAGAGAATATGCATTAGCACTGTATTTCTTTTCCTGGTATAGATCATGGAATCATAGGACAGTTTGGGTCGGAAGGGACCTTAAAGATCATCCAGTTCCATCCCCTGTCATAGGCAGGAACATCCCACTGGCTCAAAGCCTTGTTCAACATGGCCTTGAACACCTTCAGGGATGGGGCAGCCATGGCTTCTCTGGGCAACCTGGGCCAGGGCCTCACTGCCTCCACAGTAAATAATTTCTCCCTAATATCTCATCTAAATCTTCCCTCTTTCATCTTAAGACTCTTCCACCTCATCCTATCACTTCACTCCCTGATAAAGAGTAATAATATCATCTTCATTTTCTAATCAAATTGGTCAATCCTGATTCTTCCACAGCAAAACCTCCATCATGTTAACTCGTTGCAAGATTCTTCATACCTTACCAGGCAGCTTGAACCTGTAACGAGTTCACTGCTGCACTTGCTTTGGTAGGAAGCTGTATTTGGTCCTAGTTAACTCCTAAGCTATCCAGACAATTTTTGCCACCTCTTATTAGTACTATTATCGTTATTACGGTTCTGCTGCATGTGCCGCACACTAGAGGTGTCTTTATTCTAGCACTTGGCTACAGAAACCTCAGGTAAGAGCTCCACCAGCTGGTTAGGAAATGGCAGGCTTGTGTAACTACCATCTGAGGCATAATGGAAGCATTTGAGCGCTCAGAGTAAGATATTCATCCCTTTTCCCTAGGGACTGCTCTCAGAGTGTGCAAACCTTGTTCCTTGCCTCCTAAGTGAGTCAGGCACTTCAGGATGCCACCTGATCCATATTCCTGCATTTCTGTGCCATCAGCTCTTACGTGAATTGAGTGTCTCGCTCTCTCCTTGTGGTGGCTGTGTTGTGCGTGTGGTCTGTGTTGGGACTGGAGTGCTCTAATGCTGCATTTTCTTTTTATCTTCTCAGAATAAGCCACGTAAGAGACTTCATAACAAAATATCAAGGGTCAGCGGGAAGCGTTCCCTTCACACTGACTACTTCACTGCCGTTTCAAGAGCTACGAGACGAGACACTCACGCTAGCAGAAGCAAAGTTGCAAAACACCGTTGTTGTTCAGCGACTACGGAAAACAACCGAACCTTTCAGACTCTTAGTGATAAAAGGGCCTGACAATGACTATAAAACTGCTGCTGCGCCTAATGGACAGCTCAAGAATGAGCAAAAAAGCGCTATCAAAAGTACGAGATCGAATTAGCTCTTAAATGGCCAAAAAACACATACAGGTGGAACTAGAGAAAACCAAAAATGCGACCAGCAATATCTGGATGCACTCTCATCCTCACATACTTTGCTCTTAGAGAGCAATACGCGCGCTGTGCTATCATTTGCTGAAATAGAAGTATTTGCAAGTAAACTCAGTGGTCAGAGCCGGACTATGTAGCGTAGCTGATGTATCTATAACAGGTCATCTTAGAGTTCCCTTAGGTAGAAAGCTTCTTAGTTCTTTAATGAGTTTATTTAGGTGGAACAGTTCTCTAAGACTTAATTACTACTGATAGCACCTTTTAAGGAGAAGTAGTATTTATTTTTGCACTTTGGACTAAAGTGAAACCGAACTAATTGGTTTCATTTACAGTTTGGTGTAAGCTGCTGCAGTTTGCATTCTCCTCACCATGATTTTCAGGCAGCAGATGCTTCAGGGAAGCTCACATTTGAACTCTTAACTAACTAGAACATCTTCAATATCGGTATCTTCCAGCATTTAACTTTTATCTCAAGATTGGCAGTGTGATTTTCCATCAGGTCTTCACAGGCTGGTAGGTGCAAGTGTGAGAAGGTAGAAATGAGGTGGTCTGGTGCATACTGCATATGAAGTGCCTCAAAGTGAGCTCTGCAGGAATTATTACTGGTGGTTGAAGTGGTTTCTGCCTCTTCTTTGCTGTTACAGGCATCTTACGGATAAGGTGATGTTAAACTACCTAACTCATTAGAATGGGGATTAGGGCTTCAGGCCTTGTGTCTCAAATTCCAGCTTTTCTGGAGATTACCATCCAGGGACAGTGGCATAGAGGGACACGGTTGGTTTTATACTGTATATCTGCCTCTGTCCTGAAGTGGCCAGCTGGCTGAGACACTTAATTGCAGGTAGCAAAGTTTCAAAGATGTCGAAATTCTTATTTAAAAACTGAGGTTTCTTCTGTGCCCCTCCATTTCCATTCAGTTTTTTTATTTTTATGTTCATGTACTTGAGACATAAAATTTGTTGCCAACTATTCCGTGTTCTGCTAAAGGAGAAACCAACACAAAGACTAATATTTGGTACTGTGTTTGTCAAGTTGCTTGAGAGTTTGTGAATGAAACTAGAGTCTCTAGATTAAAGACTTATCCTGGGGCTTTCAGTGACTTCTGACAAGTTTGTGCTACTACTGTGCAAATGGGTGATCGTTTGGGTTGTATTTTGCAAGGTTGAATTAAAGATGGATTTGGGATTTCCTGGCTTTGTTCTAAATAGAAAATGACTCAATTGGAGTGACTTGAATTCTATCAGAAAGTCGTGCTACTTCAAGCTAGGGCTGCACTTACTTTGTTCCCGGGGATGTTAAACTGTTTGATTTCAGCATCTTTCCTGGTACATTTGAGGGCAGCAAGATGAAAGTCAAGAGCACAAATACCTATTCAATGCATTCAGAAAGGAAATCTCTGAAAACTGTGCAGTTAACTTTTCAGTGCTATAAACTCAACATGCTACTGTGTCACCCTGGTTTATGTAGCAAATGCTACAACTGAATTTTCTTCACTTTTGCACTGACTCCTTTACTACATGAAAAACCTTCCAGCTCTCCAATATTGGGAAGAAATGTGCAGACAAATACATTAGCAAAACTTAAGAGGCAAGTCACCTATGGACACAGACCCAACCCTCAGTTTGCAGAGATCCCTGAACAGCAAATTTTATTACTTTGTGCTTTTGAATTTGGCTTAATGTAAAGCTGAGTATTAGAAAACCACACGTGCTTGATTGTGAGCTCCGTTCTTGTCCAAAAGGTGTGTGAAACGTCATAGTAGCATGTAATGTTTCTGCATCCACAACACAGAAACTCAAAGAAATATTTAGTGTAAGATTGAAATTGAAGGGGAGGGAGTGACAAATTTTAAGGTACACAAATCCATTTTGCTTGTTCTGAAAAGATCATGGTTTGGGGAAGATGCAGTAAATATTTAGTATTTCAGCATCACTTCTGCCTGCTACCAGTATTTTAAGAGACTGGATAGCTTGATTCTGTCTGGCTGTATGTTGTGTTTTACTGAAATTGACTGTTTGTGGCTACAGCTCTGGTGTACTTCAGTGTGTGTTTGCAGTTTGAAAGTGCCCTGATCTTAATTACACAGTGAGAGCAAATCTTTATGAAGTCAAGAGTGATGCTGACTGCACTGATCCCATAGACTATAAAGTGCCTTTAGAAAAGGGCAGCAAATGGCGATTGGATTACTGATTGCCTAATTTGGAGAAAATCTTTGGAATGAATGCAGGGCTTTCCTGAACCTCATTGGTTTGGGTCAATTTGTAAAGACTGATCAGCTACCTGTAGTGCCTGGACAGCCTAATCTCTTGCTCAGTGCTGTGGGCAGCTATTGTGAGCTGGTCAAACAACAGTAAAACTGCCTGATCAATGCCTGAGCTTGTGAAACACCCCAGTGCTATCAGTTATTCATTGTTTCTTCACAAGCCTTCACTGTTTTGAGTAAAGCCCGTGCATTAACAGCAAAATTGAAATAGCCCAGAAAAGAACAAAGAAAGTAAATGCTTCCTGTAGGTTTTTTTGGACCTTCGTGAAGATACGTGCAAATGCAGGTAACAATGATTTCATGTGTTGTGAGGGTGTTCCGTGAAGAGAAAATGAAGAACCTAAATGCTGAGTTTGAATGTTACGTGTATACCTTGTGTCTAGCTTAGTATTATAGAACAAATTACATAGTGGGGCTCAGGGACCGAACATTCCAGTTTTGTTTTGAAGCCCATCTGGCCTAAGCCTTTAGGGACCCTTGGAGCCTGAAAGCTCCACAGAGTTTTCACAGGGCCCATTAAAGCCACAGTTCCAGTTTAGGGTTGAAGGTTTGATTTTAAGAAAATACGTAATGCCTCGTTCTTTCAGAATATTGTGGATTTGCTGTAATTATTCTTTTCAAAAAATGAGGTTTTGCAAGTCGGTGCTTCATGNGTACCTTGTGTCTAGCTTAGTGTTACAGAACAAATTACATAGTGGGGCTGAGGGACCGAGCATTCCAGTTCTGTTTTGAAGCCCATCTGGCCTCAGCCTTAGGGACCCTTGGAACCTGAAAGCTCCAGAAAGTTTTCACAAGGCCAATTAAGCCACAGTTCCAGTTTAAGGTTGAAGGTTTGATTTTAAGAAAATATTTAATGCCTCGTTCTTTCAGAATATTGTGGATTTGCTGTAATTATTCTTTTCAAAAAATGAGGTTTTGCAAGTCGGTGCTTCATGGCGTGTTTTGCAGTGGCCGTCCAGTTCCTGCATAGTGATCCCATCCATGGCAGAACTCTTGGAATCAGCTGAGTACGTGGAGATCAGCCATCATCTTCCCAAGGGGAGCAGATAACCAAGTCCTTGTGTGCCCTTGGGTTTGTTTAAACACTCTTCTCTCAACCTGTCTCACTGTTGAAGGAATCCATGCTTCAAAACGGACCTGTGTTTTCCTTTGATGCGAAGGATNACTGTAATGATTCTTTTCAAATGAGGTTTTGCAAGTCGGTGCTTCACAGCATGTTTTGCAGTGACCATCCAGTAGTGATCCTATCCATGGCAGAGCTCTTGGAATCAGCCGAGCCGGGAAGCCTCATACGTGAAGATCAGCCATCATCTTTCCAAGGGGAGCAGATAACCAAGTGCCCACAGTGCAAGTGGCATGGAGGGATGGAGAGGAGGGATGCTCCTGTTCCCCCAGTGGAAGTGGCACCGAGGGATGGAGGGTGAGAAGGTGAAGAGAGAGGCTCCTGCTGCCCACAGTGGAAGGGATGGGGAGAAGGGATGTTCCTGTGCCCCTGGAGGAAGAGGGACAGAGAGTGAGAGGATGTTCCTGTGCCCGCAGTAGAAGTGGCACTNAGACCTGTGTTTTCCTTTGATGCAAAGGATGCTCACCAGCCTGTTCTTCTGCACGCAGAGCGATGGTGGTGGAAACCCTGCCCCACCTGGGTAGAGGTGCCAGCTCCAGGGCCTGTGAGGGCAGCAGCAGCACTTCCCTTTGCCAGGAGCCATGGAGGGAACTGTTTTTCCCAGGATGCTCAGGCTGGGTCCTGTGCAGAAACCTGGAGTTTAACCAGAGCCTGCAGGAGGGAGACAGCGAGGGTGGCATTGTGGCCCCAACTTCTCCTGCAATGGAAGGGGCACAGAGGGTGAGGGGATGCTGCTGTGCCCACAGTGGAAGGGATGGAGNGATGTTCCTGTGCCCGCAGTAGAAGTGGCACTGAGGGATGGAGGGAGAGAAGGTGAAGAGAGGGGCTCCTGCTGCCCTCAGTGGAAGGGATGGGGAGAAGGGATGTTCCTGTGCCCGCAGTGGAAGTGGCACCGAGGGAGGGAGGGTGAGAAGGTGAAGAGAGGGGCTCCTGCTACCCTCAGTGGAAGGGATGGAGAGAAGGGATATTCCCCTGCCCTCAGAGGAAGAGGGACAGAGGGTGAGGGGATGCTCCGCAATGGAAGCGGGATGGAAGGGTGGGGAGAGGGGATGTCTCTGCGCCCGCAGTGGCCCGGGGGAGCTGCTGAAGGGGAGCCGGGGGCTGCAGAAGCGGGGGGGCAGCAGAGGGGCTGTGGGGTGCCGGCCCCCCGGCCGCAGCGGCCGGCGCAGGGCAGGGCGGCGGCTCCGCCCCGTCCCGCAGGTGCCGGGCTGTGTCCGCAGGGCCATGGAGCAGGTAAGGGCCGCGGCCCCGCTTCGCCTCGGCGAGGAACCGGGACCCTCGCCAGAGCCCACCCCTACCCTTCCCCACGAGAAGCGCCATTTAACCTCGAGGGCTCCGTGAGAACGTCCCGGTCCCCTCGGTGCCAGGAGAAACCTCCTTCCCTCTCTTTTCTCTCATTCCTCTGGGGCTGGTGCCAGGAGAAAGCTCCTTCCCTCTCCTTTCTCTCATCCCTCCAGGGCTGGTGGAAGGAGAAACCTCCTTCCCTCTGCACTCTTAACCTTCTGGGGCAGGACAAG
Organism: Piaya cayana; assembly: GCA_013389865.1. Taxonomy (NCBI): domain Eukaryota; kingdom Metazoa; phylum Chordata; class Aves; order Cuculiformes; family Coccyzidae; genus Piaya; species Piaya cayana. The sequence continues at coordinate 99,704 of WAAB01013893.1, forward strand.
GCTCATTCCCTCTCCATTCTATTCCTCCGGGGAGGGAGGCAGGAGGAGACTCTTTCCCTCTCCTTTCTCTCATCCCTCTGGGGCTGGTGGCGGGAGAAGGCCCCTTCCCTCTCCATTCTCTCACTCTTCTGGGGCTCGGGGCAGGAGAAAGCTCCTTCCCTCTCCATTCTCTCACTCTGGGGCTGAGGGACAGGAGAAAGCTCCTTCCCTCTCCATTCTCTCATTCGTCTGAGGCTGGTGGCAGGAGAAAGCTCCTTCCCTCTCAATTCTCTCATTCCTCTGGGGCTGGTGGCAGGAGAAAGCTGTTTCCCTCTGCTCTCCCCTCCATGCCTTCTGCACCCCCTCATCCCCTCTGCTCTCCCTGCTTAGCCCAGGGGCACCGGTGGCAGCAGAGGAGCCGGTGGGATGGGGTCACTCTCCCCGTTCCTAAGTTCATCTCTGGACTCAATTGCAGTGGGAAGGCAGACAAGGACAAGAGGGAATGGCCTCAAGCTCCACCAGGGGAGATTTAGGCTGGACATTAGGAATAAAATTTTCACAGAAAGGGTCATTGGGCACTGGCAGAGGCTACCCAGGGAGGGGGTTGATTCACCTTCCCTGGAGGGGTTTAAGGGATGGGTGGACGAGGTGCTGAGGGTTTAGTGTTTGATAGGAATGGTTTGACTCAATGATCCAGTGGGTCTCTTCCAACCTGGTGATTCTATCATTGTAAGAGAGGGGTGAGGGAGGACCCCCTAACTCCGTGGCTTCAGGGGGACGTCTGGTAAAACTGGGAGAGGGCAGCTTCAGAGCAGGAGCCGAGTTGGCCCTTTCCGAAATGGTGGAGGGCATCCAACCCATGCAGCTCCTTGGGTGCCGTGGGCACATGCTGCTCTGGGTTGAATTTCTATGCTCAGAAAGCACCTGGGTGAATTTGTGGGAGAAATGTGTGGATTTTAAGTGCTGATGTGGTGCCTTTGGATCACAGACCCCTCAGCGCTGCGTTAGTGGCAGCTGGAAGAACGTCCTGGGAAAGCACTGACACCTGCTGTGTTTGTGTGCCCCTTCTAGGCATCTTCTCCCAAACCCTGTTCTTGCTATTTCTGCCATTCAGATGGGCTGATGTGACTAAGAAACCTGAAAAGAGTCCTTGAGATATTTGGTGTAAGGAAGCCACACATGCGTGTCCCACTCGGGCTTTTAAGAGGCAGCTATATGGTCGCTCACAGAACAGAAACATCACTTAATTGCTCATTACATGTTCAGAGAAAAGCTGACTCAAAGCTGCTCCTCGTTAGCTACATGTTCATTGTTTCTCAGATAAATTCCAGGCTCTGTTTATCTTTGAACCACAGGTTTTGCTCTCTCTTCTTGCTGCCTTCAAATTTCTTGCTGCTTCTGTTCTGGACTGGGCTGATAAAGAGCAGCTCGGGACAAAACGGGGCTCCCCACACCCAGGATGTTCCTCCAATATCTTCACATGGTCACAGAGTTGTTTTTTCCATGTATTTAAATACTTCCTTTAGAAATAAGGTGATCTGCTATAAATATTGTGTTCAATTTCTGATGGGTAAGGGAGAATTTATAAGTCATGACAAACATGGCTTTAACACTAGAATTGTTGGTGTATGAGGCATTAATTTTTCTGTAACAATGTTTTCACTTATTCTTCTGTTTAAGGAACAAAATCAAACCCCTCAGCCATTACGCTTTCTTGGTTTACCTTGAAACGCAATTAACTTTGATGTGACAGGAGCATGTTTAAATTCAGAATTGTCAAGTTAATCTGAGATGAAAAAAAGATTATAACTTCACCTGGCCTTCCTTTCTCTTACCTCCTATGCTGTCCTCTCATGTTGCTTCTCTAAAGCTTGTAGAAGCAATTGGATGTTGACATTCAATTACACCACAGGGGATTTAAAACATAATTTTCACTGTAAACACTTTGTGGTTTTTTCTTTATTTGACCACTGCCTACACATGCAGATCTCTAGCGGATTTTTGGAGTGCTTCAAGCTTACTGACGAATATACACAGGTGGAAAAGCTTTCACTGGATATCACAGAAAACAAGCAATTTCTGTTGCTCGAGTCAGCAATGCAGCAGGGAAATTCAGGCTGAAGAGTAATGGAAAAAAACCCCTGTTAGTTAATAACAGTTGATGCTTTGCTGCCGGTCACATTGCTCCGCAAGAGCGTGATGTTATCCTTCTCCACACAGTTTCTGGTGTCATTTGTTAGTGATATCACATGGTCCCAACTAAGGCTGGGGGGATTTGCCCCCCTACATCCCATAACGGCTGCTCTCTGCGTATTCTCCACTTGTAACTAAAGGCCCAGTAAATATTAAAATGTTCAGAAATTTGGTAATCATAGAATCACCAGGTTGGAAGGGACCCACCGGATCATCGAGTCCAACCATTCCTATCAAACACTAAACCATGCCCCTCAGCACCTCATTACCATAGTTCTATTTTTATCCTGAATTAAGGGCTCATTTAATCAATTCAGAGAGATGTCAAACCTAGGATTAACGTTGCTGCTCCTCTTCATGTTTCCTGCTGGCAGCAGTTGTTAAAGAGGGATTGAAAGCGGAGAAGTCTAAGTTCGGTTGGGATGTGTTGTCCCTTTGAAAGGAATAAAAGATTAATGCAGTGTCATTTTCTTCCTGTATTTTGATTTTTATGGCATGTTATTAAGTCTTAAGATTTTTTTTAATGGCTTTCCAATAGTCTGGAACCTTTACTATTAGAAAGCGCAGTGTTCTTCATTAGAATTTCTATTAGACTCTGCATTTTTTTCTTCTAATTACTGCTGTGAAACCTTACTTTCAGCTTTTATCTTACGCTAATTTGACGATTCTATTAGAGAATATTCTTGGATGCTTATGGTACTTTCAAGCATCAAAACAAAAAGGACTGTACAAAATTTTGTAAACATGCCCAGAGTTTTGAGTCATTCCTAAACAGGACTCGGACCCCCAAATCACTTTCCCTATGATGCCAGTTTTCACAAAAGAGATAGAGCAGTCGAGTCAAAAGGCAGGTGTACAAAGTCCAGTAACATTGCCAGGGCCACAGCAGCATTTTGTGACAAAGTGAGGAAGAAACAGATCACAAATGTTTGGAATCTTTGGTCTGAATTTGACTCTGCAACTCTACTTCTATGGATGTTGTATAACTAGTGTGGTGTGAGAGTCTATATCAATCATTATAGCATAAAAGATAAATAGAGGGAATTATTTTGTAGAAGTAAAAAGGTTTTCAGTCTTTAAAAAATCTGAATTGAACATTTGAAGGAAAAATTAAGTTCAGAAAATAATGTAACAATGCACGCTTTGTTCTTTCCTGCTTGTTTGTACACTTGTTTCTTTCTAAGAGCTTGTGAGAAGCAGGTAGATTCCCTTGCAGGAACACTGTAATCTGGTTTGAGAGGCTGAGTGAAGGAACAAAACCATTAAAATTCAAAGCAACGAGGACATAAATGTTTGTTGTGGGTACAGGTTGAGAGCATATGGACTTATTACTGGAATTCCTGTGACATGAATAAAATCATAGAATCACCAGGTTGGAAGAGACCCACCGGATCATTGAGTCCAACCATTCCTATCAAACACTAAACCATGTCCCTCAGCACTTCATCTACCCATCCCTTACAGTTTAACTTCATTATTTCTGCACCTTTCAACTTCCGTTCATTGTTTTTTCTCATCGCTTGTTCTGCTTTATCTTGAACAGGAATACAGGCTCTCAGTTTGCGGCAAACTGTGCTACGCGATAGGGGGTGCCCCAAATCAAGTGGCGGGGAGTGCTGCTTCTTTCTTCCTACAGATCTATCTCCTCGATATAGCCCACGTAAGTAGCACAAGAAACCTTTGCAGTCTGTAGACTTAACTCTGATGTTGTCAACCCTCCGCGTGGAATGATAAAAGGCACATTTGCTAATAAAGCGTATAAATTGTCTCATTATCATTGCCTGCAGCTGTTCAGCATCCTGCAAACTGCATAAACTTGTCTGGAAATATTTGTTTGTATATTTCCTCTAGTTTCCCTTCTGTTTTGAGGTGACCATTGTTTGCTTATAGTTTGGGATCATTAGTAGGGCTTTAGGCACTGTAGAGCTCACACGCTTGTAAACGGAAGAAAAAGCAGTTCTCTGTCAAGGGTCAGAGCACAAGATATGAAGCATCTGAAACATTAATGGCACCATTTGAGGATGGCAAGTTCTGTTCATTTGGTTTAGCCAAAAATCACTGTAGTTGCATCCAACACAAATTCACATTCATTTTATCTGGCTTATCTAGGGTAATTTCATAGAATCATAGAATAACCAGGTTGGAAGAGACCCACCAGATCATCGAGTCAAACAATTCCCATCAATCACTAAACCATGGCCCTCAGCACCTTGTCCACCCANCAGCTCTCTCAGCTGTTCCTCATCAGGCCTAGTTCTGCAGCCCCTTCACCAGCTTCGTTGAAAAAAGAAAGCCGAGTTATTCTCCCCGAAGGTTCTTTGCTTCCAGTCTGTGGTTTCTGCTGCAGTAGCAGAGCTGGTACAACAAAGCAGTAGGAGTCATCCCATTCGACTGACTTTCAGCTGCTACGGCTAGATTTCAGGACAACAGAGGAACAAAAAAAAATCAATTCATAAGCATTTTTTACTGTTTTGCATTGTCTTGTATGTCTGTGCAGTGACTAGGTGGGACAGCTAAAGTATTATTGGGTAGAACAAATGATTTGAGGCTGAATTGCCGGAGCTGTGAGAACAGCTGCAGCTGAAACTATGTGAGTGGCTTTCAGCACTGATGAATGCTTTTATTTGCTGGGAAGAACAGGAGATTCTGGATCAGATATCGTTATCCGCTTGCTGTTTATGATGTAGAAAGTCAGGATATCATGACTGGAGGAGTGAAGCTGTCCAAAAGATTGGGTTTATAATTCTTCAAGCTAGGGACTGTTTGTTTCTTTATGTGTTTGTGTGCAGTGTCTAGAAAGCTGGAGTCCCATTCTTGCGTCTTTGGATGCTACCAAAGACCTCATTGCTCTCTACAACTACCTGAAGGGAGGTTGTGGAGAGGAGGGAGCTGGGCTCTTCTCCCAAGTGACAGGGGACAGGATGAGGGGGAATGGCCTCAAGCTCCGCCAGGGGAGGTTTAGGCTGGAGATTAGGAGTTTTTTTTGGAAAGAGTCATTGGGCATTGGAACAGGCTGCCCAGGGAGGGGGTTGATTCACCTTCCCTTGGGGTGTTTAAGGCCCGAGTGGACGAGGTCCTGAGGGACATGGTTTAGTGTTTGTTGGGAATGGTTAGACTCAATGATCTGATGGGTCTCTTCCAACCCTGTGATTCTGTGATTCTACCTAAATAAATGACATAGTAATAATTACTTTGTTAACAAGTTTCCTTTGTTAACAAGTTCCTACTGAAACCTAGTAATTTTGCTTAATGTTTGTAATAATACATTAACTACTTCATTAAGGGGCTTAATTATTTGTTCTTTGACCGTTTAGTTTGTTCTCTGAAGTAATCCTGCAGGGACAGGGTTTATTTCAAGGCCTGATAAACAGCTCTGAAATCCTGTGGGGTTTTTCCACATGTTTTCAGGGGAGAGCGTGTCATTCTACCTACTAGGATTTAATTCTTGCCTGCTTAGAGGGAAGAACTGTTTTAGCTCTTTGAGAGATGGTGAAACTTGCTAGGTGTAATCATTCATAGGTGATCTGGATCCTTTCGAAGGGTGTTATGTTAGTATTTACTTTCCGTAATTTACAGTTTTTCCATTTGGATCCCATATTCCACCTAGATTACCTGTATAAACTTCAGAATATAAATGCAACTCCAAACTGCACAGGATCCTTGAGTCAACTAGAAAACACCAAAACTTCTGTTAATAGGATCTTTGTCTTGATTCCTTTTGAGATGGATAAATTTAGCATATTTAATCTTGTATTTTATTAAGACTGAGAAATTTCTGGCATTGATACCGAGAGGCGCTGCCCAGACCTAGAGGCTAAGAAAATGCAGCCAAGAGATGTCTAAGCCCGTACTGATGGTGAGGACAGGGTGACCACTCAGACTTCATAACATAAAAGAGGTTTTAATTTCCCTCGAGGCTTTCTTCCACTTCTGTTTATCTAATGTCCTTTTTCTTTCTCTCTGTTCCCACTACTTGAATCCTCTGTTAAGTTGTGGGACCCTCAGCGCAAGAAGGATGTTGAGGCTCTGGAGTGAGTCCAGAGAAGAGCAACGAAGCCGGGGAAGGGGCTGGAGAACAGGCCTGATGAAGAACAGCTGAGAGAGCTGGGGGTGTTTGTCCTGGAGAAGAGGAGGCTGAGGGGAGACCTCATTGCTCTCTACAACTACCTGAGAGGAGGTTGTGGAGAGGAGGGAGCTGGGCTCTTCTCCCAAGTGACAGAGGACTGGATGAGAGGGAATGGCCTCAAGTTCCACCAGGGGAGGTTCAGGCTGGACATTAGGGAAAAATCTGTCACACAAAGGATCATTGGGCACTGGCAGAGGCTGCCCAGGGAGGGCGTTGATTCACCTTCGCTGGAGGTGTTTAAGGCATGGGTGGACGAGGTGCTGAGGGACATGGTTTAGTGTTTGATAGGAATGGTTGGACTCGATGACCTGGTGGGTCTCTTCCAACCTGGTTATTCTATGATTCTATGATTCATTATCTGAACCAGTGTAAAACCCACCAGATATGAAGTTTTCTGTCCCTGTGTCCCTCATAGCTTTTGTATTTCGCTGCCTGTATCTTTTAGTCTGGCTCAAGGCTGGTGGGTTTCTTGCCACCCAGGTCAGCAGAGGTGGATGACATGAATGTCAACAGGCTGCTGTGGGACAAAGCCCACTGCTTATCTCCACATCAACAGGATGCTTGGAGAGCCACTGTCCTGGCTGGAGGCTACTGTTCCCAGTCCTTCCTTGTTCAGGAGCTTTCTAGGGTGGATTACATGCCTTGCAGCTGATGGCGTTGGGAAAATTAGCTGCCCCTGCAATTTCACCTAATTTGGGCTAAAATTTAACAGGCGTGATTACAAAAATGCATAATATCTGTCATTTACAAAGGTTATCCAGGACATCCTGAGATTATTGCTCCTTTCTTTCACCTCTGAAGGAATACCTGCAGCAAATTCTGCAGGCAGGGGACCTGTACCATCTGGAAGCCACGAGATGCTGCCTAGGAGTCAATAAGTTCTGCAGAAAACCAGGGGATATGAACTCAAGCTTGATGTTGTATCAGCTGCATCCACCAGGCTTCCTGCTGTGTGGGGGCACCGATAGCATGAGGAAGCATAGAGATGAAGGGGTTTTGTCCACTATCCCTGTTAGAGCTGCACAGACTGTTTCAGCAGTCTTTCTATTATTGATTTGAGGAACATTCATATTTCTATGGATTTCAGTGATTTTTTTTTATCAGGCCTATAGTTTCAGTGCCACAAATCAATCACCTGGAAGAGCACTCATCATTTTTAACCATTGCATGTTATGAATTCCTAAACTTTCTATACTTGTGAGTGAAAAATAATTACAGTGGCTGGGGTAAACTGCATTTCTATGAAGGTACTTAAGGATGGTCCTCCTGGATTAGCTCTCAAGGTTATTTATTAGTTGGCCATTTTATTCTCGTGTAATCCATGAATATTTTTCAAGTGAGATTTGTCGGACATGTGCTGGCAGCTTGGATTTGGACAGATGTGCCCTATGCAAGTCACTTGTCACAGTTCAGTTCTTGGTGGATAAAGTCTGCTGTGCTACAACCTCTTCCTACAACCACGTGCCGGCAGTTGGCAGCTTTGTCATAGTCTCAGGAGACGAAAAAACATGAATGCGTGTAAACAGCTCCCTTTACTTTTTTTCTAGACTAAGTCAAGTTAAAGATATGGGAAATGGGACTATGTGGGGAACAGAGTGAAGGGATGATTACAGAGGGACTCTTGTCATCTTTTATGACTAAAACAAGGACTTTAGTCTATTATTTGACTATCTGACTCACTTTACTAGTTCTAAACGCATCCACAATCTCTCCTTCCTTGCACATTTCCCCTCTAATCCCTTCTTGCATGGTACCTGTCTCGATGTCTCATTTGTCTGCTACAGGTAACCAATAGTAATTTCTATGATAACAACAGACGTGTTTTGTAGACGAGCTATCATTATTCTTTAAAACGCTGAGGTTCTATCTGGAAAGTTGCTTTATGCTGTTTCATTGTGTTGTGAAACAATGGCTGTTGTTGACAGTATTGTCTCTGTACTTCCAGATTACTCCGTTCCATGCCTCTTTGGTGCTGTTCATTGGCAAAGCCTCAGGTGCAGTTACTGATCCTGTTGCTGGTTTTTTCATTAGCAAAAGCAGATGGACGAAAATAGGCCGGCTCATGCCTTGGTAAGCAGAAACATGTACATGTATTTCACACATGTATATAAATATATATATATGAACAGAGTATGTGTTGTGATCATACTGCCGTCTCACCAAATTAGACTCATTTTTGTTTGCCTGTTTCCCAGACAACAGTGACTGTGTTCATTCTAGGTACATAAAAGCAAAAAGAACAATTGTCATGTCCTCTGTTTCCCTTTAACTTGCTCACCCATGAAAACAGAGAAGAGATGCAAACAAATTAAGCCAAGATGCCAAAACGTTAACAAAACTGGAAGCTTAGGTCGAAAACGTTCTTGAATCTGTGGTTGACTTTTCATCTTTGTCTAGATTCCCTTAGTTTGGCTTTGCTCCTCCATGAAGTTGGAACTTGTTTCTACCTGTGTCCTCGTGTGCTTTCATTTCTCACATCAGCCTTCCAGGAGCTCCATTAACTTCAGTTCTTTAGGCTGTTCAGTTCACTAGAGGATGTGTGCGTACACGTGGAACAGATATGACACCACGACCCTGAAGGCTCGGCCACCAGCACTGCCCTGACACCTGCAGCAGTCGTATTCTGGTCCTGCTTCTTTTACTTAATTAAAAGGCCATCATTACTTTTTAAATGTAATGAGATGCTGTAAGATTTCTATCAGCATTTCCAGAGGGATGGAGCGATGTTTCACTGTGATGTACGTATCCCTTGTAGGCACTCTAGGAGTGTGCTCAGACACGTGCTGTCCACGTGCTACAAGGAGAGGTTTGAAGAATGAATGTTACTCGTGTAGGAAGGACATTGGCAGGTGTGGAGCAAAACAGTTGGGAAGGGGTGGTCCATGTATATAGGAACCCAAGCTCACAAATGCCACGGGGAGTTCATTTGTTGGGGATTTTATATCTTGGAAGTAAACGTGAGATTGAGTAGTTTGTGAAATAAGGAGACTTTCATCACTGCTCTGTCTCATGCATTGTGAGGATGTGTTGTAAGATATTTTGAACTAATATAACCCCCAAACAACAATCTAAGAGTAAATGTGGACTCCTGAGCAAAGAAGTTGATTTTTCATGGAAAATAAGCTCACTTTCCTAACCGGTGGTTAGGAAACTAACTCACTCACTCACTCTTGCTGTCATGTGGTTTTATGGCCACAGAAACGTGTCCATGGGCAGCTTATCTTTGACTAAGGCAAGTATGTGTTGGCAGAAGGCTGAGATCACCTACTCTTGGCCCCAGCAGGGACAGGGCCTGGTGTATTCTGATGCCTTTTTCCTCTTTGTCTGAAAATACTGCAAAGACTTTTGTTTAGACTTAGCGTTAACTTAGCGTTAGGATAACTCCCATCCTAACACAAGCATGACCTTATCAGCCCTTTGCACTGCAAACCAGCTACTTTACAGCTTGCACTTCTTACAGGAAAAGTGCTTATCTCACCCAGCCTTCAATATGTGTTCATCTGCTTTCTTTCCAGAAGGATTTTCTCTATCATTTTGGCAGTTATAATATTTTTTCAGGGGAATTTTTGTTCCTTCACTTTAGGGGTCAGGCAGTATTTACACAAAACAAAAAAAGGGTCTTAAAAATACTTTGAAATTATTCTGACTTCTTAAGTATCCAGAGTGAAGCAATGGAATTGACTCAATCAGAAAAGCTGCCAGAAAAGCCAAGAACATCAGAAAGTAAGGTGAAAGTTTAATTATACCTTATAATTATTATACCTTAATACCATACTCAATCACTGTTGATCTCCTCTCTGTAATGTGCTTAAAAGGCATAAGCAGACAGAATACAGAAGCCTGGTCAAATATTTTGTCAAAGGAGATAATAGGAGGCAATCAGATATTCAGCAATTTCAGGAAGGCTCTGAAAACTCACTGACAGTAATGAGGAAAGGAAAATGTTAAAGAGAACGGAAGGGGAAGAATACTAAGAGGGTTTTTACTGGGAAGTTGCATGCAAAATTGGCTATGAAAATATTTTACTGTGGTGGCTCTGTCTGCACAGCGGTCTGGAAGAGCTCACGCTTTTGGAGAGGAAAGTAGATTCCCTGGGATGTATTAGGATTTTACCTGTGTTTGTGTTTTTTTCCGTTGCTGACCAGTTGTGGGTGAACTGTGGCCTGGGGAGCGGAGGGCCGGAGAATACCAGAACCTAGCACTTTCCTTGTAAATGCTCAGCTCCCAGTGATGCTGCCCATCCCAAAAAGCAGTGTGGGAAGACCATTGTTTTACTGAACTATTTACCCACGTTACTCTTTTGTATTCTAGGTTTTCAGTTTGTGATTGCAAAATAATCAGCTGATCCCTAATGTCAGTAGGGCTGTTGTGAAGGGATTAATCTGTTTTCTCTTTTATGTGTTTAGACGTGTTTGTTGGCATCTTGGTCACCTAATTGCATTGTTTAATGTTCGATTTACAGGAATACAGGAGAGCCCTGGTGATGCTGCAGCTCAGACTTTCAGGAAATAATAACATCTGACCACTTCTTCCATATCACGGAGTTTGAAAAGTGTTCTTTGCCTGAAATAATTTTTTTAGACTTATGCAATTAATTGCTGGTTAATGGCAATGTCTGGAATATAAGTTCCTGTGATTCTTTATTTTAAGGCACCTTCCTCACCAGAAGATGATCCTTTTGTGTTTGGAGGGAGTTTTTCTGTTGAGTTAAATGGAGCAAATTATCATATACCCACGTAGATACAGACTACAGGAACTTTGAACAGCCCACAGCCGTTATCTTTTATGCTGTTTTCAACATTGTTAAGTGTATTTACCAATCGAGTGTATTTGCACTTGATTAAAGTAGCAACAAAGAGGCTAAGTTAAGAGGAAAACTGAAGGCATTAAAACTGAAAGAGGGAATCCTTGGTAGTAAGTAGGCTTATGTAAAAATTGCTGAAGTATGCGGAGACATGACAATAGAGCTTAGTTTTCAGTGGTTCTTCCTAAGAAATTTATAGTCTGAGACACATCTGAAGGAATGGCAATACCTATATGCTGTTACAGTGCATGTGCAAGGCAGTCGTGTCTGTTCTGAGTGGGATATTAACTTAAATATAGCTCTTTTCCTTCAGTTTTGCTGGGTTTTTTTCCATTTCATGGAGGTGCTTGTGTACATTTTATATTAATCTAGGTATTTACCGCACGCTAATGTTTAATACTTACTAGCATGCACTATTGTAATTAGAAAAACTGCACATGAAATACTTGCTGTTACATTGATTATTAGCAGAAAAATTTAATGTGCTTTGCTATCATTGTGTTAAGATTGTTGACGTGTACATCTTCTCTGCAGGATGCTGGCATGTACACCCTTCACAGTAGTGTCCTATTTTTTTATGTGGTACCTGCCTCCTTTTGTATCCGGACGAGTCGTGTGGTATCTGACTTTCTACTGCCTTTTCCAAGCACTGACCACAGTGAGTAGATTCCAGGTCACGCTCTTCTCAGCAGTTAACTTGCTTGTTTTCTGCCTATGTTAGCGCATTCAGATTTAGCAAGCTGAGATTTACCAAAACTTTATATTTGATTTCAACTTCCTCTGAGTTTAAGGGATAGGGAGATGTCCTTTTAGGAAACGCTCTGCTGGTCGATGGTTTCTGCCAGTGGTTTCTCTGGCAAATGACCTGCTAATTCAGACAGATCACCTCCAGTCACTTTCTTTGGCTGTGTCCTGGATGTTCAACTCATTCTGGCATGGATCCACGGAGGCATTCAGATTCCTAATTCAAGCTGGACATCTAACTTCTCGTAGCTTCTGTTTTCAGGAGCAAATTAGGAGACCAAGAAGGTTTGTGGCTGTAGTTCAGGATATTTTGACTCAAGCTAGAAGGCAATGAAAAGTCAGGGTAACAGAGCTGAAATCATAGAATCATAGAATAACCAGGTTGGAAGAGACCCACCGGATCATCGAGTCCAACCATTCCTATCAAACACTAAACCATGTGCCTCAGCACCTCGTCCACCTGTGCCTTAAACTCCTCCAGGGAAGGTGAATGAACCCCCTCGCTGGGCAGCCTGTTCCAGTGCCCAATGACCCTTTCTGTGAATTTTTTTTTTCCTAATGTCCAGCCTAAACCAGCCCTGGTGGAGCTTGAGGCCATTCCCTCTTGTCCTGTTCCCTGTCACATGTGATTTTTTTAATACAGAATTTGCGGTCTTTATGCAGAAGACACCACTTCACAGTGGATCCCAAAAGAACTTCTCTGACATGTTTCATTCTGTACATATAGGGGTTGCATCGCCCCCTTTTGCCTTCTCAAGGTGAATATCAAGGTGAAGCAAGGTGTATCTTCCAGGCAAAGCAGCATCACACAGCAGAAGAGGGCTGGAAGTGAGATTGCCTGCATTGCAGTTTGGCAGGGCTTGTCCCGACTGAATTTCACTGGATCGCAGTTTGAAAAAGTGTTTCCCAGATATTTAAAATGTTTGTACTTCTTGTTAGACTTGACTTTTCTCCTACTGGAGATCTACTGGACCTGGGAATTGTGTATTCTTGTGTTAAGCCGGAATGTTTCCCTAGGTCTTTTGTTTCCCCTGGAGAAAGATGGTACAGAAAACATTCATAATGGCTTAAAATAATTTTCTTCCTTCTCTCCTTTGAAGGAAAAACAAGATTTCCCAGGCAGAGAATACATTTGAAAATTTATCTGGTTGCCATTTTTGATGGAGGTGAGCAGAAATGCATTTTGTACAAACAGAGTAGGATGCAAACTTCAAGACTTAGTATGTGTGGCTACAGATCTCTGTGGTGGTGGAAACACCGCAGAGAACTTGATTGTTCATGCAGGTTCACATCCCAGTTCCACTTCACAGCAGTCTGAGAGTTTGGCCTCCAAGGTTTTAGAAGTGATTTTTATTTCAGTTAGAGACTGTACAGACAGAGTCCGACTCACATCGTGATCATCCGAAAGGTCAGACCTTTAATGTTCAACAGTTATTGTCTGGGAAGTACTGGAAATAAGGCCTCTTGTGCAGTGAAAGTGGGGCTCGTTTACCCAGCATTGCAATAAATGCTACCAGGGCATTGTTTCCACCAAGATTTTACAGCAAGGTATCAAGTGTGTGCCAGATACAGTGATGGAAAAACAATCAACACTCCTCATCAACCTTTTTGTCAGTGCACGGGCAGAGCAGTGGGGCGTTTCTGCCTAATCCCAACTCAAATTTAGGAATGTGTGGCAAAATCATGCTGGAGACAAAGTGTTTTCCATAATTATCTCCTGGGATTATATAGTGAGACAGATATTGAAGCATTTGGGGGATTTAGGCAGTCTTCTGGCTTGAATAAAGTGGAAAATTGTATTGTCTTCATTATGGCTGGTACATTAGCGAGGTTAGAGCTGGGCTTGTTCCTGCAGTGCTATGTGAGAGGAGGACATAGTCCTTATTGCTCTCTATAACTACTTGAAAGGAGGTTGTGGAGAGGAGGGAGCTGGGCTCTTCTCCCAAGTGACAGGGGACAGGACGAGAGGGAATGGCCTCAAGCTCCACCAGGGGAGGTTTAGACTCGACATTAGGAAAAAAAATTTCACAGAAAGGGTGATTGTGCATTGTAACAGGCTGCCCAGGGAGGTGGTTGATTCACCTTCCCTGGAGGTGTTTAATGGATGGGTGGACGAGGTGCTGAGAGACATGGTTTAGTGTTTGGTAGGAATGGTTGGACTCGATGATCCGGTGGGTCTCTTCCAACCTGGTTATTCTATGATTCTGTGACTCTTGTTCGTTAGCTCAAGCTAGGAACATAACAGTCTCTTAGTGCAAAGTAATCGAGATGCTTTATAGCCTAGCTAGGAAGGACGTTTCCCCAAGGGAGATGAAGGAGCACAGCCTTAATGTAAATCTACTTGGTAATTTATTATTGATCACTTGAAAAATATTATATTATTTAATACCTTTTATATGCTTTAAAAATCAGAAAGAAGAGACAGGTGTCTGTGCTAAACCCCACAACATTCTAAATAAGTGAATTCCAAGGTGCCATTAAGCCATTTTCCTGGACAGCAAAGGAATACAGTGTTTGCTCTGACATTTCCTAAGTGATGTTCTTTCTTTACACAGTTATTCCAAGTACCATATTCTGCCCTCACCATGTTTCTCAGCACAGACCAGAAGGACAGAGATTCTGCGACTGCATACCGTGAGTGTGACCTGGGCTTTCTCATGTGGATTAGGGCTGAGTTTTATTTAAAATCATGTCTCTGTGTATAGCAAGTTCCTAGTGGTTTGTGTCCCCAAACTGGACTTTTAGAGGAGATTTTTAATATCTGATGAAACATATTTTGTCCTGTGAATGCTTTCATTTTTTTAGCTAAATGAAAGGCATCGATGTTTTATTGTCTCAAACTGACTGATTAGCTAGAAACTCCTCTTGGTTTATTGCTAGCCAGAGGAAACAATAAAAATCACGCTTACTAAAGCCAGGGTAATAACTAACTGACCTGACTAACTAACCTAAATAACTAACTAACCTAACTAACTATAACCTGACTGTATTAGTTGAAAGAATAAGGCCTCCCACACCATATCCCTGGCTCTTTAACAAACAAAACCAAAGTTTTTGCTTTAGAGCAAGTCAATCGGGCCAAAAAAAAAAGTGCAATGGAAATATTTTCTATATTTCTTGTGTAGGTCATAAACTGAATGTAAGAACAGCTTCTTCCCTTCCTGCTCTCTTCAGCTCTGTTCTCACGCCTTCTTTACTCTCTAACTTCTGCCTCTCATGGCCACCAGCATTAAGTGAGGTAATGAGAAAAGTCTCAAATATCTCATGTGAGCGTTTTCTATGTCTTATCTTGTCCTTGCTTTAGAATAATGTGTAATTTTTATGTTGCATCTGTTTTCTCTTCCTGGCAAGAGCCCTTTTCTCTTCCGTTAGTCCTTCTAACTCCCAACATACATGCTTGAGTGTGGTGAAAACTAAACCATAGAGGCACAATGAAATGGCCACAAGTGCTGAAAGAAGCATGTCAGAAATTCTAGATACAATATCCCCTGGGCATCCCAATCCTTTTCTGGCCACATGAAACAGTTGTAATTTGCATTATCATCAACTACCTCAAGAGAAAGTCTGGGCTAGCAGTCATAGGACAGGACTGAACAGCGGGAGATTCCAGTTGTGTTATATTCTTTGGCACTGACTGTATTCTGAGTCATCTGGCCTGAATTCTAACTAAATCCGTGTACCTAGTGTTTTCTATTGTCTCATTTTATGTCTTCTATTTGATCCAAATAAATGTGCTTCCCTATCTGCTCGTTCAGTGCAAGGCTTCACAGGCACATGAAATTCGTGTTCACAAAAGCCGTTGAGCTCCATGGCTGAGAGGTATTATACATTTATAGGGTCAGTTTATTGTCCAGACAGGGTTTAGCTTTGGGGTGTATAAGTGTTCCCTAAGCCAAGTTAAACGGGTGGGATGAACCATAATTTTGACTTTTAATTGGTGGTGGTTTTGTATATTTTGAAATTATACCAATTTGGAGCCAAATTTTCTTATAATGGTTATGAATAGATTAGAATCTCTTTTTAAATCCTTTTTAAAATAATAGTTTTACTTAAACACTTGCCTCTGTTCAGATTTTACAGAAAATTCTTGTGTGTAGACTTTCTTGGATGCAGTCAGTTGTTCAGGCATCTCTTCAATTGTTTAAAGGAAAGCAGCTGTGTAATATGAAGTGTGCGTTTACCAAAAGCTTGGAATCAGAGGCTCCATTACCCTCTACTGGAGGCAAGCAGAACTGCTGATTAGAAATGTCCTGGTCCTTACTACAAATGCATGTTAGAAATACTGGATTCCAAGGTCGCTTTCACATAATCTGATTTATATGCTGGGCAAAATTTAGCTCACTTCAAGGACATCTCATTTCTGAGAGACCAGCTTTCTTGGCTAAGGTGGAAAGTAATACGTTATAAATTCTGTGCATATAAGAGCTTTAAAATCTGTTTCTTAGCTCTTGCTACTACTTAGAAGATGAGATTTCACAATGATTGTATTTCTGTTGCCTATAAGGATGCTTCTGAGCTCAGTCCTATGCAGCTGCTTGGTAAAATGCAGATGTGGAGACCTAGATAAAGGTCATAAATGTGTAGGTGGTGTTCTGTCTTTACACTGAGTGCTCAACAGTTTGGGAGATCTACAAGGCCCATCTCAGGTTGGTTTGTGGGCTGAGGTTAGGGTTTCCACCATCTGCTGGCATTTTTGTATATATGGACAGAACTGTAAGGTTGGATACAAAGTTTAGGGAAGATTTTATTTCTTTCTCTCTCATTGATTTTGATTAATTTTATGTGAAGCCTCAAATTTTCCATTCACAAGCATTTTATTTGGGGACATGCTAGCAGTGATTTAAATGATCCAAGGGGGCATCTCTTCCCTTTTCCTTACTTAATCTTCTATAGCTCCATATAGTCAATATTCCTGCACTATCTGACCTCACCGTCTGTGCACATTGACCTCTGATCAGATGGAGAAGTACTTTTATCCCTTTATAAGGATATACAAAAACCTCAACATGTTCAAGGTCACCTAGGAAGGCTGTTACAGAACAAAGAACTTGAATAAACCTGAACTTAGGAGCTTTTGAAACACCCGTAACTTCCTGGGAGAATATGATAACCACCAGGACACAACCTGCTCTGGAAATGGACCTTCAGAAATCCCTGTGGTGTTTCTGAGAAAGGAACATGGGGCTTTTGGGGCCACTGAGAGAAAATAAGTAGGAAAAAAAGCCTGATGTTTAGGTCAACGAAAAGTGCCTTCCCCCATAAATGGGGAATCTTGGTACTTGTTTCTAATCTGTTCATGTATTCAGCCCTATGGATGTGTATGCAAAATGCAGAAATAGTCTCTGGGGTTAGGACAGGAATTCAGTTTATCTCCCTGCCACAGAGTTGCTGGGTATGGCCATATTGTGTGGAGACAGGAGTTGTAGGCTTGAAATCCCTCAGAGCGAGCAGAATCGAGAACCCAGATTATTCACCTCTTGCATGAGATGGATCTGTAACAACTAGATGCCTCATAGACTGATTTTTTGAGTACATGAAGCATAAGCTGGATGCCCATGGTTAGATCTTTGCTTTCCCAAATGGAGACTTTGGTTGTTTTTTAGGCTAATTCCCTGTTCTTGAGGCTACTTGGAATGTTGGTGATCCAAATCATTCTGTAAGGCTGCAGTAGCTAGTTTGGCCTGACTGTGGCCTGGGCAGTTCAGAACAGCATCTGCTGTTTCTGAGAGCTTTGCAGCTTTATTATTGCCATTATAAGCCTGAGGTAGGTAGAATTTCCTTTTACAGTTGTAGAACCTGATCAGATAACTGGCTGGAAAAATGTTTTGCAAGTTTCTGTCAAGTTTGAGATGAAAAGTCTGATGTAACGGCGCCTAGTCCTGCTTAGGAAAAACGGCATTCAATATCTGAACTCAAGTTCCTCTCTGGTCTTTTAGATGAAAGGTTTCCATGGTATCCCCTTGTGGCTCTTAGTCTCAGCCATATCCCTCATGCAGCTTGTAAAATAGAGGGTTTTCCAAGGAGGCTTCTAAAAGCTGATCAGAAAATAAAGGACAAAACTGTTTCCTCAAAACTGTTCTATTACTAACTTTCCAGTTCTGCTGTTCTCAGAACTGCTTTTTCTCCTTGTTCCCTGTGAAAGAAAATGATTTGATGAGATTTCTCTTCAATAAGGAAGCTTGCAGACAGTGGAGGAATTGAGTTCTCATCCTCAGTGCACGTTTGTGCTTCCTTCTTTAGGAATGACTGTGGAAGTGCTTGGGACCTTGATTGGAGCTGCTCTTCAGGGACAGATTGTGGCCAGTGCTCACGTCTCTCATCACTGCACTGTGAATACCTCCATAAACACAACTGACTCCTCGCATGATGCCACCAGCTTCCCAGACCCCTCGGACCCCCTCTCTCATCAAGTAAGTGTCTACGGGAACACACTAAAATCTCTTAAGGAGAGGAGTGGGGAGAATCTGTGATACCGTATCATAAGGGGGGTTGGAACTGGATGATCTTCAGCTTGCTCAGCAGGATCCCAGACTCCACAATGTCATCATTACTGCAGCTGAGGTTGTCATTAAGCAAGATATTACAAAGCACTTTTTGTTGGTTTGTGATTAGCAAGTCCAGCAGTTCCTTATTTGTAGTTTGCACATCTAACATTTGTATAGAATCATAGAATCACCAGGTTGGAAAAGACCCACTGGATCATTGAGTCCAACCATTCCTGTCAAATGCTAAACCATGTCCCTCAGCACCTTGTCCACCTGTCCCTTAAACACCTCCAGGGAAGGTGACTCAACCTCCTTCCTGGGCAGCCTCTGCCAGTGCCCAATCACCCTTTCAATGAAAATTTATTTTCGTAATGTTCAGCCTAAATCTCCCCTGGTGGAGCTTGAGGCCAATCCTTCTTGTCCTGTCACCTGTCACTTGGGAGAAGAGGCCACCACCTTCCTCTCCACAACCTCTTTTCAGGTAGTTGTAGAGAGCAATGAGGTCTCCCCTCAGCCTCCTCTTCTCCACAATAAACACCCCCAGCTCTCTCAGCCGTTCCTCATCAGGCCTGTTCTCCAGCCCCTTCTCCAACTTCGTTGCTCTCCTCTGGACTCGCTCCAGAGCCTCAACATCCTTCTTGTGGTGAGGGGTCCACAACTGAACATAGTACAACTGCCTCAATGAAGCCAAAAACTTATTTTCTTTTTCTTTTTTTTTTTTTCCTATTCTGAGTGAGAAATTGAACACTATTGGTTTGGTAAGGATGATTTCCTCCGGGACAGAGGAAAAGATGCAGCAGTTACCCTGGAGCAGCTCCTGTACAAGGACAAGCTGAGAGAGTTGGGGTTGTTTTGCTTGGGTAATTGAAATCACCCATAAGAACCAGGTTCTCTTGACCTGCAGTTTGCTTAAGTGACCAAAATATTGGTCTTTTAGCCCTATTGTCTTGGTTTGGAGGTTGGTAGCAGATGCCTACTGTAAGATCCCCCTAGGAGATGACCTCTCTGATCATCATCCAGAGACATTCTATAGGGCTTCCACAGTCACCCCAGTAGACCTCTACGCATTCAAGATTCTCCTTAACATAGACTACAACTTCTCCTCTTCTTTCCTCCCTGTCTTTATAAAATAGCCTATAGCCATCCATCACAATCCCCCAGTCACCCGAGTTGTCTGAATCCGGTTTATGCCATAATCACCATCTTCCACTTTAAAATACCTTAAATGCCATTAAGGGAAAAAAAGATAAAATGTGATCTTGATTTATTTCCTTTCTGTCTAACCACATGGGCTTTCCTGTCCTTTTTGAGGTAGCAGGGAAATGGATAAAGAAGCTTCACAATGAGTTGACTGTCAAATAGTTTGGGTTTTGTCATGAAAAACCAGTGAAGATATATAGCCTAAAGTAACCTGAGTTTGTAGGCAGAAGTAATATCTTTCATTAAACTAGCTACCAGCACAAGTAAACAATGGAAAAGCTTTTAGACACACAAACATTTTTCAGATCCAAAGAGACTGCAGTGTGACTGGAAACTTGTCTTTTTTTTTTTTCCAACTACATCAGTCGATTTAATGAAAGATCTTACCTTCTGCATTTCAGTTCCTTGTTTACAAGCAGCTATTAGTTCTTTTTTTTTTTTTTTNTTTTTTTTTTGAGGATTTCCTTTTTATTTGTTTTGGTCTTTGTTTTTTTAACTTTCCTGCTCCTTTGTGTGCCACCTTCTCAGGTTTTGTTGATGAATAGTATCCCATGGTTGAGAACAGTCTGGATTATGCTGTTTTCCATTAGTAAAGTTCTCTTCACTCCTAGATCTTCCTGCCCTTTCTCCTGAAGAGCCCTTGGGTCTGGGCAGAAGGTATAGTGGGAATGAACTTCTCTGGCAACTCACCTTATTCCTTACTAGCCTGTTTTGTGAGGACTGTGGTTTTGTTGGTTTGTGGGTTTTTTTCCATTTACTTAACCTGTAATCAATTTGTTTGAATTATGGGAGCCTGCGTGGCCACTGGGCTATGTAGGGGAGCTGTTTGCATCGCATGACAGGGCCTTTTGCTCACACCATGCACGATGCAATGTGCACCTATAAAATATGATCGACAGGAGATGTTGGGCCTTGAGTTTTGTTTGTATGGCTGCTGGACCGTGATTTATAAATCGAGACAGTGCTAGGGTCTATGAATGTGAAGTGTCCCAAATAAAGAATAGTCCTGCATTCCTTTATTTCACCACGTCCCCTTCTGAAATGTAAATATCTCAGTAGAAGCTGTTGTCTTGAAGATTGTCTGTGCTTACATGATTCACCTGACTATCTTTGCATTTATACTGACTTTATATTTGGGAGTATATTCTTGTAATTATATGGATATTTTCCACTTGCTTCCTAGATGTATAATAATTCCATTTGGGGCATGTTACTGATAATTTGGCTTTCAGTTTTCCTATCAAATAATCATTGCAGCATAAAATTCTGTAACCAGCTCTTATTTGATGTAGCGTGACATACATTGTTACAGGATCCTAAAGCAAAATAATTTCTTAAAGCTTTATTCAAGAGTCAGTGTAATTAGCATATTATATATTTTGATAGGAATGGTTGGACTCGATGATCCGGTGGGTCTCTTCCAACCTGGTGATTCTATGATTCTATGATTCCAGTATGAGAGTCAATAAATGTGATCTAATGGTGTGGGAGGTGTCGGAAGCTTTGCTCTCCTGGCTAATAGGTAAAAAATTCTGAGTTTGCTTATTTCGATAAGTAACTAAGAAAACAAACATGCAAGCTGCAATCTGCTCAAAACACTGACATAAAAGTGTGATTTCTAAAAATCATTAGAGCCTAAAGGAAACTTTTATTATCATTAGGTATCAATGCAATAATTGTAATAACCTGGCCTCTTCTCCCAACTGACAGGGGGCAGGACAAGGGGGAATGGACTCAAGCTGAGCCAGGGGAGGCTCATATTGGACATTAGGAACAAATTTTTAAACAAAAGGATCGTCACGCCCTGGTAGAGGCTGCCCAGGGAGGTGGTGGAGTCTCCATCCTTAGAAGTCTTTAAAAGATGGGTAGGTGAGGTACTTAAGGGTACGGTTTAGCAGCAGGTAACTATGGTTGGACTTGATGATCTCAGAAGTCTTTCCTAACCTGGTGATTCTATGAGTCTATAAGCAAATTCTCAAAACATTCGGGTTGTTAATACTCTAGCCCTTGTGTTCGCAGCTTCGTGTACTTATGTGCCCTTGATTTATCCTAAAGTAAGTGTTGCTTATAAACGAATATTTCTAAGTGGATTTTCTTCAGACAGGTGAAAGACAGACAGTTGGCTGTTAGTAAAGGAGCACTTGAGCACTTCTTCATTTGCAGATGACTCACTAGAAAGAGACTAAAGCTTTTATAACGACTTGTCATTATCCTGTCACAATTTAAAATTTTTTTTTTCCATTTTTCAAAGGCAAAAGTTTATATGATTGCAGCAGGAATCATAGGTGGTGTGTATCTTCTTGGAATTGCCATTCTTTTTCTCGGAGTCAAGGAAAATGATGGTAAGATATATTTGAATATGCCTAGATTTAATAATCACTATTTCACATTAATCTCTGGAAAAGGTTGTTATTAAGGTTGTTATTTTATATATTCTCCTCCCCTTAGATCCTTATGCCTTAAACTCAGACAGAGCAATTCCTTTTTGTAAGGGGCTCGGACTCACCATGAAGCATGGTCCGTATGTGAAGCTTACAGCTGCATTTCTTCTCATCTCAACAGCGGTTCAGGTAACTTCAGACTCTCTAAATCTGTGCATTTGCCTCATTCCAGTCCCAGCATGGGACAGTCTGCGGCAGCTAAAATGCAAATAGCCTTTGGCTGGTGACTGGAGGTTGTGATCTAGGGGGTGGTGACTTCCCCTACAAATCAGCAGGGAACCAGAACCCTTTTTTGATGCCTGGGGTCCTTTGCGGCTGGAGATGGCTCTCTCAAACAAGAAGTAAAACCAAAGTCCTGACCATTTAAAGATGGCTTTTTCTTTTTTTTTTTGGTTTTTTATTGTGTGAAAGGTGAGGAACTAGTCCTAGTGACCCAGATTGGGTCATTATATGTTATCCACCTACAGTCTCCTGTAGTTTCAGTTGCTTAGAAAATGCTTTTTCTCTTCTCTCTGTTCTCTATATCATATGCTGCTTTAAACCATTGCCCTTTTCCTTTGCACAGGTGACTGCTCTCAAATAGTGGCTGCAGTGGTACTTGCAGTGTCTTTTGTGATGGGAGGCGTTAGGTCAGAGTGTGAAGATGTTCAGAGGCAGGAGATCTTACCTGTCTCAAAGCTAGACTGAGTTGATTTTAGGATGAGGACCTGCATTTGAATGTCATAAAAAAAAGGAAAAAAAAAGAAAAAAAAAGCCACTCAGTAAGAAAAACCTGTAATCCCAGGTAATGTAATGTCCAGCAGTCTTTTTAAAGCTTGATTTTTGAGCTATGTTCAACTCAGAAAATACAGTATTTTAATGTGAACCTGTACATATCAATTGAAATTGGCTTCATTTTGCATAGCAAATAATATGTACCTTTTTGTCAATGGACTCTTAGTCACATGAGGCATTAATTGAGTGAACATCTCAGAATCACAGAATCACAGAATCACCGGGTTGGAAGAGACCCACTGGATCATCGAGTCCAACCACTCCCACAAAACACTAAACCATGTCCCTCAGGACCTCGTCTACTCGTAACTTAAACACCTCCAGGGAAGGCGAATCAACCACCTCCCTGGGCAGCATATTCCAGTGCCTAATGACCCTTTCCATAAAAAACAGGACAGAGGGCAGGAACAGGGCTCATAAGAGAGCAGTGCTGTGTCCACCAGCAATCCTGGTGAATTAGTGAGTTCCTTGGAAGGGCTGATTAAAAGTCTGTTTGTCAAAGAAGCACTGAAGTTGGCCTGTGCTTAGGCACAGTTAGTAGCCGTCCTTTAGATCATCTGTCAGCCCTTGCTGGAAGGCCCAAGGGTGAGAAACAGGAGCAGAAGTTTTCTGTTTGCACCTGGGAGCCGTGCGCGCTGTGAACAACAGCAGAGACGGGGAGGAGATAAAAGATGAAAGGTACCTTATGGTCCGGGTCCTTCAGCATCCATCCAGTCAGTAAGGATGCAGGGCACATCTAGCTACTTGCAGACAACACCTGGAGAGAAAAAGATCTTCTGTCAGCCCGCATCTCTTTATTTTTCTGTTTGTTCAGAGTGAAGGGAAGATGTGAGGGGAGGCAGAAGCTGGAAGCTGCATTGCGCTCGCTATTGTTATTCAAGAGAGGGACAGTGACTTTGGGGAATCTAGTGAGCGGATTACTGGTGAGCAAAGGAGTAGGCAGGTAAAGCAGGTAAAGATACACTGGCCATAATCCCAGAGTGTGATATTCTGTATCTAAAATGAAGGCAGTGTAAACCAGGACACAAGCTAGGGAAGGCTTTGGTGGCAATGGAGAAGGGATCTAACTTTAATCCTAGTTTGTATGAGGGTGATTGGCCACTTATAATCTACAAGCACACAAAGGAGCAAGAGCTGATCTCAGTACTGCTGTGGTATGAGGATTAAGTCCTTGTCTGTCATTCTACTTCTGCAGAATTGCTGGAACTGGACCTGAACCATCTTCTGGTGTTGAGAATCCCCGTAATTCTGTAACAGCATAGTGGCAGTGGCTTCATCAGTCATTATAGCATAGTACAGCTAGACCCCATCCAGTGAATACTCAGACTTACGGAGGAATCCAGTCCATAGCCAAGGTTGTATACAAAACCAGAAGTTAGCATGAATCATAGAATTATAGGAGAACCAGGTTGGAAAAGACCCACTGGATCATCGAGTCCAACCATTCCCATCAAACACTAACCCATGTCCCTCAGCACCTCATCCACCTGTCCCTTAAACACCTCCAGAGAAAGTGNTGAGTGTAATTCCAGCTGAAGAGTAACTTGTTTTGGAGTCAGAGCTTCTGGTGAAAGATTTATGGCTTTGCTATGGAGAAGGAAGGGCATTTTCTTGCAGCAGACTGCAACTGTGGCCATGACAACACCACGAGACGATCACAACGTAGGGAATAAAGCCTTTTAACAGAATCATCTCATAAGGCAGTTCCTATTTTGGTCATTTTTATGCTGTATTAGGTGCATAGTTTACTTCTTGCCTGGCATGTTGTTCCACTGACAGCAGGAGAGTTACGGCTTGTTTAAATTGTTGCAAATGAGAGAATTAAGACTCCCAAAGCCTGCGTTTAATAAATCAGTCACCAACTATGTTTGGCTAGTATGGATTGTGACATTAGTTTGGTCTTTTTAATTTTTTATTTCTTTTTTTTTGGTGGTCATCAAATGCCTTCAAACAGCTGGAGCAAAGCAACTTTGTCCTGTTCTGCACTCATGCTGCTGGTCTGCGCAACCACTTCCAGTATTTGGTGGTGACCATCTTGGTGAGCTGCACTTCTCTCCTTTATTTTTATTTGACAGCTCTTTCTTACTGGTTTTTGTCACAAAATAACAGAAGACAGGAAGGGTTTAGTGTCTAGACAGAGCTGTTAAGAAGCCACACCTTCTTTCTCATGGCCTTTTTAAAATTAAGCTGCTGCTCCCTACTGTACTTATAAAAAATTAATGCTTTGGAGCTTATAATTTATTCCTTGTTGCTTTTACTTGTAAGTCACTTTCTGCTTCTGTAAAGGCAAAAGCCGCTGTCAGAAAGGAGATTTGGAATTTTAGCTCCTTTTTCCTGTTCCCGAGTCTGATATGCTGCTAATTAAACAACTTTAATTTGTGTATTCATATGCATGAGCCTGCTGGGCGAGGCAGCTTGCAAGGATAAATATTTAAAATATCTAGAGATATGAAGATTCCTCACTAGAGCAATTGACAGTGTGATAAAAAGATCCTTTTACAGAACCTTATTCTTGACATGCAGAGGTAGAATTCTACTTGCCTAGGTGATGCTTCTAACTCGGTTATACGCTTCTTCTGTGTTTCACGATTTAGTTTATGATTACAAGTAGTATTAGCTGAAAACTACCATTTTGATCCCTTTGAATAAACACCTTTTAAGACAAGTAGAACAAAGAGAATTTGTCTACCACGTAGTATAGTGCAGCAATCATTTCCGGGGAAGCTGTTGCATGGTTTCTCACCCATTTGGCACAGAGACTTTGTGGAACCATTTTAAGGGAATTTAATTCCCACTGCTTGGTCACAGCCTCCCACCCTTTCTACCCATTTTCTATTCACTTTTTCATTGTAAGACAGCTCTTTTCCAGTGATTAAAACCAAAATGTTGGAGAGCAAGGGATGACTGTTGGGAATCTTAAGGCTCTGCAGGTAATGGAAGCCCAGAAGGGAGACAAGAGCCAGTAAACTGCAGCATAACTGTAACAATGAGATGACATTTGAATTTAGGTCAATTATAAGACTGTCATTAATAGCAATATTTCAGTGCATTGATACCGTGTTGCCTGTGGTGGTTGCTGCTACCAGGTGATTATTCCAGTGTATGAAATGTGATGTTGACTGTAAGCAACTGTCTCCCTTCAAGGTTCTTCCTAAGAATAAGCATGTAGCGTGGAATACATGCTCTAAATCTTAAGGTATCTTGCACTTCAGCTTTTTTTCTGTACAAAGGATTAGAGCGTAATTCACTTATCATTTGTTAGGTTCAGATGATGAGAAAAATATTAGTGCAAAATAGGACTATTTGCAGTATGTTTGAACTTTAATGACTGTGCCGAGTGTAGCTTTAACTGCTGTGGCTTATGTTAGGAAAAGGACATTTGCCTGTGGAAAACCCTTTTGTGGATGGCTTTTTTTTGTAATATATAATAGTGATTAAAAAACCACTCAAAGACTGATGAGAAACAGGAATTTGCAAGTTCCTTTCAGGCTTAGGGTACTAGACAAAAAGATGCCTGAGAGCTCTGCAGCTGAAGATGACAGTGGCAGTAAGCACAGTAACAATATTTCGGGGTTTTTGGTTTTGGTTTTTTTTGTGAATTGTAGGTATCGGCGGCTGTGAGCATTCCCTTCTGGCAGAAGTTTCTGCAGCGATTTGGCAAGAAGTGTGCAGCATGTGGGATTTCGGTAAGCAAATCCTTTAAGAAATAAAGATCTGAGTCTGCTCGCTTCATTTGACAACTGGAGCCACTTCAGGATCTCTTTCAAGTGCTTATAACCCCAAGCTACAAGAAAATTGCTCGGTTTTAGGGATTGTTTTAAATTTTTATATAAAATTTCAGACAGATAACAAGTTTCCAAGAGAAACTTCTGAGAAATAGATTGACGCTGAAGGGAGGTCCCCATTTATTTAAAAATCCGCACAAGCTCTGCATTTGACTGCTCTCAGAAGTGAACCCCAATGAGGTTTTATGCATTCAGATCTGTGTTGCCTCAGGTTGACAAGTCATCTGTTGTACAAGGCTTGTTTTGTCTTTGTACATGGTGCTGAGGTGACCGAATCTGTAATTCAGTCACAGAGGAGGAAATAGAATCATAGAATAACCAGGTTGGAAAAGACCCACAGGATCATCATGTCCAACCATTCCTATCAAACACTAAACCATGTCCCTCAGCACCTCATCCACCCATCCCTTAAACACCTCCAGGGAAGGTGAATCAACCACCTCCCTGGGCAGCCTCTGCCAGGGACCAATGACCCTTTCCATGAAAAACTTCCTCCTAATCTCTAGCCTAAATCTCCCCTGGTGGAGCTTGAGACCATTCCCTCTNCACATCCTTTGTTAGAAACATAGGAAGAGAGGGGTGCCCTCATCCCTCTGAATGGAGATGGACAGTTCTTAATGAAGTAAATAAATAGATGACCCACCTGAGTAAAGAAAACTAGTTTAACTTTGACACAGCTCTGCAAAGCCAGCTCAGCGATCCTGCCCTTGTTGCTGATTGATTATTTTAAGTCCTTAGGTTACTGCAGACAGGAGCAATTTTCTGTCATCATCCTCAGTGAGTCATTGTACAGGCCTGTTCCTCCCCATTTTCCCCGTTTACCTTCAATTACTTATGAAGGGGGAAAGAAAAAGTGTCTGCCTCGTGCACAACAAAGCATGAGGGCATGGAAAATGCAGCCTGAAGCTATATGTCAAAATCCAGACCAGGCTGAAAAGTTTAGGTCTGGTGGCAATTGTTGAATATAATTGAACATTTGTAATTTTTGAAATGAAAATCTATGTGTTGGAACGACTTTCAAAGAATCAGAAGGAACTTAAAAACCCAAGTTCCAAATGTGCTGAATTGTTACATGTTTTCAAGCAAGACTTTGGAATCCAAGCCCCATCCTCTTTTTTCTTTTTTACCACTTGAGCAAAGAGAATTGCCAAAAGCAGTACTGGACCATTGTCTGGACCAGGGAATGAAGATTCCCTCTTTAGGAATTCTCCTCCTCTGTCCGCACGGCTATAAGAAATGCCCTCTCCAACCAACTTGGATCTATAAATTCAGTTTAACATGACTGAAAAGCCTGTCAGCAGCTCTGTAAACATGGTTTAACTTAATTTTACAGTTGAGTTGCTTGACTGTATTATGGTCTAAGTGCAGGCTGGACTGAAAAAAAAAAGCCACCTCTCTATTTCACCTTGTAGACATTTCTCAAGGGACTTAGTGTGTGCTCCGTGATGGATTTTGTGTCTGGCAATGCATCACAGGGGCTTCCTATACTACCACCTTGTGGGATCTGTGCAACCGATCTGTTCTCTTTCTCTGTGAAATAAAATCACAACATTTAAGGCTGTTTGTCACTGGGGAATGTTATTCTGGAAGGGAAGGAGGCAGGTTAGAAAACAAGATTTTTTTTTTCTCCAAAACCATACTCAGCTTTCAGAGTGACGACATACTTTGAAATTCAGTTTCCTGAAAAAAAAAATTGAACCTTCCTCTGAACTAGATTTTAATGTTAAAGTGTTTCTATGTTGAAGAGACCTCTGAAAGAGTACAGAAGGCAGCTTAGGTAAATAAGCAACTAGAATCTTGACTTCCTTCCACTGATATCACTCTTTTTTTTAAATCATTCCTCCATGAGAGCTCACCAACAGTCTCAATATCAACTAAGTATCTAATATTCCTAGAAGTTTAAAGCCTAGACTTTCTGGAGGTACAGGGTCATTCCCAGGTAGGATCCTTTGTGGCATTCTTCCCATAATCAGGTTGGTGCACAGGCTAGAAATTATTCTGTACTGTTTATGTGCATCTGCTTCCACATGCTGTGTTCATTTAGATTGTCTCCTCTGCCCTCAGGGTGCAAATGTTGAATTTGCAGTCGCTAAGTCTCCTAGCTGGTGACTGGAGGTGGGGTGAAGCTGTCATGAGGAATTTTAAGTGCAGCAGCTCGCTGGTTCATGGCTTTGGCAAGATGTCTGAAAGTAGATTGCTCTCTCTCTCACAACTCTAGCTTCCATCCTACCCAATAATAGCTTTTGGCTGTGGGGTTTGGGGCTTTAAGTGAAAAATATAACCAAATCCAAAGTGCCTCCAATCCTTTCACTTCCCAACATGTACACAATGGTTTATTTGCCACCTATCATGGGTTAGTGTTTGATAGGAACAGTTGGACTTGATGATCCGGTGGGTCTCTTCCAACCTGGTTGTTCTATGATTCTATGATTCTGTCAGCAGCGTGGATCATGGAGCCCTTGGATGAATCCTGCCTGCACAGCCCCTTTTTCCACTCTCCCATCCCCTTTTCCACTTTCATCCTAGCTGCACCTTTTCCTGATCTGCCCTTCACAACGCCCTGAAGCCAGCACCACCTTTCACATCCCAGTAGGGTCAACTTCCATACTGCTGTCAGAGAATGTAGGGAAGGAGCGGAATAGCTGTAGGATATCGTTTATCATGGAATCATAGAATAACCAGGTTGGAAGAGACCCACTGGATCATCGAGTCCAACTGCTCCTATCAAACACTAACCCATGTCCCTCAGCACCTTGTCCACCCGTCCCTTAAACCCCTCTAGGGAAGGTGAATCAACCCCCTCCTTGGGCAGCCTCTGCCAGTGCCTAACAACCCTTAATGTGAATTTTTTTTCCTAATGTCCAGCCTGACCTCCCCTGTCATGTCCTCCCCTGGTGGAGCTTGAGGCCATTCTCTCTCGTCCTGTCCCCTGTCACTTGGGAGAAGAGCCCAGCTCCCTCCTCCCCACAACCTCCTCTCAGGTAGTTGTAGAGAGCAATGACTCGGAGGGCAGCAGCCCCGTGACTAGGGAGCAGAGTGCCAATAATCAAGTATTTACTTTACAAGTAGGAAAGAAGGAGATGCGTTTGCTGTTTATTGCGGCAGGAACACCGTCCCCATGATTGCACTCCCATTGCTTGAGTGAGACTTTGGGGCATCATAGCCTCGGTCCTGTGGGCTGTGCTTCTCTTTGAGTAGAAAATTACAGTTACAATGATTATTATTATCAATCTAGAATGTTGTTTAAGTGCTTTGGTTTCTGAGTGGGTGCCCCACATGGAGCATAAGGCAGATATAAAATTGCTTATAGGCAACATAAAATCTTGTATTGCTGGAGTGCTCTCTTGTGGTGAAGTAACGATTTTGCCACAACGTTGGGTTAATGCGAGGATTATCTGTCTGTGCTGGGAACCTGCAGTCAGGAAAAGTTATTTTCTGCCTCCTTGGGTTAGGAGCAAATGCTTTAGATGGGAAATGCATTTTGAACATAAACATAATGGATTAGACTCCAGGACTCCCAGAATCACTTATCATACAGAATTGTAAATAGCAGTGCTTAGGGGAATCACTCTCTGTGAAAGCTCTTCTCATGCCCTCAGCTCCCAAGCTGCGAGTATAGAGGATTGAAACACTGTTAAACTAATCCCCCATCATTAAAAAGCCCTGTAGATAAGCCCCTGGTTCTGAATTCTACACGTGCTGTGCCTGTGGTTCACAGACATGGGAGGTGGAGCATGTGATGGATACGGGACAGCTGGGCCGTATGCATTCTATCAGCATTTAAATAGTGGATTCTCAATCCTATAAGCCCATTGCTTCAAGCTGAAGTTGAGGAAATCTGGTGGTTTAAAGTACTGCCAGAAAACAAATTTAAAGTGGTCATTGGAAACGAAGGTGTAAGCAAGCTGTTCTTCATTCAAGACTCAAAATGATCTATAAAATGGAATATTTACAGTTTGAAATGGCCATTGAACCCCTACTCCTCCCCTTGAACTGCCGTGTGATGATGTTTTAATGCTTTATCTCTAATAGTAAACTAAACAGTTCCACTGGCCTAGAGTAGAAACTGGTGTTTGGTCATCTCTGTTACTAAATTCGCAGAAGAAACTTAACACAAGTTGATCAGAAGTCTCCCAAGCGTCAATGGGCGCAGTTTGGGAACTAACCCACTTCAGGGCGCTTCACAAAGAGTATTTATGTGCTCATACTTCTTTTTGAGTCTCTGAATATTTAGGACTATGAACGTAGCCAAGATCTGCCAGTTGGTCTCATGACTGGTTATTGGGACTGTTTAATTCACTAGTGCAGGTATCACCCTAAAACTGCTAACAGAAAGGGCTTCACCATGGCTTGTCCCATTCTTCTCTGATTCTCCTGTTAAATGCAGGTTGTCTCAGGGCTCTTTAGAAATATCCCTTCACCAAAATACATGCACTGTATTAGGCACTGCAGTGCATGAACTGTTTTGTAACACAGCGTCATGTTTTGAAGGGAACAATCTGAGTAACGTTGAGCAGTCCATGCTGTAAGTTAGATGAACCATTTTTCTTCTTCCTCAGTGGATGATTCCTTTTGCAGTCATGCTAGTGACCATCCCAAACCTGATCCTGGCTTACTTCGTGGCCTTCGTCTCCGGTCTGAGCATTGCAGCTTCTCTTCTGTTGCCATGGTAGGAGGATTTTGCATTTGAGGTGGGGAAGGGGTAAATGTCTACGTTACATGGATGTGCTACTGCATGGAATTTGCCTCTGAAAGAGGAAGAATTTGTCAAGAGTAACTTCTTCCAATAATCTTTTTCTGCTTTTATAATAGAGGCTATTTGCAGTGATGTGCCTTTTGTTGCCATCTTGTTAGCAGACTCCATCTACTGTAGCTGCTCTTTGTATACAAGAGCGTTTAGATGAATCAACAATCTAAACAGCTGTGGTATGACCAGTCCTCTGTTACAGATCAAATAAGATAAGGAGATGATTAAAAGAAACTGAAAATTCAAGGCACTTTGCTCTTGAGGACTGAAAATACAAGGCGGGGTGGGAGCGGTGGGGAAGCAACTCAAGGATGAGCAGGACGGGACATTTTCTCTCCAGAGGGAAGAGTTATTATTCAGGTCAAACTGACCAGAAAGCAAGACTGTTGCTGAGAGAGCTGTTTTGCATTACTCGTTCATACAAAGCCCTGAAAACCCCAAGAGCTCATGGAAACATGATTTAAAATAAGCTGTCAGACTAAGTAGCTTTTCTGCGCACAGGGTGGGAAGCCCTTTTTTTTCCAACAGTAAATCATTGCACTTATTGGAAATAAAACGTCACTTCACAACTGACATTTGAGCAGCTTCCATTCTGATTCCCCATTGCTGAATTCAGTCTCTTTGCAGCAGAGAGAGAATTGGCCTCATTGGTCTCTGAAAATTTTGCTTGCTTGTCAAAAGATTTATTTTGCAGTGAAACTATTCAGAGTTTCATAATACCTTGAAATCTTAAGAGACATGGGGGGTTGTTGTCCTTTTTTTTAATATAACAACTTCTGATTGGAGTGACAGGCAGCCTAAAGAATTCTGTCACCTCCCAGCAAGTGTTTGATAGCTTTTCAGTGGTTTTTCTACTTTGTAAAATGTGGCCATGAATTTCTTACAGGGAGTTTTGCCCTCCTGTCTAACAGTAGGACATTTTGAACTGGATTCTTTCATGTGCGTGACTCCATTGATCAGATCCTAAAAAAAATGAGAGGTGTGCTCTTTTGGTAAGCTTGGACTTTGAGAAGAGATTCAGACTTGAGTTTTTCTTTTATCTTGCTCGTCTCTAGGTCGATGCTGCCTGATGTTGTGGATAACTTTCGCCTGCAGAATCCTCATGGGAAAGGACATGAAACCATTTTCTATTCTTCCTATGTTTTCTTTACCAAGATGTCAGCAGGAATCGGCTTAGGAATTTCTGCAGCAGGGCTGGAGTAAGTAACACTGTGTTTCCACGTACTGGATCTACTCTGACAGCATCCTGAGGTTACTCCTCCTTTACCCTTGGAGGTTAATTGCCTTTTTTGCCCTGAACCTGGAGCCAGCAGCTCCAGATGGCTGACCACTAAAGACAGGATTGTTACCATCTGGGCCAGACCACTGAGTGTTAAGTTGCCTTCCCTGACATGTTTCAGCTTAGGAAGACCTGAATCCCCCTCAGATTCTCCTCTTTCCAATTTTTTTCGTGTAAATCTTCGTGGCTTTTATCAATAAAGAGCTAAACTTGAAAGCTCAGCAGATGTAGGTCCCCCATAGAGCTGCTTCATGCATTCCCTCTAGCATCTGGGTTGGACCATGTGTATGAGCTTTTAAATCTTCATGCACTGAAGTGCTCTCAGGGGCACCAACTGGCCTGGTCAGTATAAAAGGATCACCAATTCCTGCCTGGTTTTAGGGAACTGGACTCTGATCTGAGTTGGGAGCAGGATGTTTCTCACAGTTCTACCCATCCCCTAGATCATGTCAGCTTGGAAGATGCTCCGTGTTCTCTTTCCACTTCTGCCTTGTCTCTTCTATGAGACAGTCAAGTTGAGAAAGTGGTCAACCATCTCCTGCCCTGCTTTTGTGTGTGCAATAAACTCTTAGAAGAGAACATGTCTAAAATACTCTCTAGCCCTTGACCCCAAGTTAGGTTTTGGTACCCAGAATGTTTTGCTGCAGAGCTGTCAGCTGAAACTGCTAAAGGCAGTACTTGGATGAACATTTTGGACCTAGAAATTTTAGATGCTTATTGCTAACACCCTCAAACAAACCACCAATTAGCCCCTTTTCAATTGCATTCCAAATAGTTCTCAACAATTTTTCCAAGGCAGATGTTTGTGGGAGAACACAGAGTGGTGCCAGATCAGCTCTGGCTTTCATAGGTGCATGTTCAGAGGAAAATAAACTCATTCCACCAATTGGGAATGGGAATTTGAGTATAGCAGCAGTTGTGGGAATGGATGGAAGCCCTGAATCAATGAACTGCAAGTGTGTACCTAACTCTAAGCACTTGAGTAAATTTGTCTGCCTTGAGAAGAGTGCTTAAGTGTGTGTTTAAATTAAAGTTAATTATTGCTGTTGAAATTGGTCAGATTACCTGCATACTTCTAAAGCGGATCCTAAATACTTTGCTGAATATTAACAGGAAACACCTAACAAATCAATTTCCTTACATGGGATTCCACGCTCCTCTTAGTAGTAAAAGAGGGGTAATGCTTTTAAGATGAAACAGGGGAGATTGAGATTAGAAATTAGGAAGAATTTCTTT
The DNA here is from genome assembly GCA_013389865.1 of Piaya cayana. Lineage (NCBI taxonomy): Eukaryota > Metazoa > Chordata > Aves > Cuculiformes > Coccyzidae > Piaya > Piaya cayana. The sequence continues at coordinate 133,497 of WAAB01013893.1, forward strand.
CCTATGAGGGTGGTGAGGCCCTGGCCCAGGTTGCCCAGAGAATTTGGGGATGTCCCATCCCTGCAGGTGTTCAAGGCCAGGTTGGATGGGGCTTTAAGCAACCTGATCCAGTGGGAGGTGTCCCTACCCATGGCAGGGGTGGCACTGGATGGGCTTTAAGGTACCTTCCAACCCAAACCATTCTGTGATTCTATAATAGTGAGAAAATACAAAGGTAATGCAGTCAGCTGAAACAGAGCACCAAAATTAGATTTGAAAAACAAGATTTGAAACGTGTAGCGGGGGAAGGAAAAAAAAAAAGAGGAGCGAAGAAAAAAATAGGAGAAAAGTCTTGAAGCATGTGCGGGCGAGAGAAGGGAGCATTCAGATCAGCAGCCGCCTTTCAGCTATGGACATAAACACAGCGCTGTTATTGCCATTTGTTTAGGTTTACTGGATACAAGCCAGGGATATGCAAACAGCCCAGCGATGTGATCCTCACGCTGAAAATCCTCATTGGAGCAGTCCCTGCTATTCTCATCCTTGTAGGTTTATTCATACTTCTTTTCTACCCAATCACCGAAGAAAGTCGGAAAGAAACAAAACTTGCACTTGAGGAGTTAAGGTAGGTTTGAACTGGCTGCAAACAGCAGTAACATCACCATAGCAGCTCTTGGTCATACTAGGCAAAGAAAAAAGAATATCCGCCAACTTACACATCTGTATTCCTTAAAAAAACCCCAAACCAACACTCTGTTAGTTGAATTATTAACTGAATGGTTTCATTTCCATACTCCAATATCCTATTTCTGCAGTGTAGTGCTACCTGCTTAGCAGATCATTTATCAGATATATCAGCTGTTCTGTTTTACTTTACCCAGGGGCTGTGCAGAAAGCATCACTGTGGTGCAGTGTTTCAAGCCAGAAATGGAGAATATTCTATGTGGATTAAGTTTCTGGAGAAAATGTTATGAGTTACTTGTATATAGGAGAAAATGGGATTCTTGACTGCATTCTTAGAGGTTATGGCATGTAAGAAGCATCCAAACCATTCAGAGGGGTAGGCGGGAAAGATCATGAGGATAAAAGACAGCTTTGAGCTGTTCTTTCCTTTTTCACCCCGTCTTCCTTCCTCCCCTTTCCTCCCTCTCCGAAGAAAATCTTGCCTAGCTCAACAACATCCACGTCTGTCAAGTGGAGCCTTGTTGTGCTGAGGACACACGTGGGAACAGTCCTTCCTAGAGACTGATGGGATTAAATATTTTGGAATTAATGGAATTGGAAAGCGATTCCATGCTAAGGGATCAATTCCAAGGCACAAATATGGATATCTAGGACCAATATTTACTGCCCTAAGATGTTTAAGATACCTGTATGGGATTGACAAATGTGCCAGAGGCCTCTTGGGCACCAGCTGCTTTCTGGAGTGGCAGCTGTAAACCAAGAGGATACAGGCAAAGAGCCTGGAACAGGCCTTGTCTTCCTACAAGGACAGCTGAAAGTTGGGGTTCTTGAGCCTGGAGAAGAGAAGGCTGCGGGGAGACTGTAAGGCAGCCTTCTGGTACTTAAAGGGGGCTACAAGAAAGACGGGGACAGCCTTTTTAGCAAGGTCTGTTGTGACAGGACAAGGAATAACAGTTTTAAACTGAGGAAGAATAGGTTTAGACTGGATATGAGGGAAGTATTTTTTACAATGAGGGTGGTGAAATACAGCACAAGTTGTCCAGGGAGGCAGGGGAAGCCCCATCCCTGGGAACATTCAAGGTCAGGTTGGATGGGGCTCTGAGCAACCTGATCTGGTTGGGGATGCCCCTGCTCCTGCAAAGGGGTTGGACTGGATGATCTGTAAAGGTCCCTTCCAACCCAAATTGTTCTATGAGTCTATAAAATGGGGCTGGTCCCTCTGTTTAGGTACTTTAGTCACTATCCATAACAACAGCTCCTTCTGGTGGTTCTCAGCTGTTTGAGGTTGCGGAGCTCTAGCATGGTCAGTTAGCAATAAAATCCAGCAGTCTGTTCACGAACCATTTGTTCTGCTTTTAACAGAAGGAGCCATCAAAGCACTGAGAACCTGGATGACCACAAAAAGGACACTTCAGTCTGAAAGCACTGAGTACAAAGAGTTTCCAAATACAGTCTCACATCCCACACAAACTCTGTGAGAGTCTTCTGGGCCCTTTCTCTGCTCGTATTTTCTCAGGACAGATAAAGGGTGATTCTGATATAGTCATGGGTGAATTCAAGAGAGGAGACCACTGTGAAAAATAAATATAAAACGCCATGCACTGTGTTAAACCAGACATTACAAATGTCAGGAGCATAAGCTATTGAAGGCCTGGGGTTTTGTGTGTGTTTTTCAGTGATTAAGAGCAAGTTCTGATCTCATTGCAAAAGGAGATTTGGAGACAACAGGAGGTTCCTTTGACGTGTAGATCAAGGGAAAAAAATGTGATGCACCACCCGAGTTTTAACTCCTGTGATATATTTCATCTTTAGAGGTTGAGGTGAACATAATCTCTGCCTATAAATTGCACTGTAGTATGTTTGGAAAGCACTTGGGAATCCTGAAGTAGACTATGTAAAGTTAAGATTTACTTTGTTTTGAAATGAAGCAAATCACCGATGCAGACGTTTTGAGGAATTTCTCACAAAGAGTTAATTTCTGAGATTTTTGATGTAATTTAACTTCATAGATTTTGATATGAAACAGCCTTACGTTTCCCATTACTGGAGTTTCTTGCTTCTGAAACCCGTAAACTGATCTTTGTCAGGGAATAAGTACTCAACACTTTCAAAATCCACCTCTCTACTCAGGATATATCCTAAATCAGTGAGTCCCTTCCAACATTTAGACTAAACCATTCAAATTTCTGTACATTTTGGCCTTTAAGTAATCAGTACTTACCCATTTCTGCTATGGTGGAGGCTCTCTGCCTCATACAACTGTGGCATGGTTGTTAATCTCAGCTTGCACCGTGTTTTATAATAATGAGGCTACACCTGGCTTTCAAATAGTGATCATCATCTCAGTCAAGGATATCATCATCCTTTGGATTCATTAATTCAAACCTCATTTCTACTACAGATTCACCCTGCTAAGCACATTCTGTAGATGAAATGCGCACCTAACCTCAGGCACTTTCTGGAGCACTTAGATTCAGATCTGGTCATTTTGGGCTTCCTCTGTAGTCAGTGGCGATACAGGCACCTCTGGAGGATGGCTCCAAGCTTAAGCTGAAATGGCTGGACTGCAGACATCGAAATCTTGAGGGGGAAATGATGGATCCAAGAGTTGAAGACTTATTCACCTTGAAGAAACTAGCACAATGCAAGACAAGATATGAGTTTACAGCTTCACTGTATGAATAGATGAGCAAGTGCCTTTATTTTGTGCCAGCGATGCCTTGGGAGGACTGACATGCCACTCTTTGCAGTAGGAGTCACTGCAACCACAAAGAATTTGCTCAGGGCCACCTGGGAAGTGACACACAGTGATGGAACTGGAACAGGCACCTCAGAGTGACATCAACGCATCCACCACGTGTCTCACTAAGTTCAATACTGAAACCTTTCCAGGCAAGTTTCAAGTCCAAGGGTGAATGAACTGTCCTAATTCAGCAAAATGCTTAATCGTGAGTGAGCTTTTAAGGAGATATTTTCAGTGTGCGTGAATGAGGGTTAACGAAGTTTAAGGCTTCTGTTGAATTGTGCCATCCAAGGCTGGATTTTTTGTTTGTTTTGGTTCTTGAACAAATCAAGATTCGTATGCCTGGGGCATATGTGTTTACAATAAAAACCGTAATCCTGTGTACAATTTTGAGTCTGATGGAATTTGAAAGAGCACATTTACCACGCTTTGAAGTAGGTAAGTTATGTAATGTTGCGAACGGATTTTCACAAGGCTTCGATTTAGTTTATTTTGATTAATCCTTAGTTTTGGATTTATTAATAGGTTGAGGAAGATCACAAGATAAAAATATGTGATTTTAATAGCGCTTAATCATTAGCCAATTTAAGCAAGCGGTTCAACAACATTTGTTATACTCAAAGCAGCAACTTGGTTCAAGAGTCAAGAACGGTGAGGTTCACGCTTAGACTTACCATGGATCACCGAGTGCCTCCAGCGGGGAAGAGCACCAATGTCTAGTAATAACCACATAGCTCCAAAATATTATAGAAAACAGTTTTAGGGGGTTAATTTATTTGGTAATATCTATTTATTTCTGAATAGTTGTCTTAAGATGACTGGAACAACCAGTAAAGGCTGTTAATTGTTTTTAATGGGTCACCTTCCCTGGAGGGGTTTAAGGGACGGGTAGATGAGGTGCTGAGGGACATGGTTTAGTGTTTGATAGGAATGGTTGGACTCGATGATCTGGTGGGTCTCTTCCAACCTGGTTATTCTATGATTCTATGTTTTCAGCTGCTATAACTCTGTAGCTGCCATGNTTCCACAGATGAAACGTCACAGAGTAATTTTATATTTTGCAAATCCAGTTATTTTAATTGACTATCAGAACTGTGCTTTTATTGAGAAAAGTAACATATTTTTTCCAAGTTAAAAGAATGAGCGCAGGGTAAGGGGTTTATTTTTTTTAATTTTCTTTTCATAGAGCTCAGTGTTGGTGCCGTAACATGAGTGAACTTTGCCTTCCCCCTTGTCAGTTTTAAATTATGTGTGTGCCTTGTGTGCGTTCAGGACGCGTGACTGAAAGGAACAGATTCTTACATTGACAACCATTCAGATTAAACGCTAATCTAAGGTAAACCTCCTGCCTCACACTCACTGGCAGCAACAAGGCTCAGTCCCCAGGGGCTCTCGTTCAATACCCAAATGCATCGTAAGCATATGGGGGATTGGATTAAAGCAGCTGGGGGCCTAATGGATCCCGCTTCCCACCTGCACGCAAAATGGATTTACACAAGCAGAGGAAGAAAAGGGTAACACTGGTTAGACCCCGCAAACCAGGCCTGTTCCTTGCACTTGCTGAAGTGGAGGGATGGCAGCCAAATCTGGTTGCTGGGGTAGCCAGTAGCTGAGCTACTCGCTGGTCTTCTCTTCCAGTTTCATCCTCCTCGAAAGTTCCTGCCTAAATATAATGTCAAAGCCTTCCAAGGAGATCCCACCTTCCAAGAGCTACTGCTGGTGCTCAGTCTCACCGCAGGGCGCGATTAACCGTGGAGGTGAGATGCTCTTCCCCATCAGGCACTGAAGGAGGGGGCTGCCCTCAGCCACTGCCACCAGCATCTCCTGCTAACTGTGTTCTCCTGCCTCCCTCTACCCCGTCTGACCCCCAGCTTGCTGACCTGCTGTGGCTTAGGTGGATTAGACCATTTGTGCTGAGTCCTCCACTTAACAGGTGAACACCACCTCAGGCATCTGTCCCCAGGGAGCCCCCAAAGGCTCATGTCAGGTCACTGAGTTTTCAGGAAGGACTCTGTAGATTTAAGCACTAATTCCTTAAGTCACTCCTGCACCTTATGAGAATCCCTGCTGGATTCAATCCCGTGCTGCATCCTCTCATCTCTATTCACTTTCTGCATTGCATGTAAAATAATTGAAGTGGAAAAGGTTTTAAACTACATCCTGCTTTGGGGGCTTCATTGTTTGTTTCCAGCTATCACTTGTTCATCTCCTTTTCTACTTCCCTTTCGGGGCTGTAGATAGAAAACACAAAATTAACTCACTCTCCTTGAGAGAAGGAGTTTCCTTAAGGGAAACTCAGGTTCTTTTAGACCTGGTATTTGTTGTCCAGCTCTTTGAAAACAAAGAGAAGGCAAACTAGTTCAAAGTCTCATGCAGTTGAGTACAGCCAGCGGCAGTCTAAGGTACAATGATCCATCACATACCTCGTATGAATTTCATATCATAGTTATGTATAAAACAGTCTCAAAATGTTACAATAGACTTTCCCTTCAGAAAACTTCTAGACTGGTCGATGGAAAAGTCACTTGGATTCATACAACTGTCAGATGAGGGAGTTTTGTTTTCCTGCAGTTTTTGAGATCACAAGTTTGTCGTGCTGCACAGAACATTTTATTTTCACCTTAACTCTCTGCAAGACCACGGTTCAGGGGCCTAGCAAGAGTGCTGAGTATTACTGTTACAAAAATGTGTATGTGTTATAGGCTTAAAGCATGAAATCCAATAGCTTTCACATCATTAAGCACTCAATCTGCTGCATAAAGCAGATGCTAACTCACTGGGACGCTTCGTTCAGAAGACAAAGCAGCAGCACACATCTCTGTCCCTGAGGCAGAGCAGACAACTTTTTTTGCTATGTTGCACCTGAGAATTTACAGTCTCTGAAGATGCAGCCTCACACAACACAGAGCTGAACACAGGATGGAGGGAGGAATGGTCCTAGTGCCGCAGTCTAATCCTAAGTGGAGAGCAGCGATGATCTTGGATGGCGGGGAAACGTGAACATTTGCTGTAGAAGTGTAGAAGCAGAAATCAATCTTATTTCCTCATCTGGTTCTTGTCCTGAACGACGTTAGGCAGGACTCTGAGTTTCAGCCACGTCCTTCAGCTTCCTGCCCTCATTTTTTGCTGCGCTCTGTGCTGGGTGGTTGAGGAGGGATTGTTCAGGCCCTGTGGAACTGAATGTTACTCGCTCAGCTTCACTGATGGACATAGAAATACTTTGGACACCCAGCATCCAGCATCTATATTCAGCAGGGGATCAAAAGGATTTCCTTTGCACCTTGGTGTTCTCCATCATATAGTTCCATCCCTGTTTTACCTAGAGGTTGTTTTCACCAGTGTTCATTAAAACAAGGTTTGAAAAATCTCTAACGTTTTGTCTCTGGGTTGTTTTCATTATAATCTTTCCTAATCCTTCTGATGAAGTGTCTGGAAGAAGTAAGCAGGTTATCTCACTAGATTCATTACTAAATAATACTTGATACATTTGTGGTGCAATGATACACAGACAGAGGATTTCTGAGATCAGAACCCCAGAAACTTGAACTCCCTGTAGCTCTGCCTGTTAGCTCCTCTATTTCATACACAGTGTTTCTTTAAAGCAACTTTTTCTTTTAAAGGTTCTGGTTTGTTTCAGCTTGCTGCACCCATCGTCAATCTCTGCATTATTTCCAAGCGGAATTTTATGTGTCTGCTCAGTGCTATTGCTGTGGGGAATGCAACTCTGGATACAACAAAGCAAAAAACAGTTGACCTCAGGAGAAAAAGATGGGAAGACTTATTTAGGAAGAAATTCTTCTCACTGAAAACGGGGAGGCCCTGGCTGCTCAGAGGAACTGTGGCTGCCCCATCCCTGGAGATGCTCAAGGCCAGGCTGGATGGGGCTTGGAGCCCCTGATCCAGTGGGAGGTGTGGAACTGGATGGGCTTTGAGGTCCCTCCCAACCCAAACCATTCTGTATCCATGACTTAATGCTGGCACATCCACTGGCTTGAAGTCTTCTGCCTTTTACTCGTGCTGTGTACTTGACAGCCATCTCCTAGTGTAGGGCAAGGCATTGTTATGGCCATGGAATACTGAGCTTCTCCATGCTTTACTCAAAAAAAAGGGTTGTGAAGACCTCAGCCATATAAAAGGTATAAAAAGTACAATTTAGTTAAAATCCCTTCAGAGCCAGGACAGACATTTGTTCTCACATATTTTGAGTGATTTTGCTATTCCATGTGCTCATGCTTCGTCCCAAACTCCATACACCTAAACGAGTGCTTACACCCTTCCGAACACAAGCAGTTCTGCAGGCACCATTTCTAATAATAACAGTGCGATATTTCAGACTTTGACAGAAGTTGACAGGAATGGTTGGACTCGATGATCCGATGGGTCTCTTCCAACCTGGTGATTCTATGATTCTAAGTGAGGAAATTGGGGACAAAGAAGTGTTTTCGAGGATTTCTTTATTACGCAGCTTTATTATCATCTAAAACCACCAACATATCAAAGACCAAGACAGAAACTCCAACCCGGAAGCCTGTAAGAACACGTGTTTTCAACCACCGATACAAAGATCTGGCCTGTACTGCAAGAGGCATAATAAAAAAACGCTGCTTGGTATAAAAAAAGAACGTTCCCAAGGATCAAATAAATAATTTACAGTGATATGCAAGAAAGAATTATGGACATCAAACAGAGACTCGAGACGGGCCATTGTTCAGAATTTGCAGTCCTATCCAGTAAACGAAGAATCTGCCATGATAAGACAAGCAGCACGTCACTATCAAAAATTACACGTTACTGCTGGGCTGCTCTGGAGAACCGCTGGTGTCTAGAGCCTTGGAGGAGCAGTCTCTGAGGACTTCTAAAGAACTCGTGATATCCAGGCTTTCGGAAGCGGCGGCTCGACACCCCTGCGTAGAACTGATGATGTCCAAGGTCTTGGAGGAACAGGTGCTGTAGCCCTTCGCGCTGGCATCCCGGACGACGATCTCCTGCGCAGGGGTGAATGTCAGTGGCACGAAGCCCTCGCTGTCTGTGGTGAGAACGATCCAAGAGGAACCTGGGAAGATGGGCAAAGAGCCGTTTGTAAGTTTTCCTGTATTACCTGTGCTTAAGGTATAAAACATATTGCTTCTAAAATAAATGTGAAATTCTTCTGAATGGTTACAGCTTTTTCTAGGCAAAACTATGGGAGATCTGTCTGTGGGGATAAATGTGAAATTCTTCTGAATGGTTACAGCTTTTTCTAGGCAAAACTATGGGAGATCTGTCTGTGGGGAGATAGGGGTGGTGTAATCTCAAAATTAAAGGATAGTTAACAACTACAAAAAAAAGCTTTCTGGCCAATTTTGCCACTAGGAGAAAAAAACTATAATAAACGCAGAATTCATAAGTATCCAGCCTTGTTTTCAATCAGGTATTCAGAAGCTACTTCATGGTGCTTAAGCCTGGCAGGTATTGCAAAAAGTAGAAATGTATTAAAGTAAATGACAAATTATTATTGCAAAAACAATTTAGAAACTGCTCCTATGATGTAATTTCAATATAATTAATTCCAACAAATACAAGGAAGAAATATTGTCCGATACAACCTCATCCCTCTGGTCCATTTGCTATTTGATTTCACCTCCTTGCTAGCATTATTTTCACAATCTGAAATTGTTTATTGGAGCTGAAACACTGACTTCTATCAATTCATATAAACCAGAAAATTTTCACATTTGCATCCATTAAGTTGGCAAAGAAATGAAATGGAGCTCATGGGGGAGTGAGGGAATTCAGAGAAACTTTTCCATCTGTCTGCAAATTCATGTTACGTAACTTCTTGTCACAAGGAAGGTCACAAGAAGACTGTAGCTGGGAAACACGTAGCCCATTAACCTTTCAGCTTAATTTCTCCTTTGGACCAAACTTTAAAATCAAGACAGTTCAGGAATTTGAAAAGACTGTTTCTACTGTCCCCATTTATCCAGTAAAATTTGTAAAATTATATAGAGAACCCTACGCTAACACTGCTTGCTTTTAAATTTTATCTAGTAAGGCTACTCGTATACATGTAGATTTCTCATTCCTGGGCAACCAATTCTGTTACATTTTAAAGCTGAAAACGAGAAGTTGAAACTAATAGAGCTAATAGGGACATTTTTCTTGCAAGAAAGAGCAGTTGTTCAAGTTTTACTGCTCAAATTATAAGTTCAGTATCTATGAAAGTGCCTCCTGTTCTCACTGGCTGTATCACACCTTCCTGGGTTGGGCCACAGCAGTATTTAAGCCGTCACTGTGTTTCAAGGCAGGTAATGGATCCCACACCAGTGAAACTACTAAACTGATGTAAAACAGAATCACAGACTGGTTTGGGTTGGGAGGGACCTCAAAGCCCATCCAGTTCCACCCCTGCCATGGGCAGGGACACCTCCCACTGGATCAGGGGCTCCAAGCCCCATCCAACCTGGCCTTGAACCCCTCCAGGGATGGGGCAGCCACAGCTTCTCTGGGCAACCTGGGCCAGGGCCTCCCCAGCATCATCGTGAAGAATTTCTTCCTAACGCTTAATCTAAATCTCCCCTCTTTCAGCTTCAAAATGT
>WAAB01013894.1:0-10475 GCA_013389865.1 Piaya cayana
TGCAACAGAGATATGGATGCATTGGAGAGAGTCCAACAAATGGCCACAAAGATGATGAAGGAACTGGAGCATCTCTGCTTTGAAGAGAAAGTGATAAATATCAGACTGGTCAGGTTTTGGAAAAGGTGGCTCAGAGGCACTTTATCCATGTGTATAAAAACCCGCATGGAAGAGACAGGCTCATTTCAATGTTGCCCAGTGACAGGTCATGAGACAATGAGCACAAACTGAAACACATGAGATACTGTCTGAACATCAGTAAACATTTTTTTTTACTGTGAGGGCAACTAAGCACTGGCACAATTCTTAGAGGATGTCAACCCTGCCCTCGGAAATATTCAAAACCCACTGGACAAAGATCTGAGCAATTGGCTGTAGGTGGCCCTGCTAGAGGAGGAGGGATTGGACCAGATGACCTCCAGAGGTACCTTCCAACCTCAGCCATTCCATGCTTCTGTGAAAAGAAGCAATTATATCAATAATTTCAAGTGCCTTCTCATCTGTAACTTCTTTCATCTTTCCTTATTTCATATTTTATGTAGTTGTAAGGGCTGAAATTCAGAAGATACTTATCACATCCTCACACAGTCTGTTAAGTAGATTATTAAAACCTTCCATTTTTGTCGACCTTAAGTCTTTAGTATACTATGACCAGGATTCATCTTATTTAACTCTATTTCCCTAGGTAACTAAGCAAATTTGTTGTGGGTGCTCCAGCTGCAGGCAGTTCAGTTCATTCAACTTACTGTTAATTGTGGTTAAATGGGCACTTTATGTAAAAGAAACCTGAACTGCCACCAAAAAAGGGAAGTTCCCACACTCTCCACACTCCTGCATCCCTCCATGGATACAAGTAGTGTGGGGGACCTTGACCCTGCTCATTCCAGATGCTGCTACAAAAGTTAGAGAAGGGGCAATGGATGAATGGGGCATGTGGGGACACCTCCTTCAGCAGCAGCCCAGAGGCACGTTGGCTTAAAGCACACCTCTGCCCTTGACCTCAGTCTTCTCTCTACTGGCTGTAGAGGAAGTTAAAAAACAATGTCTCAGACGAGGCTGTCTGCTAGACAGAAATGAACATCTTTTACTGTAATTTAATGTTTTTCTTATTAAATCTGATTAATTCAGCTGTGTCTCGGTCAGTGGCAAAACTCTACAATCTTCAGTGACTCAAAATCAAGCCTTGTGTATCTGCACACAGTTCACAGTGATGAAAATACATGCACAAAAGAAAGGTAGAATTTTTTGTTGTTGTTTTGACTAGACATCTTTAGGTCAATTGATATTTTAAATTTGCCAAGAGTATGTATCAAAACTTCTGCTTATGGGATCTATCTAGTGCTATATGCAAATAAAAATGAATGTGAATGATGACATTTCAGAAAGCTACTGCCTAAAAATTCCACTTAGGCACAGAAAAATGCATTCATGCACAGCATGAAAATAACAAAGAAGATGCTAATTATCAGGAATTATACTGAAATAGAAATATGCTGTCTTTGTTACAAGAATGTGATTTTTAAAAAAACTCTCCCAGAAGGAATGAGATCAGTTTCCAGTCATTTTTAATATGGTCACTTTTCATGTATTCATTAATCTAGTTACTTCATCATTTACAATTACATTTACATTAAAGATTTACATATTTAACTCATTGGACATCTGTCTGTTGCTTTCAGTCTAGCTTGTCTAACACAATCATATAAATGTTCCCACATGTCAATGACTTCATTCTAGTAAACACAGAAAAGGGATGAGGGTGCCAATGAATATTGTTAAGTTTCTTCCATAACTGAATCATTGTGGCACAAAAAATCAAATACTATAAAAGAATTACTAGGAATCAGTCATGAGAAACAGCTGCATATTTCCCCAGACTAAAGCAACACAGCTAACATTGTAACCTCTGGGGCTATGACTCAAAAGAGAAGCATATTGTTTGTGAATATTTAGGCTACTTCTCAGTCTTTGCTGTCAGTGTTATAAAGCAATGCCCCACCATCCTGCTGGTCCAAGCGATGACTGTTGTATGCCCAGAAATCCTAGAGAAGTGTCATCTGCTCTTCCGCAAATCTGTCATACACACATAACCAGCCTAATGCAGGGGACATGGCAAACTATTAAGCATTTCTAGGTTTCTAAATCTTTCTATCATTCCTGTTCAAAAAGCAGGCAAAAAGTGAGCTTAAAGCAATCTTATCAGAAATATTACCTCTTATCTGCCAGAAATATAAACATCTGCACTTACACAAATGATGAAAGCTGCAGAAAATATACCATACATTTTTCAACACTGAATTCACTGATCCATTACAATATTTGGTCATGCTCTCAACATATATAACTCACTATGGGCTTTGGTGTTGTCATCTTACTCTAGCTTTCCTTATTGAATGCTGATTTGCAACAAATGTGACCATAAGAACCCTTTTAGCACTGATTGTTTCAAGTAATTGAGCAGAGACTTATCACATTTGACAATCAGAAATACTCATTATTGCTCTTCTTGTATGATGGGAAATTATGCAGTTACTCTCTTTCTCAACCTCTCTACCAAAATTTACTCGAAAGCATGAAAAATAATGACTGAAAATGCCTTTTCCTCTTAATGAGTTAAAGTTCAGAAGTTGCCTCCCATGCAAGGACATATTTTCTCAATCTTCATTTTCTTTTTTGCCATTTTAGCATTTTTCCAATGAAGAACTTCTAAAACTTTCAGAAGAGTCAGTGAGGGCAGGGAAGGGGGGAAGAAAAAAATCCCAAAAAACATAATATGTCTTAAATGTTATTCTATTTCATTTTAACACCAAAAGGAACAAGAGAAAAAGTACTGGTGATTAAAAAGAAAAGGAACCCTAAACCACTTAGTTCACCTCTTACTGAGTTTGCAAGGTAATTCCAGTTGGAAACCCTAGCTATACTATATTCCAAGCTGTGCAGTTTTATCATTTATCTGTCCAAAGTAATCTACTATATCTGCTATGCAAGCCAAATGCTATTTGCACTGTGCTATTCTGAGTGGGGGAGGCAAGAAAGGAAAATCTATCAGTAGCAGATCAGATATTCACACAATGAAGGAACAGCATAATCTGCTTTTTAGTGAATCTCCTCCCATTGTTTCATGAAATTTTGAGCTTTCTGCTTAAGTACCTAGCTAGCTTTCTCCACGTTACTACATAGCTTGTTCTTTTTCTTAAAGAGGGACTGATTAGAAAGGGGTTTTTTTCTAAAATAACTACTGGAAATATGAAATATTCCTTACTAGATACATTTTCAACTACTTTTTCTTTGGATAATTACAACAATTCTAAAGGAATGAAATTAAGGGGTAAAGCTTATCAGTCAGTTCAATTTCATTATGTATTTTATGCACTATCAATCAGTTTAAGTAATCATATTGCTTTTATCTTGTATTACAGGGCTGTTGTAAAACCAAAATACCTCAAGCTAATTAAAAAGTGCCTCTCTATGCAACATCTTTGTTACACAGGACTAGCTATGTCATGACTAGTCAGATAATCTGTGTAAGGAGAAACACAAGACACATACGAAGGAGCTGAAGGAAAAATTATCATGAAGACACCCAGATACTGAAAGAAATATCATTGTTAGCTAAACAACTTTTTACCCTACAGTTACATGGGTAATTTCTCCAGACTGTAATAATTAATACAGATTAAATTAGTAGAGTACCAAATTAATGAAAGTGTGAGGAAATATGGGAATAATACATATAATATTCATCCAACAATACAATAAGAAACATTTTTCAAAAGAAGTCTATAGAAAAACATTTGTAAAGAAAAGTGCATTAAATATGCTAGAGAAGCATGGCACCTGTGTGATGCTGGTTTGCTGATATCTGGAGAGATTTTCCCTAGTCAGAACTGCCATGCTGCAAGAGCAACACCTTGAGATAAAAAACACAGTGTGGAAGCAAAAGCAACCTCAGCCGCAACATGATTTCTGATTACCAGATCAAGTAACCATTCATTTTCTGTCAAATCCTTTGTCACTCCACACACAGACCACCAATGTGCCAACAACTGTTTAATGTTACATTTACTCTGTGTTCACTCTCATGAATTATTCATTATAGGCCATTCAACAGCACTCTAAAGACAAATTTATATGTATCTAGGTAACTTTTCATGGTTATTTATGGCAACTGAAATTGTACTTTTCTCCTGAGCATATTGAGCATTATGTGGCACTTCAAATCAAATCATAGCTCCTATTGACTTCCATCCAGCTGTGAGTCCTCAATACTTCTACAAATGTAACCATAAGAGGTCAGACCTAGCAGCCGCTTGTTGACTTTCTATTGGCCACAAGAAAATTATTTTTCCAGTGACATAGCAGAACCATGACAGAAACAGGGGTTCTCCAGGGCTGCGGTCATACCTATAACTAATAAAACTATCTTTCTTCTTACAAATATTTACTAAGAAAAAACTTACTAGTTCAGTAAGGATTTGTGGGTGTTGCAGACTCCTGCAGGTAAGCTCAATTCATTTCTAGAATAGGATAGGAAGGCTTTGGAAGATTAGTGGTACACAGCATGTAGAGTCTGTCCCACAGCTACTGAGCAGGCCTGCCTTTCTTCTGACCTAGGTACACAATGGCTTTTCCTCTAAGAGTGGTGTCTCGTCAGTCTTCCCAATTGCCATGTTGGAAGTATTCCTACAATATCTTGGGCTGTGAGTGGTACCACACTGAGATATTCTTTGAATGTTATCCAATATGGGTCAGCCAGTATTGAACCAAACATTCAGCAAAACATTAAAATAAAAGCTGAATCTAAAGGTGGATTTTCTTCATAAAGAAAAACTTATGAACTTACGTTGCGCACAGTCTGACCACACTTTTAAGTCTCTGAGGTCCAGGAAGGCAACCCTAATGCCTGGATGAACTCCAACAGAGGCATTTCTATTTGTTCTTCACGCTGCCTTCTCATTAATTGTTGTGAAATGTACACTTTTTCATATATTATACAGTAAATGGTGCATTTCAAAGAAGTAGCTGTCTGAAATGACAAAATTTGTAGAAGGCATTAGTTTCAGACTGAAATAGCAAAAGGCAAAGCCAGAGACTTCTCCAGCTTACAGCTGGACTGACTTCAAAGACTGATTTTCTGTCTAGCAATTCAGAATATTCTTTGCTGAAGAGGAGACTGAGCTTTTATAATTCAGTCTTTTCATAGCCTCTGCAGAACTGGATAGTTGCCATCCACATCAGAGTAATGCTAGAGGTGCTTAAGATGAGGTTATGGAGTTGAGAGAAAGGACATCTAGTATTTATAACCCATATCATTAGATAAATTGCATTGATGGTAAAACTATTATTTAAGGCAAAGAACAATGACACTAATTCAGAAGGACCCGAAAATTGCAATTAAAAATCACTTTACAAATAACTGAAAAATAGCAGAGTTATACTTGAAAAAATATATTATGCTACTCATAAGGCATTTTGTAAAGAATATATAAAACCTCTTATTCAATTTTCTAACTAAAAACTTTATCAGTACACTTCACTGTCTGAGTAGTATCATGAACTTAAAACAGGACTATTTATGTGACATAAAATAATATTTAAAACACCCATGCAGGACCAGTGCCCAGTACTTTGGGCATGACACAAAAATCTGAGGTAGGTTGACAGAGATTAGTGGGGCAATGAGGGATATAGATTAGAATTAGTTTTAGATTTTGAAGATGACATTTCGATGTTCCTTTATCAGGTCTAGGGTGGGATTCAGTGGCCTGAAGATTTATGTGGAAACTTCTACTGAGACACTGGAGATTCAGTATCTATAGCCTGAACATTACTTCCATCTTGAGTATTTGAAGATATAAATACTTGAATGATATATGCAAATATGTATAAGATTTTAAAACAGAAAAAGCATATCCCATCTGGTGCACCACAGAGATGACAAATGTACGGAAATACAGGAACAGTTAGGATGTCCTCAGTTATCACATTCACTTTCCCACAGCCATGGGATGACAAATCCCAAGCAAGAAATGTCCATTCCTTGCCGTTACACACACCAGAAGCCACTTCCTATTTTGATATAAAATGTGATAAATATGCTTCATGACATATCAAGGGCTTAGACAATTAAAAGTACCATGGATTTGAAAACATACAAACATGTATGATCTGCAAAGTCAAAAAATATGCTACTCCCCAGGCAATAGTTTTCCCTGGACATATTAATTAACATTTCTAGCAAAATAAAAGAGAGACAAAACAAAAGAGACCTCAGATTGTGGAAGGACCTAGGTTAGTGAAAGGTACAATGTTTCTTTTAGGGCCACAGGCCTTTGGCTGGCCAGTCTCTTCATTTAGCTTACCTGGTTATACAGTCTTCCAAGACTGCAGTGGGTTCTATAGGAAAAAGAATCATGAGGAGTAAATCTGAATATTTCAGCATGTAAACAAAATTACAAGCCAAATTTTCATGACTATAATTGAAGAAATTGGCTTTGTTCATGTAAGTAATGGCCAAATACTCTTAATTTGAGAACCAGTACCAGGTTTTGGATTTGTTTATTATTTACAGCATACTGTATAATAATAATGATACATGAAAGAAACAAAGAAAAAGCCAAAATTAAAAGAGAGCAAATCCCCCTAGGAAAGCTTTCTGTATTCTCTACACTAAAAGAAGACTCACTGTCTCTATTCTATCTGGGCAGCAACAAAAAGAAAGTGGCTTTGAGTCAATGTTCCTAGCAGACACATTTGAGTCTCCTAAAGCTGAAAAGCAGAGGCTGCCAATAGCTGGAAAGAAACATGTATTCTCAAACAGAATTATGACCTGATATATAAGACAAAGTTACATCATAAGGATACTTGGCCTTCTCACCAGGTGATTTTTTCCATGCTATGTCAGATTAGCAACATTTAATCTGACTTCTTCATAAGAATAATACCATTTATACTTAATAGCATTTTAAATTGTCTTAAAACAGAGGCATATTGGAAATTTTAAAATTCTGAGACATGCAAAGAAAGTTATAACATAGTGGCATTTTGTCTGGCCTTGAGAAAAAATCAAGGGCCTTGCTTTCATCATCTATTTCACTGATCACTAATTTTACCACAGTTAAAATTTGTATCATTTAACAGGTAGAACTGGTATCCCCCAAGAACCTGTCATTTAAAATGTCTCATCTCCAAAAGGGGAGAGGAAATCAAAGTCCATTAATCCCACCCCAGTTAGAAATGCGGTGGAAAAGCACCAAAGGTCCATAAACACGAAACGATTTATTGCTAATATGTTCCCACACTACTTAATCACACAGGTAAAATATGTGGCTCCAAACACAACACAATTATAAGTACGTAAAATACATGGCTCCAAACATAGTCCTATGACACATATAAAAAATATGCAGCTCCAGACACAATACAATAGGTCATGAGCTAATCAAAAATAGAGAAAAGGTGAATAAACTGTGTGCTAATCAAAAAGAGGAAAAAGAGAGGGGAAAAAAAAAGGAAAGACCACCAGTTCCAACATCAATCCAGCCAACAGGGGAGGGATGGGTAGGAAGACAACAGGACACAGGTTCCGCCGTAGGAGTGCCCCACCTGAAGTTTCCCCATGCTGGTCTCTATCCTCCCCCTTTTATAGCTGCAAGAGTTCCATTTCATGTACAGGTCAAAGGAAAACCAGGAGTGTTTGAGACAGATACGGCCAAGAGAGCCTCTGCTCTTTGTCCTTATCTTTGACTGCTAATCCTTTGTCTCAGGGGATTAATGGCCGATAAATTCATAAAGGTCCCTGTTCTGCCTAAGGTCCCCAACAGCCAGAAGCACAATCTCACTTCATAGCCCAGCAAAGCTAGGAGCACAATCCCACAAAACAGCTCCCTAGATAAGTCACTCTGCACTATCAGACCTTTCCTGAGACTCCTTCAGCACACACACAACAGAGTGCACCTACAACAGCTGCAGGTGCTACATGCACAGTAAGGAGCTGGCATCACTGTCACTCAAGCAAACATCAATAAGACAAATGAATACTGCACGTCTGAAGTCCAGTCATTTGAGAGAAATGATTTAGTTATTTTAGGTGCTGATCGTATATCAAACAATACAAAAGGAATGAGTGTTAATACTAGTCTAAGGATTAATAGATTTCCCATCTGTTCAGGTTTCCTTTTCTTGTCACAAGGTGGAGCTAGCTATCTCAGGCTTACAGTCGATACAGGAGCAAAAAAAAGAATGTCCCCTTTCTTACACCAGAAGCAACAGCAAGTTCCCCTGTCTGCCTTCAGTTGGCTTTGATATATACTGATGTTGTTGGTGTAATTAACCATTCGTATAGATTTATCATGAAGCCTTGTGGCCCTCTTTTAATTTCCCATGTACTCATTTTATAAAAAGGACACTATTAAAGAGCAGAATACAATAACATTAACAAAGTACTGCTCGTGTACTATGTTTTATTCATTCCTAACAAGATGAAATAAATTCTTACAGACAGCAAGTACAGAGCAAAGGTCTGCATCAGCAGTTGAGCTATGAAATGTGTCAAAGACCTTGCTAATCCTTTGGATTATAAACTATTACTATTATAATCCATTCTTTCAAAATAGATCTGAGAAGGTTATATGACTGGATTTAACCCTTGTTCCACAGAACTAAGAAATGTTCCTTATACCCTACTCCGATCTTCTTTAAGTAGATGCTTAAATAACTAGTGTATAAAAAGTAATCACAAGGGAGGAAATAAAGCTTCAGCAGCAATTAAACAGAAATTTAGAGATATATGGGTTTAAAAAAATTATAACTCTTTTTCATTGATAAATCAAGCTATATAATTTTATAATAACCATGGATCTGCCAAATAGGCGTATTTCACCAGTGTGAAAGAGAATGGGATATTTAATATTAACCAAATAATATATTTACAACAACTTTTAAATCTCTAGAATTTAGAAGCCTCTGACAAAATTTCCCCTTCTGGTAACATCTCAAGAGTTTTCTTTCTAGCTGATTTTTAATGATCTACCTTAGCAGTACAGCCCTGACCTCTAGTGGGTTTAGTGAAACCCACTAGAAGTTCCAGCAAAACCGTACAATCAGCCAAGGACTAGCCATTTTATTAAACAGATGAAAAATAATTACAGGCCAACAGCAGTACTGTGTTTGCTTTATGTCAATATCCATCTGATTGACAAGATGTTTATGACATTCTGCACAAAAGTGCTCATTCCTGTTGGGAGCTCTGTATTGAGTAAACCCCATTACTAATTTCTTAGCTATCTGCATAGCTTGGTTGACTTAACTTTCTTTTGGTTAACTTATCTTTTGCCTAAGAGATACCAATCACTGGATCCAGAAAAGCAAATAAGCCAGTTATGGGATAAATACAATGCAGGGGTTTTATAACCTAAGAATAGCTTATTGCTGTGAAGACTTATGAACCCTTATTACATTCAGTGCAAATGTAACGCTTCCATGGTACATTCCAGATTTAAAAAATTAAGGATCTTAGGTTTCCTTTTATTTTTATCCCACGATGAAAATGAAATCCAAAGCTGAATCCAAAGCTCTGAAAAGATTCCTGCAATGATTTTCCAATGAAATATGGGAGGCTTCCATATGAAGACTGCAGAAAATATGCAAGGCAATATTCAGTCTAGCTGTCTTATCTGCAAGGCCAAAGAAAGACATAAAAGGATGGGAATGAGGGCTCTTTCTTTCAAAATACTGACACAGATTAAATGATATACAGACGGTCTTAAGAGGACAGACTATCTCCTCCCTATATATCCTACGGTATCCAGCACAAAGTGCTAATGAAAGCATCATACAGCTCATGTTCTTGGTTACATTATGTACCTACACTAATGTAAATAATTTTGTTCTGATTTACCATGAACTAAGCAAAAGGGAATCAGATCAAACTCAACAGTCTAGATGCTGAATATTGCAAAAGAAGACCAAGAAATCCACTGCTTATGAAGTCCAAGGCAGTTAATCCAAACATTAATGAAGTATAATTTGATAAAAATTTTTAGGGATTCCTGAGGCTGTCCTAAATTTTGTTAAGTTGAGATTCTCACCTTCAGACATCATTGTCTTAATTAGAAGATCCTCCAGTATTTACCTCCCCCCCATATGGTTTGCTATGGCTACCTCCCTATTTAGTAAAGCCAAGTTTACTGCTAAGAGTTATGATGTCGTACAGGTGACAAATCCCCTCTCCTGAATTACTCAAAATTTAAGAATCATAGAATCATAGAATAACCAAGTTGGAAGAGACCCACCGGATCATTGAGTCCAACCATTTCTATCAAACACTAAACCATGTCCCTCAGGACCTCATCTAGCCGTGCCTTAAACACCTGCAGGAAAGGTGAATCAACCACCTCCCTGGGTAGCCTGTTCCAATGCCCAATGACCCTTTCCGTGAAAAACTTCCTCCTAATCTCTAGCCTAAATCTCCCCTG
>WAAB01013894.1:10504-57265 GCA_013389865.1 Piaya cayana
CAGCCTCCAGTCCAGTGGAACTTCCCCAGTCTTCCAGGACTGTTGGAAGATGATGGAAAGGGGTTTGGCCAGCACATCCGCTAGCTCCTTCAATACCCTTGGGTGGATCCCATCTGGCCCCATAGACTTGTGGGTGTCTAGTTTGGCAAGCAAGGCTGTGACCACCTCCTCTTGGATCATGGGAGCCTCATTTTGCTCCTGTAGCTCCTGGCTTTGTACATAGAGGGAACAACTGAGATGATTTAAAGGTAACCCTCACTTTATATGCTAGCATGCTAGAGTCCATTGCATAAGCTTGGTGTCATAGACTAATATTTAAATTTTTGGCTGCTTCTGTATTGCTCTGAGCTCTACTCGAAATGCCCCAAATGCCCAACTCCTCCAACTACAGGTTCCTTGGCTTTTAGAAAGAGAATGATAGTTATCCCAACTCCAAATGCAAGCAACGATTGACAAAGAATGATGTCAGATTCGTGCAACAACATCAGTTATCAAAGCAGGCTTTGGCATTCTCATTAGTTTCTGTGTAAGCACAGAGCAGGAAAATATGAGCCAGAGTGGCCTTTCTGTATAAAGTACAACCTGGACGTAAAGCCTCCTCTGGCCCAAGGTAACCCTGACTGCCTGCCTCCAGATCATCAGGGAGCCAATCTGCTCTGACCATTCTACATCTCCCCAATTCTCACTTCTTTCTCAAAACAGAACTGCATCCAAAAATAACTCCTAGTAACATTAGCCTCTGGTTTATTCTCTGTAGCCTGCGACATTTCATATTTACCACTGATCTACTATTAAATCTTCTTGCTCTGTTTGCTTCCTGAGGAGGATGTTAGCTCCTACATTCAGCCTCCAATCTCCATACCTCTGTATATAGAAATCCCAGCAAATCTTTACCCATTTCTACAGAAATGGCATAATCTGCCTAGGAGGGGGCCATATCTAGGCTTGCTACCTGCCCTACCACTTGACAGAGGTGGGGGATGGGGACAGAGACTCTTAAAATCCCCACAAAAACCTGCAACTGCACCTGCAACTGCATGTGCACCCACCATCTTCCAAACTGGGCTCAACAAAGGAATGCGTAATGCTATACTCAGAGCCCCAGACATGGTGACTATCTTTCATCTCTTCTATTTCTCTTGTAAAGCTGACCAGCCACAGGCTAGGGTGTAATACCATTTTATATTCTGTTAGGTAATCTCTAACCTCCCAGCTGAAGACTACAGATCTTCTCCAAGTACTGTGTCATAGTTGCCGGTTCTGCTCTCTCCACAGCAGTTGTCTCCCTCACCTTAAATCTGTTATCCTAGAGGTGCTACCACCATCACTGATGGACTTGGTCTTTGCCAGCAGTGGGTCCATCTTGGAGCTGGCTGGCATAGGTTCTATTGGATGCAGGGGGAGCTTTTAGCCGCTTCTCACAGAAGCCAACCCTGTAGCTGTGACACTACCAGAATGTTGCCATGCAAACTCAGTACAAATGCAATTTTAAAATTAGCTTTCATCACTCCAAACCGGTGGTTGTTTGGATAATGATATGATTAATCACATGGCAGCTCTAGGAAGTTACTCAGGAGCACATCCAAAAAAAACCTCATGATAATCTGTTACAGAGAAAAGATGTTTACGTGTTCCTGGTATGATTCTTTAGAACAATTACTGCATATCTCAAATGGCAATTATGAGAACATAGAGCATTATGACTGACCAAAATTTACATTCAGGCACTGAGCTTATACTAAGGAAAGCTTCCCCAGCCACGCATCCACCATACTTTTCCCAAGAAATCTTTCTCTGTCCTTGGATTGTTGTCAAACCAACCCACCTGTCCCCTCTGCTCTCAGAGAAACCAGTTTCCACAACTCAGCGCTGCCCAGGAGTCATGCATCAACCACCCTTACAGCATCCAGGTTGAATGGGGCCTTGAGCAGCCTGGTCTGGTGGTGCTGTACTCCTAAGCAAACCAATATGAGCTGCTATGTAGCACCCTTACTAATGCCTAATCCAATCATGGAAATCAACAAACAGTAAAGTCCTCATTTTGTGATATTTAAGGAATAAAAAAATGAAGGCTGCAGAAGATCAGCATCCGGTCAGTACTTCAGGAACCAGAAAAGATGGGAGGTCAAGATAAACCTTATTTTGAACCTCATATGGAAATTTCAAAGGGAGCCAGATGCCAGCAAAATAGAACAAGGGGCTGTTTTGCAGACCTCAGACTCAATAAAGGATTGTGGGGAGCATGCACAAGGGGTGAGGACACCTGTTATAATTAGTATTGGGAAATGTGATTTGTATGCATGATTTTTATGAAAAATATAATACATATGTACAAATTCAGTGCATAAAAGATTTGCTACTTGTATTTGCCAGTGTATACGGCAGGAGGATCAATGATCAATTCCCCCCCATATATCAGATACAGAATTAAAAACAATGCCTTCTTCTTAAGACCCCCCAATTGGTGTTAAGAAGTTTCTTTTCCCAATTTCAGTGACAGTGGGAGGTTTCTCTGCCCACGGCAGGGGGTTGGAACTGGATGATCTTTAAGGTCCTCTCCAACTCAAACCATTCTATGATTCTGTGGTCTCTGACACACAAGGAAGCCTGTTCATGTCTCCACAGCAGCATTACAGTAGGTACCCAGTAGTAACCAGGCTCTTTACCGCCACTGACCCCTGTGGCCTCCCCTGCCTTGGCTCAGGGCCCTCCCCCTGATACAAGATGTAATTAGTATTATAAAAAGGGGAATACTTTGATTTAAGCTAAAGTAGACTTACGTTTCATCTAAGTAATTGTGTTCTTTGAAAGTTAAGACAGAATGTCCCTCTGATAGGATGCTTTCTTTAAAATGGTGGTTTTCCAGACACTGTTCATCCTTTTGAAGATCATAGAATTATAGAATAGTTAGGGTTGGAAGAGACATTAAAGATCACCCAGTTCTAACTCCTCTACCATGGGCAGGGACATCCTACTGGATCAGGCTGCCCAAGGCCCTGACCAACCTGGCCTTGAACACCTCCAGGAATGAGGCAGCCACAACCTCCCTGGGAAACCTATTCCAGTGCCTCACCACTCTTACGGTGAAGAAATTCTTCCTAATGTGTCAAAATATGCCCCTCTCCAGTTTATACCCGTTCTCCCTCACCCTATCACTACAAGCCTCTGTGAACAGTCCCTCCCCAGCTTTCTTCTAGCCCCTTCAGGTACTGGAAAGTTGGTATAAGGTCTCCTCAGAGACTACTCCTCTCCAGGCTGAACAAGCCAAACTCTTTCAGCCTGTTCTCATATGGGAGGTGCTCTAGCCCTCAGATCATCTTTGGAGCTCTGCTCTGGACCCCTGGATGATTACGTCCTGTCTGAAGCATGATCTGTGCTGAACAGATATGTCTCTGGTAATGTGTTGGCAGCCTTTCCCCATCTCAAAAGCAAGGTCAGGCAACGAGCTGACACCAAAGCTCCAAATTAGCAAGAGATTTGGCTATTGTGAAGTTTCACAATAACATTAAAGTTAGACCTTGGAAAGCAACAGTATGGGCATAAGACTTCTTGGAAAACTTAATCAAATGCATGTAAATGGGAATTTCGATGGGAATGGCTGGACTCGATGATCCGATGGGTCTCTTCCAACTCGGTGATTCTGTGATTCGGTAAATGGGAAATACATTCTGTCCCCAGGTCTCGTCTCGCTGTAACACGAGTGATGGAGATGGCTCCCCGGCGTCACCCAGCCCCGATAACGGACGCTTGCTTCCTAGAACACCAAAACGAGTCCCGGAGAGCTTAATTTCCCAGCACTTTCGCCCTCGCCGCAGCCGCCGCGCTCCGCCCGCTGCCCGCCCCCAGCCTCGCACTCCGCGTCGCTATGGCGACCACCCCGCCCCTTCCGGCAGCGACCGGAAGCGCCGGGGCGGAAGCGGGCGGGGGCTGAGGCGGGCAGGGTCCCGCGGAGCCGGCAGCGAGCGGCGGTGGCGCAGGGGGAGCCCGGTGCTTGGCCTGCGCCCTTCGCCCGGGCCTTTCCGCCTGGCTCCTCCGGCCGGCCGCTCCCGGCCCCCGCGAATCGGCCGCGCTGCCCGTCTGGCGGTGCGGGTGCCGCGGGACCTGGGCGAATCGCACCTGTGCCTCGCTGCCGGTAGGGGTGGATGCTCACGTTCTGCCGTTCCTAGGAGCGGGCGTCAGCCGGGGAGGAGGCGGAAAGGCTGCTCGGGAAGCAGGTGGCCTGTAGGGCGACGCGCTTGGACTCCCTTCAGCGCCATCCTGTGCGGGCTTCTTTGCGCCTCCCACACCGCCTCGCCATCTGCCAGAAGGCAACAGATTTCAGCCTTTTGGGGACCTTTAGCCATTGTCTCTAGGAGCTTTTTTTCTGTCAGAATTGCTTCCATGGAGGTGCCAGGTAGCAGGCGAGTGTTATATGAAATCTAGGAAGATGTTTTCCAATCCGTGGTTGAGTGTGGAACATAACAGCAACCAAAATGTCTCAACGGATAAGAATGGCATGTGGTGCAATTTCTTAAGTGAATGCTTCAAGTATAGTGAGGCACTGTGGTGTTCAAATGTGAAAACAAAATTGACTATTCACATCTCATTGGAATGATGCTGAGGGCAGAGTTTAAAGATTGGGCATTTTGAGCTAGGGTTTTTTTCATAAAACTAGCTGAATTTCAAAATGAAACAGTGTAGGAACATAGTATCTGAGTGCAAAGCCATCTAAGGAGAACACTAGTGCTGTGCAGATTTTATTCACTTTATAATTGACTGCCTGTTGTGAGTCAGTATTAAACTAACACCTCAAAATAGTGCTAGAAGGCACTACTACTGGATTTGTTGTCTGCAGACTAATACCTTCATACAAATGAAGCAAAAAACATAGTCAGGTGTGCCAGACATTCAGATTGCTTAGTATTAAATATTCTAGCCTTCTGTGCATCTGTCAATCTGATGTTTGGGATTTCTGCTGCAACAGAGAAGCGTACTGGGCTGTATGATCTCAGTTATTTGCTTACTGCTAATTTACCATTTAATTTAACTAATGTAAAATGTGCAAAGTGACTAGTCATTAGAACAGGAGTTCTNATGCATGTAAATGGGAATTTCGATGGGAATGACTGGACTCGATGATCCGATGGGTCTCTTCCAACTCGGTGATTCTGTGATTCGGTAAATGGGAAATACATTCTGTCCCCAGGTCTCGTCTCGCTGTAACACGAGTGATGGAGATGGCTCCCCGGCGTCACCCAGCCCCGATAACGGACGCTTGCTTCCTAGAACACCAAAACGAGTCCCGGAGAGCTTAATTTCCCAGCACTTTCGCCCTCGCCGCAGCCGCCGCGCTCCGCCCGCTGCCCGCCCCCAGCCTCGCACTCCGCGTCGCTATGGCGACCACCCCGCCCCTTCCGGCAGCGACCGGAAGCGCCGGGGCGGAAGCGGGCGGGGGCTGAGGCGGGCAGGGTCCCGCGGAGCCGGCAGCGAGCGGCGGTGGCGCAGGGGGAGCCCGGTGCTTGGCCTGCGCCCTTCGCCCGGGCCTTTCCGCCTGGCTCCTCCGGCCGGCCGCTCCCGGCCCCCGCGAATCGGCCGCGCTGCCCGTCTGGCGGTGCGGGTGCCGCGGGACCTGGGCGAATCGCACCTGTGCCTCGCTGCCGGTAGGGGTGGATGCTCACGTTCTGCCGTTCCTAGGAGCGGGCGTCAGCCGGGGAGGAGGCGGAAAGGCTGCTCGGGAAGCAGGTGGCCTGTAGGGCGACACGCTTGGACTCCCTTCAGCGCCATCCTGTGCGGGCTTCTTTGCGCCTCCCACACCGCCTCGCCATCTGCCAGAAGGCAACAGATTTCAGCCTTTTGGGGACCTTTAGCCATTGTCTCTAGGAGCTTTTTTTCTGTCAGAATTGCTTCCATGGAGGTGCCAGGTAGCAGGCGAGTGTTATATGAAATCTAGGAAGATGTTTTCCAATCCGTGGTTGAGTGTGGAACATAACAGCAACCAAAATGTCTCAACGGATAAGAATGGCATGTGGTGCAATTTCTTAAGTGAATGCTTCAAGTATAGTGAGGCACTGTGGTGTTCAAATGTGAAACCAAAATTGACTATTCACATCTCATTGGAATGATGCTGAGGGCAGAGTTTAAAGATTGGGCATTTTGAGCTAGGGTTTTTTTCATAAAACTAGCTGAATTTCAAAATGAAACAGTGTAGGAACATAGTATCTGAGTGCAAAGCCATCTAAGGAGAACACTAGTGCTGTGCAGATTTTATTCACTTTATAATTGACTGCCTGTTGTGAGTCAGTATTAAACTAACACCTCAAAATAGTGCTAGAAGGCACTACTACTGGATTTGTTGTCTGCAGACTAATACCTTCATACAAATGAAGCAAAAAACATAGTCAGGTGTGCCAGACATTCAGATTGCTTAGTATTAAATATTCTAGCCTTCTGTGCATCTGTCAATCTGATGTTTGGGATTTCTGCTGCAACAGAGAAGTGTACTGGGCTGTATGAGCTCAGTTATTTGCTTACTGCTAATTTACCATTTAATTTAACTAATGTAAAATGTGCAAAGTGACTAGTCATTAGAACAGGAGTTCTCTTTTTTTGGCTTTGGGGGAAAGGATACTACACAAATGAAATTTAGGGAAAATGAACCACTGAAAATCTTTTGTTTAAATAAAATGCTTATTTACTTTCTTAGTGATATTTCTTTCTGTGACTTTTTTTCAGTAGCCCCAAGTGTGACTGTAAAATATGATTCTTTGCCTGATGCACCAAACTTCTTAAGTACATCTTCTGCCATTTGGTCACCCAGCTTCTGCTACAATGGTAAGTTCTGATTCAGATAATATATTTTCAGGTCTTTTCACTCTAGTCTGCTGGATCTGACTAATGAAGAGAACACCATTAATGATTCTCATATTTTAAAAAAGAGATTTGGCATTCCTGAGTTATGGTGTTTCTTTTTTCAGGGGTGTCTTCTTTCATGGCCTGTAAATAGTTCTAAACACTTAGTCACCATCTAATTCATCAGAAGGTTTATCACACAGTGGTGTTTTCTCAGTCATGACTGGTGTTAGATAGCTAAGGATGGAGTTTAAATCCTGTCTCAACATAGTGTTCTTCTAGCCGAAGTATTCTTCTGACACTATTGCCGTGAATTTTTACATTTTCTCATGCAGTGTGTGAACTGAATGTCTGAAGTCATGCTATTGTCTGCTAGACCTATATAGAAAACATGATTATTTGACATATTCAGATAAACACCTAAACACTTTAAAAAATGTAGTGTTTTGTAGTGGCAGGTTCTAATGAGCTAATTGGCACATTGAGTGTTCTTTTTGTCAAGCAAAAGCAAGAAATTTTGTATTGGAGAAACTGTAAGTGGGTGGTAGAAAGCACAAGATTTTTGCTCTATATTTCTTTGCTGTTACTTCTGTATGCTTCCCTACACACGCTAAATTCTCTTCTAATGTATGAAATAACTAGTTCTGCTGTGCATAGGGCACATCCTTCCATTCCTTGAGGTTCAAGTAAAGGTATTTGCTTTCATGAACTGCTGGTAGGGGTGGATTAAACTGAGGAAACAATACAAATATGTATGTGGGAAGGAGTATGTATTACAAGTGTTTCTAAAATTTACTAAGGAGTGGAGTGTCTCCCAAAGCTTTTTGTTCTGTTTATTGAATAGTGTAGCCTAGATCCTCTATTTGTCATCTCCAATTATTTTGCTTAATATTTGTTATTACTTTTATTAAGTGTAATTTCTGTTCCTACTTCTAGTTCAAAATGCTTTTAATTGTTCTAAGATTTCATTATTTAGTTAAAACCTTGCAAGTGTAGACACTTGGTAGCGTGTTTAATTACTGTTGATGCAGTTACATGAGGTTTCAACTGCTAATTTCAGTATGTACCAAAGAATGTTTGAGCCTGTCTTCTCACTATGAATTCATATCAGTAGGAATAGTTTGTTGTAGTGATTTTTGTGTATGAGAATGTTTAAACAGCTAAAGTACTTCCTGAAAAAAATCTTTCTAATTCTTGCAGCAACAAGCTTTAGAACTGGCACTGGATCGTGCAGAGGTAAGGAGTAGCTATGTTTTTTGTTTGCACGTAATATATTGTTCTCACAGTTAAAAAATAACTGCTCTATTTTCATATTTCTTCTGAGAAGTAGAAGAGGAGCATGTTATGTAAACGTTATGTGTGTATAAAGAATTACCATACATGTAATGCTGGTTTTGCAAAATTCTCACTAGAATTGCTATGTCATTTGTCTCTTTCCTGTTGCACTAAAATCATCATCAGGTGCAATAATGCTTTGGACAGGCTGTGCAGGACCTCTGTTTCTCCATTAAAATCATCGGATCTGTGTGCTGTGAAATAGGCAGAGTGGTACAGTGAGAGAACTGGCAGAAATATATGGCAAAATCCTGTGTGTAAGGGCAGCCCACTTAGAACAGAGAGGCAAGTGTCTTCACATTCATGTTGACATCTGATATAATGCTTACATTGGACCCTGTTATGGGCATTTCTGTAGGAAAACCTCTTTCCATTGAAATCCTGAACTTAGCTGTTAAGCAAAATGCTTCAGACAAACAATAGGGATTTGACAAAACCTCATTAGAATATAAATTGTATTTAATGTAGGATAGTATCTTTATTCTTTTTAAATTAAAATATTTAATGTACATTAATTATATTCATTATATGCAGGTCTATAGAGCAAACTAGCGTGAATGCAAGAAACAAGGGCAAATTAAACTTCCTGAAGTTGGTCAAGTAGAGGAGTACTTTATTTGTAAATATTGTTGAGCCAGTGTGCATTAACTTGATTGTATGTTATCATGTTAAATTCAGTAGTGTTTACTGCGGTAGTTAACGAAGTACAGCAGTATTATTTACTACTGTAAATACAAAAATAAATGTAAAATCAAGACTTTGCATGCAACTTATGCCATAGCCATGAAATGCTGTGTTTCACAGCTAAATTGAGCTTTGTCCTTGTTGGTGACAGTAATGCACGCAGGATTATGTCTACTATGGTTTTGAAACAAGCATGTACCTTAATCATTAATTACTTTCTTTGTCCATAGAAAACTGTCTGGTAATGATCTGAAGTTGTATGGTAGCTGGAATTAAATTTCATACATGTTATATTGTTTGTCTGTTTTTGTTTTTCTCTTCTAGTATATCATTGAAAGTGCCCGTCAGAGACCTCCCAAAAGAAAATATTTATCCAGTGGAAGGTAGTAAAAGTTTCATTATTTAGCTTTTACATAACTTTTCTTTGATTTAATTTTGGTTACATTTTAACCTTTTTCAATTTCAGAAAATCTGTTTTTCAAAAACTCTATGATTTATATATAGAAGAATGTGANTAGAAAACTGTCTGGTAATGATCTGAAGTTGTATGGTAGCTGGAATTAAATTTCATACATGTTGTTATATTGTTTGTCTTTGTTTATTTTTCTTTTCTAGTATATCATTGAAAGTGCCCGTCAGAGACCTCCCAAAAGAAAATATTTATCCAGTGGAAGGTAGTAAGAGTTTCATTATTTAGCTTTTAAATAACTTTTCTTTGATTTAATTTTGGTTACATTTTAACCTTTTTCAATTTCAGAAAATCTGTATTTCAAAAACTCTATGATTTGTATATAGAAGAATGTGAAAAAGAGCCTGAGATAAAGGTAAGTGGAAATTGCTAAGATGTTCTGCAGCTTTGTCTGAACAGGCAAATTTAGAAAATACTTTATTTATTTTGTATAATTTGTTTGTTTAACAAAAGAATAAATTCTGGTTACTGTTTTAGTTATCTAAGGCTTAAGACCACAGGAGAAACGATTATTCTGACTTTTGTGGACTGAACTCTAATTTAATAGCATAATGAAGTAGAATGCTGACAGGATTGCAAAGATGGCGTTCTTGAGATGCTTTTCTGTATATGAAAAGAGATTTTCAAAGTAACGGTCTAGAAAGGAGATGGGTGTCTGGCAAGTTTTAGATAACAGTACTATTAAAATAAGTACCTGATATAATATGAATAGCAAGACCTAGGCTGGCTCAAATAACCTAGTCAGTCTGACTTAGTCCTGTATCACTGAAGTAATTTGTGGTCAAGTTCAGGGCTGCACGCGTTGTTGGCATCACTTTAAGAATAAATTGTGTAGCGTGACTGCCCTAGGTAGAAATAGTGGAGAATTTTTTAGAATCTGTGCTTCATTGTACATTTAGATTTACTTCTTGGATAACTGATGAATTGCTAGTGTGTAGTGCTTAGCAACAATAAATCTAAGGTGTATTAGGCACAAGCTACTTTGTTCAACTGTGAATACTAAATGGAATGAGAAGAACAAGCAGTGAAGCCCACTGTATTGCTGCTGCGAAAGGAAGTAAAAACCAATGAGAAGACAAATGCAAGTGAGATATTAGTTACTACGTGCATGTAATTCTTTTTCATGACTCTGTTTTATTTAACACATGATGCTGATTCTAATCACAGTCATGAGTAAGGTGTTAAACTTAAAGATTAAAACATCAGTAGTGGATGGCTATGTTTGAACAACAGGAGTCAGATCAGGCTTGCTAGACTAGAATCTGTAAAAGATCCTAGGATTTCAGTGTAATAGTTGTTGCTATATGAAATGAGTACTTGGGAAGGCTTAGTAGAGCAGTAGGGTTAGCTTCCAGTAAATGGCTCCACCCAGACCTGATAGTCAGTTATGAAATCTAACCTCAAACAAAGGATATAAAATTATCTGAGATTTAGAATTCAGTGTTCTAAGGGGACTTCAAAAATGTTTAAATTGTAGGATACCTTTGAAGCATACAAACCATTTTTTTCTTTAAATCTGTTATATGTGGAAAAAGATCATTCTTACAGTTAAACAAGGGAGTAGTTCCTGCAGCTGCTGGACCAAATTTCAGCAAATGGAGGAAAGGCAGTGCAATTAAGAAAGCTTCCAAATGGTGTAATTCAATATTTAAATCGTAATTTAAACGCTTCTTTTAGGAATATTTGTAAGTGCTTTGTATTTTTTGTTGTCAAAGAGTATATAATTAACTGTATAAATTGTGCTCATAGAAGTGATACAGATAATCATAGAATCACCAGGTTGGAAAAGACGTCATGGATCATCAAGTCGAACCGTTCTGATCTGCCACTAAACCACAATAGTGCACTGTAGACTTACATTGTGGCATGGAGTCATCTTTTTAACTGTATTGTCTGGGGTTTTTTTTGTTAAATGAATGTTTTTTTAAAAAAAACTCTGTGTATAAGTATGTATAGCAATACATAATGAATGTATTCTGCTGAATGTATTCTAATTAAATTTAACTGGGCTTGTTTAGATGTATACTTAAACACTAATCTAAATAATACTCATATTCTAGCAATTGCTTTTATTTCTACTAATTGCTTAATGGTATTATGTTCATGAGCAATGTTTACTTTTAAAGCAGAAGCTGAGGCGAAATGTGAATTTGCTTGAGAAGCTGGTTATGCAGGAGACGTTGTCATGTCTGGTAGTGAACCTCTATCCAGGAAATGAGGGTTATTCACTTATGCTCAGGGGAAAAAATGGTTCAGGTAATATTTCTCCTATTTCATTTTCAAAAATATTTTGAATGCTCTATGAATAGTTGGAGTGTGTTGCTGCTTACATTTAAATGTTTTATTTCTAACATAATCCTTTGTGGAAAAAACAACAACTGTACTTGATCTAAAAATCTGCACAAAGCTGAGGTGCTCAGAAATGATCTCTATGCATCGTAGATTAGTAGGTATTAGTCTTTTGATAGCTTTCCATTCTTTTATTTCCCTCTAGCTTCCTGAGTTACTTATCCAAGTTTCTCTTGCTTCAGGTTCCTTCTGTTCCTTATGAAACAAGAAATTGTTTCTTTCACTGCTTCCTAAATCTAGGTCTGACTAAAGTCATCTGTGTTCCAATTTGGTTGCATCTTCATGCCAGCAGTATTTCGATGTGCAATAAGAGCATATCATTTGGCAGAAAAAAATTTCAGCCATTGAGCTGTAACAGCATGTTGTCTTCTGCACAATAAGAGCAAAATCAGGCTCTGGGAACAGAAATGGATGTTAAAATTAATACTGTGTAAAAAAATGTTGCCTGCTTGGCTAGGTTTCTACCAGCCCTGCTTTTTCCTGTGGCAAGCTTGTTTTAGATTTCACATTGTTAAAGTTTGAACTTGGAAGGCAAAAGAAAAGCAATATGTTTTGTTTAAATTCAGATTCTGAGACCATACGGCTGCCTTATGAGGAAGGAGAGCTGCTTGAATATTTGGATGCAGAGGAGCTACCACCAATTTTGGTTGATCTTTTAGAAAAATCTCAGGTTTGAAAGATTTTTTTTTTTATTGTTGTTGTTCAGAAAGAACTTATATTTTGTACCCAGATATACCTTGATTTTTTGAATACTTCACACAGGCAATTGCAACCACAAGACATAAAACACTTGTGCATTTGGAACTGCAATATTTAATGCCTCAAATTAAAATTGTAGTGTTGTATAGGAGAAAAATAACAGATAAAAGGATATAAGGATGATTGCTATGGTTAAGGCTGCCAAGTGACTTGAACTCTGCTTTAGCAACATATCCTGTGGTCTTTGTCATTATTAAATATTTGACATGGGAATTTTTCTTAAGACTGCATTACTGGCATATGAAAACACCACATTTGTGCTTGTATTTTAGATGTATATAGGTATGTAGTAAAGACAAAGTCTGACCAAATAAGTGATTAGCTTTAGTCATAGTATCACTAAATATTATATGATATATAACAAACTTCTTTTTGGAGGCAGAGGCTGAGGCAAGTATTAATTTATTTACAAGTTGTGGGTTTTTTTATTTCAACTAGGTTAATATTTTTCATTGTGGATGTGTCATAGCAGAAATACGCGACTATAGGCAGTCGGGTAACATGAAATCTCCAACATACCAAAGCAAGCACATTCTTTTGCGTCCTACAATGCAGGTAAGAGGTATTTTCAGTCATTCGTTAGTGTTAACAATTGTTACTGGAATGGATACAAACTATTACTGAACATATTTTGAGAAATCTTATTTAGTCAAAATCTAATTGCTGTTATGCCTTCTTCCTCAGACTTTAATTTGTGATGTACATTCTATAACAAGTGACAACCACAAATGGACACAGGTGGGTTAGCAGTTATTTTTAAGCTTTACAGTGATATGGTAAATACACAATAAAATAAAATGTACTTAAAGTATTTATTTGTTTAGTAAAATCTGATAAACAAAACTGTAGGGTTTTTTATTCAGACTGTCAGTGATGCACATAATGCTGCATGGTACATACTCCAGTGAGCTGCCAGATTAACTTAATGTCATCTTCCCACAAGATGCCATAGAAATCAAGGATTTGCTAAAAGTTTTATAGAATTTTAATTTTTGGCAATGCAGAATGACAGTATTGGAGTTACTCTAGCTAGTTTACCTTACTTCATTCTTCTACATACAGCCCCAGAACAGCGGTTGGTGTCTAATGACACAATTGCTCTCATATAATTTTGTTACTGTTATTCTTGCAGTAAAGAGAATACTGAGTAACTGCAGTTGTACAATTCTAGTTTATTAAATGCTGAATGATATAGATTCATAGAATCACCAGGTTGGAAAAGACCCACTGGATCATCGAATCCAACCATTCCCATCAAGGTCATGAGACAAGGTCATTTTCTTCATCTCCAGCTGCAACACCTTTAAGCCAAGGTGCTCAGTCACACAGCATCCTTCTGCTTTCCAACTCATTTAAAGGAGACTTCATGGGCAAAGGAGGCAGTTTTCAATAAAATGTAAAGCTGTAAGTGGGGGATATTTGGATCACTAAGTGGAGTTATTCCCTTCCCTAATGGTGAATTGTCACAGCACCATTTCAGGATGACAACCTCTGTCTTAAAAAGCAATTTGACTTTTGACTCCTTGTCAAAAGTGTACTGGTGTACTAAGTCTGCTCATTTGTATTTCAGAGCACACAGCCATGTTCAGGTACATTTCAAATTGTAATTTAAAGTCCTAGATAGGTCATCTTAGTAGTACTCATTGCCAGTCCATCAGTGTAATCACTGACAGAAAATAATTTCATTGCCACTAGTACTGTGGTTAAAACAAATGAACAAACAAAGCAATTGGAAAGCACAACATGGCCCATACTTTTCAGAAGGATTTTTCTTCCTGTTGGAAACCCACCTAAAGCTCTGTAGCTCATAGAAGTGGTTAGTGATTCTTAAGTGTTTAGTATCTTTTGTTGGCTATCCATATGCTTTTTTTTTCTATTTTCTTTTAAGATGTGCACATATGTGTAGATATATATCAACTTAATTAGTGTAAAAGTCTTTGTATGTATACATTTATTAATAGCTGTGTATATTACAGGAGGACAAGCTCCTACTTGAGAGTCAACTTATTTTGGCTACAGCAGAACCTTTGTGTCTTGACCCTTCAATAGCAGTGACCTGTACTACAAATAGACTTCTATACAACAAGCAGAAGATGAATACTCGCCCCATGAAACGGTAGTTTTCTGTGTGAAGTGTCGAGACTTTCTTTGAAATTTTATGAAGTGTTTCAAAGAAAAATATAAGCAATGTTTTACATAAAAATTTTCCTTCTCGTATGTAATGCCTACTTAAATACTAGGAATATGAGGAGCAGTGAAGAAGTATCTTGTTTTTAAGTGCTCGATTTTGTACTATATTTCAATTAGATGCTGTAATATGCTTATTTTTGTATATCAAAAGAACATGCATATATATTTTCTTAACATAATACATTATATTGCAGCTTAGATTTTGTCCTTTCTGTCATTATTCAGATGTAAGCTCTGTCAGATGTCAACTCAGTAATGTAAAATATATAAATGGATATCTTGCATTTTATTCTCTGATTTATTAAAAGCTATGTACAGGTTTAATCCCGAATGAGGAAATCGAGGGAATTATTTATGTCCTTGATATTTAGGATAAATAGGAGTGTAGGCTGTTTCACATCTGTGCATGGTTGTTCACTTTTTTCCACAAAAGCTCCAAACGGTTCACAATTTGTTCTGCCAAAAGTTACATTCACTTTGTAGAACAAAAATGTAATACTGGTCTGAAATCTCCAAAACTAGATTTGCATTCTATTCTGTTCTATTTGCAAACCAATGCTAGTGTGCAACCAGGGGTAATGTCTAAAAAGATACAAGTGGTAAAATTGATGAAACTGTTCTTAAAATTAGAGCTTGGTATTCAACAAACAATCCACTAGTAAAGCAGACAGGAGTGTTAAATTAATCCAGAGCAGCATTAATGTACCAAGGGGTTTGGCTTAAGACAAGGAGTGGAGGGTAGTTACTCTATTTATAGCTTCATAGTTACATGCAGAACATAGATCTTTTGACAGAACTGAAGTCTATGGTAATATAGCAATATTTTTAAGCTTGGCAACTTTTCAGTTAGTTACTCATTTAGACACTATACTTCAGTTATGCATTTCAAAAATAACCCTGTTCTTAGTGCTGAAAAAAAACAGGATACTAATATTTTTTAAAAAATATGAAATCAAGATTTTTAGTTGTACAGCATAATCTAGAATAACAATTTTCAGTTAGCACTTCAAAACCTGTCCTTTAATCACAATGTAAGTATTTCCCTGCATATTTTTGTGTTTATACACAGGCAGTGGGGAATTTCGTTTTGATGGTTTTGCAAGCCTGTCTGTCATTTTGCCATAGGTGCTTCAAAAGGTACTCGAGGTCATCTCTGAACAGACAGCAGGAAGTAGCTCACTATTCAACTCCACCACAGCTCAGACTACTTGACTACTTACAGAAGAGAAAGGAGAGGAAAGGAGCCCAACAGTATGACCTCAAAATTTCTAAAGCTGGGAATGTAAGTGCTCTGAGATGATAGGTATACTTCTGGCTATTTATTTAAAACATTTAATACATTAATACTGTTTTCATCTTCCAGTGCGTAGATATGTGGAAACAGAACCCTTGCTACTTGACTGCACCTTCTGAAGTGGACGTAAGTCCAGTAGTTTCCATTAGCAATTATTAGCAATTGAATTGGACATTGTAGAGTGTGAAGAAATGACTAAAGAGAGTATCCAGTATGAAAAAATGACCTCTAAATGGTGGAAGTGAATTTAACATTTAAAATTATTTTTCTGTACTGTAAGTTATAAACACAAGCTAAATCATATAGGAATAAAGTTCAGTTGTAATGTGGTAGTTTGGATGAGGTAAACAGTGTAAATAGACTTCTAGTATTATCTGTGGTTCAGGTGCGCACATGCCTATTTGAGGTTGTCTGCTAATATAAAAAATAGAAAAAGAAAATAGGTAAGGAAATGATTTAAATTACTCAGTTTTCAGTTTGGTTGAAATTAGTCTTTTTTGACGTGATACTACTGGACATAACATTTTCTGTAGTTTAATTGTTTATACAGAGAATTGTAGTTTGGAATTCTTCGGATCATTCTGTGTCCATTCTTCTCTCAGGGTCATTCTCATTCTCAGTGGTTTCTGGTACTGCCAGAACACATCCTGCTAGCATACAGAAGAGACTCAGTAGATAAGACAAGATTGTGTTATAGCTTTGGACTAATAGGGCTGGCAAGAGCGCACACACATTAAATGATGCTACAAGTTTGTACAAACTTTCTTTCCCCTTGCACTTCAACAGTGTTGGACCCTGCCTAATCAGAGACTTTTGAGTTGTGAAATTTCCTAACCAGCTCACATTGCAGGCAGTGATTTCAGTCTGTGGTCTTAAGCTATGTTTTACACTTGTTAGGTTTAGCTTATAAAGTATGGTATAAGAGAATAAACAAAGTTCTAAAGGTTCTCCAGTTCACTTTTTCTGTTTGTATAACATGACGATAGATGCTGGGTAAAATATCAAGCTGTCCTTGTGTGCTTCTTGCACTCACTTTTTAAGACTGTCATGTTAGACACTGTTAAAAACAAGAAGCTGTGCTAGATTGACTTTAGTTCTGGCCCAGTATGACTATTGTAACTACTTTTCTGCTATCTCTTATTTTCTTTAAGGTGGAAAAATATGCCAAAGTGGAAAAGTCTATCAAGCCTGATGACTCGCAACCAACTGTCTGGCCAGCACATGTGAGTAATTTAGACATTTGGCTGAACTTCTCTGCATCAAGTGCCTCTTATTTCAACAAAATCAAATAAATCTTCTCTCCCCTAATTTAATTCATCTTCCATGTGTTACATAGACACAAAGAGATTACCACAGGTACTTGTAATTTCATACAGGGTGTCATGCATGTGATCAGTCTTGTAATTTCCTCAGGTCCTCCAGAA
Organism: Piaya cayana; assembly: GCA_013389865.1. Classification (NCBI taxonomy): domain Eukaryota; kingdom Metazoa; phylum Chordata; class Aves; order Cuculiformes; family Coccyzidae; genus Piaya; species Piaya cayana. The sequence continues at coordinate 27,837 of WAAB01013894.1, forward strand.
ATACAAGGGAAACCAACTTCAGTCTCCCAAGTAATGTGTGCTCTTGCTGTGTAATGAAGAAATCATAATGATTTAAAGGAAGCAGTACTATGCTCAACAAATTGCTTTTTTTACTTAAATACTCAAAGATGGGTGGAAAAACCTTCTGTTTGGTGTTAAAATGTTAATTTTGGAAAGAGATTAATGTTAAATATCCCTTCCAAAAAGTTCGTTCTGCAATGCTTAAGTTGAACCTTAAAATTTTTTGAATAAATTATTTGATGAGAAGCAGTCTTTGAATGTAATTAGCCATAAATAAATTCTTTAACTCTTTGTTATTTTGGAGGCAAGATACTATCCTTATTAACAGTATCTGCCATGTTGTCTTTGTAGTTTCATAGGAGAAAGTAATACTTTCCTATAGAACTTAATCTTCATCTCTGACATTATATGCAGAACCTCTTTTGCATTGTCATAATTTATGTATGACTGTTTCTCTATGTCAGGTCCAACACAAAAACCCACCGAGATTGTCTGTAACTCTTTTTGCTTAATAAATTAAGAAAATCAACTAAGTCACCTTCTAAGCTGAGACAACTGGCAATGTTCAAAGCAATCCCACAGATCATTTTCTGAAAGACTGTTGAGAATCTTTGTAGTTTTTAATTTTGCATCTTCTGCTGACAAAAAGTGGGTTACTTTGAGCGGTGACTTGATCCTTTGGATCTCTTCACCATCAGCCTCAATCATTGAAAAGTTTCCATTGCATATGTCATCAAGAGACTTGATGTTAAGTCACTTATCTTGCACACCAAAATTTTATGACTGAGGGTAAGAAAACATTTATATTTGAACATGCATCCACTTGTACTGAGTGAAGCAATTGAGTTTAGCTTTGTCTCTCTGTGACGGGTTAGAACATGTCCTATAACCATCAGTTTGTCTCTCCCCTCCCACTCTTGGTTCCAGAGCTATAGAGTCAGTCTTGGGGTTTTTTGTGTCAGATCCTGTATGTTCTATATAAGATCTTTTTCAGATCTTATATGCAATACTTTTGTATTTTAAAGAGTTGATTAACTTTCTCATCTTATCCTTATAGATAACTTTTTCTCAAATTTAATTTTAGATAACGCACCCCTTCTTATGGAGTGCTACTTAACTACCTTTCTTGTAGAGTGTTTCTCACTATGTTGTATAGAACTGACATTTTACTAGCTGTATCTGTTATCACTTGCTTAGGACTTATTTGGTTATTTTCTTCTGTCTTTCTAGGAAATAAAAGATGATTATGTGTTTGAATGTGAAGTTGGTAATCAACTTCAGAAAACAAAACTGACCATATTTCAATCTCTTGGCAATCCCTTGTACTATGGTAAAATTCAGACACTGAAAGGTGATGAGGAAAATGACAACCTGTTAACTCCATCACAGTAAGTTACATGTTCTTTTTAACTGTACTGTGATCTGGTAGATGAAGGAATACAAACATACTTATAATTTTCAGTCATTAAAATACTTCAGATCTAAAAAGCTGATTGAACAGTTTTGATCGAAAAAGTCAAAAGTCAGGTAATGAACCTAAAGTTTCTTTTAACAAAAAAAACAAAACAAAAAAATGTGTTCAAGCGGTCACCATATCTTAAGTGTACTTTCTTGTTAAATCTGTGTGTTATTTCACACTGAAGATATATTGCTTTAAAAAAAAAGAAAATAACTAACCGACCAGCCCCCTCAAATTGTGGAGAAATTTTGAGACATAGCATGCTTTTTCACTGTTACTTATAATTTTGGTGGTTGTCAAAATTCACGTGGTGCTGTGAAAACATAAGATTTGGTTATATCGTATTTGCATTTATGCAGAGAAATTCAGGCTGAATCAATGATGAGGAAAAACATTTTTCTTATAAGACCCCTTTAAGTACTAGCAGGCCTCTGTCTCCTCAGAGCCTTTTCTTCTACATGGTAAACAACCCCAACTCCCTCAGCCTTTTCTCATAGGAGAAGTGCTCCAGGCCTCTGATCAGTTTTGTTGCTCTCCTCTGGACCTGCTCCAACAGGTCTGTGTCTGTCCTGTGCTGAGGGCTTCAGAGCTGGTCTCACTAAAGAACAGTAGAGGGGCAGAATCACTTTCCTTGAGCACCTAGCTATGCTGCTTTTGATGCAGTCAAGGGTACAGTTGGCCTTCTGGGCTGTGAGCACACATTGCCAGCTGATGTCCAGCTTTTTTTTCATCCCCTGTCCAACCAATTTGTCATCTACCAAGCAGTCCACCCATTTCTCCAATTTAGACAGATGTTATTGGGTCCGTGGCAAAGGCCTTAAGGAAGTCCAGATGGATTACATCCATAACTTTTCCCTTGTCCACTGATAATTTTTTGCAGTAGCAGTTGTTCAATTCCACTTTTTGAAAAGAGAAAACTTCCATGTTCTTCCTCTTGCTTTGTAGATAATTTATTCTTGAAGGAGACCATGTGTGTATATTTTATATATTATGAACCCAGATTTGTCTTTCAATTACTAAATAATGCCCAGTCCATTAAATGGATACAATAGGTCTTGTGTTTTCAGCAGGTCTGAAGACAAGAGCAGCATTGACAGTCGTTCAAAGTTCTGTGATTATAGAAACGTGTTTCTTTTATTTCAAAATTTCAAAATTTTTATGTGTTTTACATTTCAGGTTCCTTATTGGTTCGAAGACTGATGCTGAAAGGTAAATTAATACAATATATATACAACCATTTGAATTGATAGCAAATAATTAGTTATGTTTCTTTTAGCAATTGTCACTACTAGTATTATGGTTATGGAAACAAATGCAAAACAGATGAGGAAAATAAGATGAATTAATCCTTGTTAGAAAAGGTAGGATATAGAGTGTAGTTTCGATATTTATCAAGCAAGGAAGAATAGAGGAAAGGAAATATGTGAATACAGCTTGTCCCACTAGCTAAATTTGAAGCATTATGTTACAGTTTGCCCAGTTATTCTTGATTACACAGGTAATTGTAAAATTCTGAGAGCACTTAGCAGGAGTTTCATCTTGACACTTTCTGCAGTAAATGAGCAATCATGGAAATTTTCATTTGAACTTTAAGGGTGATCTAGGAATTTAATACAACTTATTTTAACATTTTGTGCATTACTGCTTTTTTTAGAGAAGGAAAAATTTTTTCATGGAAAGGGTTATTAGGCACTGGAACAGGCTGCCCAGGGAGGTAGTTGAGTCACCTTCCCTGGAGGTGTTTAAGGCACGGGTGGACAAAGTGTTGAGGGACATGGTTTAGTGTTTGATAGGAATGGTTGGACTCGATGATCCAGTGGGTCTTTTCCAACCTGGTGATTCTATGATTTTATGGAGTAAGAAAACCGTTTTTTTTTGTTGTAGAATGATTAGGAGTAAAAGCTCTGGGATAACTGAGGCAGCAAAATAAGTATTTCTTCAAATGTTTGTCAGGGTGCATCACATTGCAGATACCTGTGTTTACTTGTGTGTGTGAACACAGAACCTTTAAAAGCAGTCTCTGTCAAAGCCAGTTGGGGTTTTGTGCCTTAATAGGAGAACTTGAGACATGCAGTGGCTCTTATCTCCTCACCCTCTTATGTGCCTAGCAGGGAGATGAGTCCTTGGTTTGGTCAAAAATTATTAATAGTGCTCTTCAGTTTAGTAGGTAAATTTGATCTAGAAACTCTTTGCTTATATTCTCTTCTACCTCATTTATACTGATAGAAACTTTAGCTGTTTGTGTTGTAAGCTGAATCAGGGGTTTGTTTGGTTGCAAGCTAAAACAACAATAATACATGAATCTAGTTTTAACTGAGTGATTTTCAGATCATGTTTGCCACTGAGTTGTACAAATGCTTTTATTAGAATAAGCAGTTGGGTTTCAGGGACTGGACAAGAAACAAAAATAGAGGAGGAAGGAAGGCAGGACTGTCACTTTGAGTATGTGGCATTTTGTTACTCCAATTCCACTGTAACTTCCAGGCAATCTAAAACCTAATTGCTGGGAAAAAAAAATGTAATGCACCCTTTCCTCTGCAATGTCTCTTATGTCTGCCCTTGCTTATGTCTTCACTAGTCATGTAGCAGAATATTGAATCAGTGCTATGGCAGAATAAAGTGTAGTTCATGGAGTTTAGGTGTAAGCTAGTGGAAATATTCCCACTGTTTTTCATTGAAGGTCAGTCTGCTAGAATATAGGCAACAATTGACAGGTCTTCAACTTGATTTTCAAGCCTGCAAAGTCACTGTATATGTTTTGCTCATGTTTGTGAAACAGTATTCCCTCAACTTGGTGTTTTCACATTAATGAAGAGGTAGTATTTGATTTGATAGAACAGTATTTTAAACTTGTTTGCCTGATGCTACTATGCATTAAACTCCTGGATGCATCAGTGCTTGTTAGTCTGACTGTCCTGGTGCTCAGAGAAAAAAAAGTGATCACTTTTGCCATGGTAACTGATACTTGGATAATGCATTCAGCATGGACTTCTTACTTCATCACTTGCTTTCAGTGTCCTCATCTGACGTCGACCTCAAGTTAAAGGAGGGTTGACTGTTCCACTGGGAGTGTAAGCATAGCATATACAGCCTTATAAAAGATTCTGGACTTGCATGGGGAGTGGGATTGCCAGTAACATACCAAAGAACTGCAGTTAGTTTTGGGAAGGGAATTATTCTGTCTAATGTTTTGTATATTTCCCCAAGAAAGTGGGGTATTTTAAAACTTGTTTCTTAAACTGTACTATGCATTAGAAAAAAGGACAGTGATTGAAAGAAAAGCTTAGACGGAATAAAACTAAGAAAAGAGCCCAAGAACATGAAGCAGAAAGACAGCTATATAAAAATACAGATGTTTTAAATATGTGTAGCTCTGTTTCAAATAGATATATACTTAAATAATATACATTTACGTATAAAATATATATGACTAATGCATACAATAATTTATTTACATGTACATATCTACTTTAGAAGTTCAAAATTGTTAATCTTTTTGTCCTCTTTCTTTGTTTCAGAGTGGTGAACCAGTATCAGGAGTTAGTACAAAATGAAGCTAAATGTCCTGTGAAAATGTTTCATAATTCAGGTGGATCAATCAACCTTAGTCATCTTTCTCCAGGGAAGGAAATGGAAGTGAGTGTATGAAGCTGTACAATTCTTTTATTTACATTTGTTTATTGAATTATGAGAATAAATTTTGGTATCTACTTTTAAAATTAAACTAATCTGAAAGTGTCATTCTGAACGAAATCTTTAATTCCTTGTTTGTAATCATTCAGAGGTATTATATTGGGAAAGTTTGGAGGAACACATTTGTGTGTTCAGTGTTCAAACTTTGTTTACCAGTGTCTGTCTTTTTTTACTTTTTTTTAAGATGCATATAGTATAGTTAGCTCCAAAGTTTTGTTGTAGTGTTTTCCCTTGTTCAGATGAACATTTTACAGAGCAGTATAGTAAAATACAATTATGTGTCTTATTTTGCAGGTCAGTAAACATAGAAGCAAAAGCAGTAGCTAACCTTCTTTTCTCTTACCTTTAGAAATCAGCAAAATTAAGAAAACTTTCAAAAAATAACGCAACAACAACAAAACCTTTAAAAAGCATATGTTTGTATGCACACATCCAGTAGAAATTCCTGCATTCCCCAAATTTCATGCCTATTGGCATTGCTTTGTGGTTTACTTAATTCCGACTGCCTTGGTCAGATTCAGTGCCCGTGGTGAGCTGCGTTTATGTTTGTATCCTTTGGGCTATTTCTTTTGCTGCTTTTTTCCCCCTAGACACCTACTTTCAAACTACAAACAGTATTCCTCTGAAAGAGGTAGTTCTTAGTGTCTGCCAGGAGAACAGCCTGCAAAAGCCAGCAGCTGCAGAAAGGGATGTTTCTGTATGTGTGCATGCACATCCAAACAGATGTATGCATGCATATATATACTAAAATCATATATAATTTAGGGTGAGGTGGTACTTCTAGAAGTCATCTTTTTTGCTTGTCCAAGCCCTCTCCAAAGTTACTCAAGTTACTGTATTTAATTATCTGCTCCCCTCTTGAATTGGACATTAGTCTTTATTTGCCCAAATGAAGAAAGCAGTTTTTAATAGTAGAAGACAAACATAATCCTCAGAATTTTCCTTGAATGATTCTTTTTTATAAGCAATCAGTTGGAAACATCAATTCAAAACATGTCTCTTATTACTGGGGATCAGGGAAAGCTGAATTCACCATGAACATTGACTCTGTGCAATGCTGAATGCTCAGATTTATTAGCCCATGCACAACTCATTTAGACACCAGTACTGAAATATTCCCTATAAGAATATCCTCGTTTTCTAGTTAGCAGTTTGTAGATTATGTGTTTGTTTAGATATTACTTGTATTTATGGGATACCTGTTTTATAGGTAAGAATATATGTACTGTAACTGCAAGTGTGTTTCACTGTTGAGTCTTTTGACAGTGCCAACTATTTGAATTATGTATTTAGGGTGTGTTGTGAGCGACTTGAGCAGGATAGACTTCATTAGCCAAAGTTAGTTTATGTTCTAACAACCTGCTGAGTAGGTTACAAGAACAGACAAAAAGGGAGTACCTACCCTTCAAAAAGATTAGTGAGGTTCTTGATACCACTGAAGTCAGTGGGAAAATGCGTACAGATTTCTGCACATGCAGGATTTTCCTGAATGTATTTAAATTCCTACTGCCACAATCAAGAAATCTGTTCCTGTTCTCTAAATCCATATTGGTCAGAAATAGCAGAGATATAGAGATAAGAAATGGATGAAATGATGTAATTTTTCAGTTAAGACCAAATTGTCACTCATATTTGTGAAAATTGCAAGGAATGATTTCAGAATTGCAGAGAAGATTGAAACACCTTCATTTTTTAATTATTTTCTTTGCTTGGTTTAAATTTTACTGGCACTTTGAAACTGCTTGATGTTAAGCATTTTATCTAAAGAGAGGCAGTCATAGGTTATGTTTGTAGAATAAGTAAATTAAAATCTGAAGTGTTTGAAGGGAATTTTCTTATGGTTTTGGGAAGTCTAATACAAATTGAGTTCTTTCCTGTCAAATATGTGGAAGCTCACATTATTTCTGTGGTAGCGTTAACTTCTCTTTCCTCCTAGCAGCCGGAAAGTCTATCAGGCTCTGTTCAGTCTTCAGTGTTGGGCAAAGGTGTAAAACACAGACCTCCTCCCATCAAATTACCTTCAAGTTCAGGAAGTAGCTCTTCAGGTAATTATTTATTGACTCGGGCATCTCCTTTGTATGTGTTCTGCCTATTGTAAAATGACACAATATCCCATTTGTAAAGGTTTAATAATAATAAAAAAACGCAAACAGTATCTCCTCTGTGAAGAGAGCATAATTTGTTGATTTCTGATTACGTTTTTCACAAAATTTTATCCTAGCAAATAGTCAAGTTAATATGTATTTACAGAACAATAATGTATTTTAATCGTGCCTTTTCCAGGTAACATTTTTAGTCCGCAACAGTCAAGTGGCCATCTAAAATCACCAACTCCTCCTCCTCCTCCTTCTAAGCCTCCTGGTCTTTCTCGGAAACAATCTATGGATCTTAATCAAGTTAGCATGCTCTCTCCAGCTGCCATGTCTCCTGCAAGCTCTTCACAAAGTGAGTCACGACCTAAATTCTCCATTAAATCTTAGGCTCTTGCATAAATGCTTCCTGAGATAAACTACTTAACCTGTGGAATGGTGAAACTTAAGTGTACAGTGTACCCTAAATTGTATAAGTTGTGCAGCTTTAGGCAGGTCTCTTGTTCGCTGTATGTACTTTATGTTTATTGTAACTGTGTTTGTTTTTTCTGTATATATGTATGCACCCTCTGTGTATACGTTTTAATGCATTTTATGCAGTTAGTATGATCTCATTTATGAAAGGCTGGTAGATGATGTGATGAGATAAAATTCCAAAGTGTAGATTTTTTTCCTCTAGTGTAAAAACAGTATGTTAGATCAGTTTGCCGTTAGATAATTTAAGTATCTAGTTTTTAAAATGTTATAGGAGCTGGTGCAGTTGTATCTCTATGTATGTATATAATCTGATCAGTCCCAAGATGGTGATGCAATAAACGATAAGATGATTTTTTAAAACACTCCTACACTGTTTTACAAATCATTGATGATTGCAAGTGTGGTGGTGATGCTGCTGCTGCTGATAGCACCATATTCTCAGGTGTTAAAATGTGACTTTCACTAAGTGACATCCTAGCTTAAGTATTTTCATTAACGCTGACAGGATCGTAGCTGTAGATCATAAACACTTTTTAAAATATGTATGTATCCTGAGACATTTTGTGAACCGAAATAATAGCGGCAGTTTTCTTTTTTTTATGAACAGTTGTGTACTGCACATTCCAGTATCCTGCACAGTATTATATGCTCTTTGCATTAAATAATTTAAAATCTGGATAGCTTGAAAGGTGTAACTTTCCTGCCTTCTTGTTTTGCACAAAGAAAAAAAGAAAACTTATTAAAGTTTTCTTCTGACATATTTACTCTGGTTTTCTGTTAGTGCTATGAATGTGTATATCTACTGCACACAGTTGTTACTTTAAGGCTCTGGTCACGACAGCTGGGCATTCACATTTGTTTCATTTCTTTCTGCAGGACATGAAAGCTTAAAAAAAAAAAAAAAGAAAAAAAAAAGAAAAAAAACTCAAAAACATATTTTGTTTTAGTTTTTTCTATTGATAAATTGTGCTAACTGCATCCACAACAATTATAGACATATGTGCTACATTATAGCAGAAGGAATTACACAGTAACTTTTAGAGACGCAGTATTATCCTCTGGTTCTTAAATATCAAAATGTTATTTGATCAAAATCTGGCAAATGGGAGTTTAGCTGTCTGAAATTTAGATCAATGCCATGATTATCCTAATAGTGTATGTTCTTTGTTGAATCTGTTGTTTTCCATGATATGTTTTTAACACAATGCTGTTGTGCGGGCAGTGCATATAGACTGTGTTTAACATCTCAGGACAAAAATAGTAATTAGGTTAAAATGGTCACTAAGAAATAGTTTTAATTTTTTTTAAGTATTTCTGGATGGAGTTATGACTATGATAAATTATGGGAAGACTTAATGGAGGATACAAATTGATGTATGGCTTAAGAACTTAAGCATGGAGAGCCGGGTTTCTGTGTGATTATACTGCATCCTTAACATTGAATGCGTGCTGCAACACTCGTGTCGTGTAGGAATTAACACTTGCAGTCTGAAAAATGGAACAAATTGTCAGTGCTAAATAAGATTCCATTAATCTTATTATACCAAAAGGACTGGCCTTTTATAACAAACTAGCACTTTTTATTTTTCTCAATGAGCAGGGTCTGGAACTCCTAAACCATCTACTCCTACTCCAACCAACACCCCTTCATCGACCCCCCACCCTCCTGATGCTCAGAGCTCAACTCCTTTTACCCCTTGTGCCACCCCTACTCCCCAAGATTCAGGCTTCACCCCTCAGCCCACTTTGTTAACCCCATTTGCTCAGCAGCAAATGTCTCTGAGCCAGGCACTGCCTGTAATGACCATTCCTCTTTCCACCATGGTAACATCCATTACTACAGGAACAACCTCCACCCAGGTCGTGGCAAACCCTGCAGGACTTAACTTCATCAATGTAGTGGGCTCTGTGTGGTAAGTTCCTTGTTGTGATGGTTTCTTAATTTGCCCTGGGTGGGTTTGTTGCTGGGGCAGTGGGGTGGGGAAGGGTGGGAGTGGTACACGACTGTCCAGCATCCATTAGGATAGATATTTTTCAGGGTCTGCAATGCAAAAAAGGTCACTCACTTTGTAATTATAAAGTGAAAAGCCACTAGGAACTCTTTGTATTTCTCATATATAGGGCACATAGCATTGGAATATTGAAAAACTTACAAAAATTGTGCATCCAGCTATTTGGATGCATGTAGTTTAGTTTCATAAGGCTTAATCTTAGTTTGTCATTTCTGAGGTTTCACTCTTAAAGGTGGAAAACTTTTATTAATCAGAGAAGAGATTCAGTGTCATATGCAGACCCTTCTAAATGAAAAATGGAAAGGGATTTGATATTAAAGTACCTATGAATGAAAGAGTATATGTAAAATACAACAAAATAACAAATCTGGTTTTGAACAATTTAATCAAACACTGAGGTTAAACATTCTTTGATCTTTAAAACTCCTTTTATGGTTAAAAAATTGCTGCTATCAAGAATAGATTATATGGTATAATGTGAACAGATAGTTTGAATGAAGTTTTTTAATCAATCTAAAATCAGTTTAAGACAAGGTGTGCTTCAATGCAAGTGTCAGGCACTTACATTACTCATCCAGGACATTCAGCAGTTTATCACTGTCGATTAATTAGATAGCTTTGTTTTGTAGTGCAAAAATAAAACACAAATCTGTTCCTTAAGTTTGTTATGATAGCACAACCATTTTGAAGACTGATCTTTCAGTATATCTAGAGTAAAAGAACCACTTATGGTTGGTCTTTCTGTAGATCGTACCAAAGGAAAAAAGGTATATGCTAACAATGTGATGAATCTTTAAGCTGCCTTCATGCTTTATCCATAATCCCATTTACTACAAAGAATTGATTTACTTGTCACGAGACGGAGGGCAAAAATTTACTCAGATTTGCTTGTACCACTTGGGATTGATGTGTTGTCTTTCCTCTTCTACAGTGGAACACAGACACTGATGAGTGGCTCAAACCCTATGTTGGGGTGTAACACTGGTGCCATAGCCCCTGCAGGTATAAATCTGAGTGGCATTTTACCGTCAGGAGGTCTGGTACCAAGTGCGCTCCCTGCTGCAATGCAGTCTGCCTCTCAAGCAGGTTAGTGTGAATAAGTTGAAAAGCCACCCTTCAGCTAGGGACAGCGTGAAAACATTGTGAGAGGAATGGACGGAAGTGGCCGTTGTGTGAACAAACTGTGTATTTGGTGGCTGGAGCATGGGAACAACATGCAGATTTTTATATTGAGAGTGTAGGCTATGGGTTTGATTGTTTGAAAAGCTAGACTACGGAAAGATGCTCTAGCGTAACATTCAAATGCAACATTGATAATGATGACTGCCAGAGAGGAGGCATGACTGAACTTAGAAAGAGGCCTCAATTTTTGTGTGGGGCTTTTTATTCTCTCACTGGTACTGGTTTATTCTAGTAGGACAATTAATTTGTTCTTTATTGCTTTCAGATGTGACTATATATCTGTATGCCTCAGTACTCAGTAAAGCAGCATTTAAATTCTTAGCTTATTTTTTCTAAAAAAATAACAAGACGTCAAAAAAACTTAGGGTATGACTATGGAATGAGAAGTGTAGCAGGGACTTCAACATATCCATCCCTTGCACTGAGGCAGAGTCAAAGCTATCTAAACCACACTGAACCAATGCTTATCTAAACTGTCTGTAAATAGTTTCACTAAAGAAGGTTCCAGTCTCCCTCAGTAGCTGTTTGGAGTAATTCATTATTCATACAAAATGTTTCCTTCTAATTGTGATGCATCACCTTGTTGCGAATTAAATTATTTTTTTTCTCCTGTTCCTTGCAGACATGAAAATTACTTATTCACCCTTTCTCTTTACATTCTGAGTATCAAACATGCTGTTGTGTCCCATGTTTGTCTTCTCTTTCTGATAGGTTGTATTTTTCAAACCTTTCATAACCCTGTCACTTTCTTCTAGACTGTCCAATTTGCTTACATCCTTCTTAAAATGTGATAACCAAAACTGGACACAAGCCTGAGCTTGGCAGATTTACCACTGTGGAGCACAGCAGAATAAATGCATCTCATCTCTTTCACAACATTCCTGTTAACATTTCCCTATATGAGGTCTGCCTATTTTTTATTTGTATTTTTTGCAACCGCATTATATTAGCATAAGAATGCCTTTACTGGGTTAGGCCAAAAATCTGTCCCGTTTATATTCTGTCTCTGACAGTCGCTATTAAGAGGATACTTAGGAGAGAGTTTTAAGATGAGACAGAAGTGTAAAGTGGAACATCTCTTGTTTACAACTGTACCTCTTCTGGCAATCTACAGCTTTGAGACTTTCTCAGCTGAAGACTACCCACATGGATCTTTGCGCTTAATATCCCATGCTAGTCTGTGGATTTATCTAATTGGTTTTTGAACCCATTTATATTTTTGGCATCTGCGACATCTTGTGACAGTGAGTTTTATAAATGTAACCCGTGTGAAGAGGTTCTTGTGTGTTCTGTGGTTTGTCATATGGATGATTTGGATACGTTTGTGACTTGCTGTAACTTCTCACATCCTTTCTTGCTGTATAGACACAGAGCTAATGAGTCACAGTTCTGTATTTGTTAATTTGTCTTGTTTATTAAGTGTTACTTAGTGATTTTTGGATGACTTCTTCAATTCACTAGGATCACTTCTAATGCTAATTCTGCCCTTTCAAGCACTACCAACCTTTTACCAGTTTGATGTCAGAGATTTTTATATGCTGTGCTGTCGCCCACATGAGATTAGTGAGTTGAGCAGACCTCTGGGAGGTTTTTGACAGCTGCTCTTTTATTGAAGTGTTTATATCTGTTCTATGCCAAATTTACAGCTTACTACATGTACGTCTTTTTATAGTGAAACTTTGAAGAGTTCCCTGTGCAATAATGCCAGAAGCTCTGTAAGTCAAATACAGCTTGTCAGATGCCCTTTCAGGGATGGGCAGTTGTTTTGATGGGCCTTTTTACTGTTAAAGATCAAGAGACTTAGAGGCTGTTACTTCACTGAGGCCTTGGACATTTCTGGATTTATTGTATAAACAGGAAAACTCTTTAAATGCTAAAGAAGAATAACTGAAGAATAAGTGCTATATTCTCCATATTTCATAGAATCATAGAATAGTTTGGGTTGGAAGGGACCTTAAAGATCATCTAGTTCCAAGCCCCCTGCCATGGGCAGGGACCTAGTATATTTACTGATGAGTAAATGGATTAACAGGTTATAAGGTTACAGGCTACAGTGTCTAGCAGCAATACAGATTCCTTTCCATTTAGTCAGTGCTCTTTTAACTTTGAATCTGGGTAACTATGAACTTACCAACAACATTATGGAAAATGCATCATTGTATTAAGTATAAAACTTAAACTTGCCAGTTTTCCAACTTCCAAATGTTTAGAAATTATCCCAGTGGAAACGTGTATTAATTACAAGATGCATATGTAATTAACTAAAGTCTTCATACTAACAAAAAGGTGTTTTCTTTAACAGGCAGCCCCTTTGGTTTGAAAAATGCATCAAATCTTCGGCCCTTAAATCTTCTACAGGTAATTGATATACTTGGACACAATAATAATGATAATTTTCTTAATTTTCTTGAGAGACTTGTTTAGTTCTGCTTACTGCATTGCCCCCCACAAATCTTAGAAGCCAATTGATCACCATTTGCTGCAAATTTTATTTGGTCTTTTAAAAACTTAGAGGAAGAGAGAAAGTTACTTCCATAAAGATACCAGGTGGAAGTTATATTCTTAGCTCACAACGAAAGAGCTAGTTCACAATAACAATCTTAAAAAACTGCTGACATCTGAATTCACAAGACTAATCTCTTTTCAGCATTTGCCTGAGCTTTTATTGCTAATCGTTCTTTAAATGGTATCTATGATTACTTACAAGTGCAAACCAGTACAATAGAACACTTGGGTTACAGATAGAAGGCCTAAAAGTTGTGTGGAACATGCACAGGTAGGCACCATAACAGCCTTAAAGGACTACTGGTAATGGAAGTAGAAGTTCATGTAAGATAGGGAGTTTAGAAGGTCTGTAAATGAGAAAAAGTTGCTCCATTGAAAAGCAGAACAGGGGAGTGTTTGTGGAACCAGATGTAGTTCCTGGATCATGAAATTAGCTGTGAGTTACAGGTGCAGAAGTGCAGCTCCAGTGTTCCACAAATGTTGCACCGTGCTTAAAAAAAATACCAGTTAAAGATGAGCTGCAGCTTTGCTACTTCATCCTCCCATTCCTGCTCTGAAAAAATGGAAAAGGACAGCAACAGGAGGAAGTTTATACCAGAGCAGAGCTCTTCGATAAAATTTAATGTTTCCACATGTCCACACTGAAGTACATCCTTTCAAGCTGCTACTTCCACTCCTATAAGCCAAGAATAATTCATCTGAAAACAGTTTAATTAAAGCTGAAATAAGGGAGAGGAATCAAGACTGTTTAACTTCACTGGGGTTTTTTTGCATCAGACCTTGCAGCTTGTTGATTGGAAGCATCCGTTAAAATACAATGGTTTGTTCTGAAAGTGAAAATAATATCCAGTGCTTTTGAAGACTAGCTGTTACATTTCCAGTGTCTGTGGAGTCTCCACTATTTTAATTAGAATAATTAAAATGTATTTTTCTGTGGAAATACCTCACTATAATTTAATACAGCTTTGTTTTTTGAGCAGAAGGCCTTTTCACAAACAGCAGCAATTGTAAATTGATTCATTGTAAAGGATTTTAAAAAGGAAAAACAAGAACAAAAACAAACAGCCAAGGAATACATCGTTACCAATGACATATTCATCCTGGGACAATGGGAAACTCTGCAGTTTGATTGAATTATGCCTTTTATTCTTAATCTTCAACAGCTTCCAGGTGGTTCACTTCTTTTTAACCCACCCAGCAACAACAGCAGCAGCAGCTGTCACAGTATTTTCCACAGCAACAATCTCAACAGTGTACAGCCTGTAGTCCTCAGCAGGGAGAACAGGTGTGTGCTAACAGCCCTCAGTCAGGGATGCATGGATGAAACGGTTTCACCTATTCTCCCAATCTCCACAAGTAACTGAGCCTTTACACAACAGATCTGAGGCAGAAGGGGAGGAAAGTCTTCCTCCAAAACTTCAAACTGCAAAGATTGCAGTGGCTTTGTTGCTGTGATTGGAGCTGGGTTATACTCCTTTGTTTATATGCTGTATAGGAGGACCTGTAACAAGCCAACTGGATGAGCATTGCTGTACTCTGGCATGAAGAAAGCCAACCCACTGTATGACTGGAGTAAAATCATCTTAGTGTTATCCTGTTTATCATAACTAGCAGATACATCAAAAGAACAGAAAAGAAGCACAGTCAGGATTGCTGGAGTAACTTTTAGGTTGATGCAGAAATAATTTCTGGTTTTGTCATTAACTGTGGTGCTTAACTTGGATTAAAATAATAAACTTTTCATGCAATATACCATTTTAAAGCTTGAAATTCAAGCAATTTTGTTATATGCATTCAAAAGGGGAAGTAAAGCAGCAGAAACTGCTTGGAATATAAGCCAGGCATTTGGAATATTAACAAACATACAGCTTGACATTGTTTTCAAAAACTTTGCCACAGAAATGAGACCCTTGAAGATAGTGTGGTGTGCGGTGTGCCCTTGATCCTACTGTCCATGTCTGCAACAGAGATGTTTAACAACACTGGTTGTGGATGCCCCATCCCTGGAAGTGTTCAGGGCCAGGTGGGATGAAGCTTTGAGCAACCTTGATTGAGTGGAAGGTGTCCCTACCAACGTCGGGGCTGTGGAAACCAGATGGTCTTTCAGGTCCCTTCCAACTCAAAACCGTTCTAAGATGAGAAGGGTCTTAAACACCACTGTTAAATGACAACCAGTGGAGAGCCATTATTGAACTGGTCCCACACAAAACAACCTGAGAGATTGCAGAAGAACTAAATGTTGACCATTCAGCAGTTGTTTGATGTGTGCACCAAATTGGAAAATCAAAACAGCTCAACAAGTGGGTCCTGCATGAGCTGAATGAAAATAAGAAAAAATTAGGTTAGAAAGTCTACTCTCTACTTCTTTCACATGCCACCAATACATTTCTTGATCACATTGTGACACGTGATGAGAAATGGATTCTGAATGACAACCAACAGGCTCGGCTGTGGTGAAGTAACAAACTGCTGCCCTAAATCAAAGCTGCATCAAAAGAAGGTTATGGCCACAGTTTGGTGGTCAGCAAGTAGAATCATCCACTACAACTTCGTGAATCCTGGCAAAACCATCACAGCAGAGAAGTATTGCCAAGAAATCACCAAAATGCACCAAGAAGTGCAATGTTTACAGCTAGTACTGGTCAATTGAAAAGGACCAATTCCTCTCCATGACGACACCTGACCATGTTTCAAAAATGACTCTGTGGGAGCTGCACAAAGTGGGCTGTGAAAGTCTATCTCACCCAGCTTACTCGCCACACCCCTCTTCCAATGGTTACCAGATCTTCAAGTACCTCAACAATTTCCCTGCAAAAGGTCTTCCACAATCAAGCAGCAGCTCAAAACACTTCTGAAGAATTCATCAGACACCAGAATTCTATGCTACCTGAATAGACTTGTTGGCAAAATGCCCAGATTCAAATGTTTTTCATTTAGAATACTTTTTTTTCTGAGCTGAAAAATACTGCTTGAAAGTCAGTGTTTAGAAACAGCAATTATTTTTGTACCAACCTAATGCAACTTTACTTAAACAGCTGTGAGATGGGTTATGGTCCTTGTTTCTGTAGTTCAATAGACTTGTTCTCTACACATCAGCAAAAGTATTGGTTGGCTTTAAAGCTGTAATCTTAAGGCACTTTGCTGCTCCCTGTAATTAATGTTAAGGGCTTTAATCACTGAAGGGTCCTGAAGTCTTGATAGCAACCAGTCTGAGTGCTTTCAAAATGACAAATTTTGAGTGGTTGGTTCCACCTGTGCCTAAAATTTTTACCAGAACAAATGCAGCAGTTTCGGAAAACCAGCTGCTCTGCTTGTGTGTCCTTTATCTTCCCAGACGTGCAAAACTTCTGTTTACAAAATAGTCTCTACAGGATACTGTTCGACATCATAATTTTTGTTGTGCTGCCAGAGACTATTCATAAATAAGGTGCCTCTATAAAATGTTTTTTATGGTGTATAGTCTCTGTCAAAGACCTTGTTCTGGAATGGGGGGCAGTTTAATGGGAGACTCAGATTTATTCTCAGAATCCAAATGTCAGTTACTAGTTGAATTACTTAAAAAAATATCGTGCAAGCCTGTACTATTGGATTTTATTTTCCAGACATTGAACTTTAAGGGCCTTAACAAAAAAGCTGATGTAAGCCTAGTTCTTCTTGTGGCAGAAAGTTCTGGAGGAAATCAAAATCTCTGCATTGCCTAACTTTCCCAAAGGAGCTTCTGTTTTACCAGGCATCACAGGGTTAGACTAGGGTCATTAGCTAAAATGAGCTCTTACCAATACCAGATTGCTTAGCTTTCGCTAAGGACAAGAATCTGTGTGTTCACAGTGCTGTAATGTGAGTGCTTGGTGAAGCCCCAGACAACTAAGAATTTTCTGTGCTGCCAACAGAATGTATACATTCTTATCTCATAGTTGGGGGTTTTTTCCCCCTCAAATGCTGGTTCTATGGTTTTGTAAGTCTGTCTTAGTCATTGCAATCAAGATGATGATGTCTTTGTAATGTGCAATCTTTTCATCCAGTTTACCTAGCTCTTAGTGGCATTATTTCATACGGTTATTCTGAAGAAGCATGGCAATTCCTGGAAATGCATCAGCTCAAAAGCTTTTTATATTTCTTTCTGACTGACAAGCCACACTGTTTGCTTAAATCGCATATAGAATACTTCATTTCCCCACTTTATGAATTAATTTTAGATTCTAGAAAAGGTGCCCTTTAACCTCAGTAGACACTAGATCAGACTCCATGAATTCTATTGAGTGATGACTGAGGATTTCTCTGTTCCGAAAATAAAATTTCAAAAGTAGGGTTTGTATTTTTTAATGACATTAAGGAGCGTATGGCACAGTATGAACATATGAATGCAAGTTAGACTTTTCACATTTTGGTTGATTGTGACCTTTGCGCTTGGATGGTATCTAGTGTCACCTGAAGACTTTGGGGTTGGTAGTAGGACAGGAGATGTCGTTACACCCATGAACTATAGTCTCTACAGACTGCAGGGAGGTTGACAACAACATAGGACTTCTGCTGGGTAACGGGCATAATACCATCTCTGCCAAAACAGCTGGTTTGAGGCATTCAGCATCTGTTCATTCTGCTTTAATAGTAATTATGTTATGGCCTGTGTCCACACGCTCTGGAAGACATAGAATTAAATGTTTCTTAATGGGTCTTTGCAAGTTTGCCTTCACACTGGCTTTATTTATTACTCATTCATACCAAACTTTGGTAATAAGGATCAAGCTTTTCATTTTTGTTAGGGGTCTGACCAAGGTCCATCCAATCAAGATCAGGCATTATCTGCCCAACAAGCTGCTGTAATTAACCTGACTGGAGTAGGGAATTTTATGCAACCTCAAGCCACAGGTATGTGCTTGCTGAACCTCCTTTCGTAGTTAAGTGTGTATATTGATAAATTCACACTGAAATGAAGTTTGGTCTTGAAGATGTACATCACTTCAGAACAAGTTACTATTTATTACCAGCACATGAATTGTACAAGAAATATTGGACTTCCAAAGCATACACTTCCCTGCTTTACTTGGCAGTTAAGTGTAGTAAATTGATATCACAGGAACATTAGTCACACTTGATACAAAATACAAGGAACGTCCATGCCAGACTTCATTGAGGAATGCTTCTTTAACTGTGTGCTTAACATCCAGTACAAGAAACCTCTTTGTGTGTTCACAAGCACTTCATAATGTTATAACGAAGTATGTATATCGTGTATATTTTATTCTGTACTGCTTGCAGTCTGACTCTGAAACTAATTCTATTCATCCCCCTTTTCTATGACAATCTATTTCTTCTTCCCTAACCCTGACAAACTCAACTTGACCTCTTTGACCTGCCTGCTTTCGCCTTCTCCTCTCTTAGTGTTGTCTCAGCTTGGCTCTGCCATGAACAGACCTGGGCAAAGCCTTCCTCAGCAGAAACTCCAGCTCTCTTCTGCCTTACAACTGCAACAACAAGCCTTGCAGCAGCAGCAGCAACAGATACAAGTAATCCAGCAACTTCGCTCTGACTGTGTTTAAAAGCAAGACCAAAAAAAAAAAACCAATTTAAAATAAAATTCTCAGCTCCAAAACCGAAAATCTTACCCCTTTGACTTTATTTTTTTTTTCCTAACTGAATGTCTTCATGGTCTCGCAAAGGGGGGAGAAAAAAGTCATGAATTAGGAAACTGCATCATGAGAGATTTGAAATCTATGGTTCTCTCAGCTTGGAGCACTGAATTTATTTTAATCCATTTAAGCCATCCACCTTCCTGGTTTGCTAACATTCAAGGAGTGCTTGTGGCACATACTTAAATAAGCTTTGCCAGGTGCCAGCAGGTTTCCAAAGCAGCATGAATGTAAGCACCTGTAAATTCAAATGTAGCACTGCTACAGTCAGTACATAAAGGCAACAGCTCTGGCAAAGCATTCCTATAGCATTCTGTCGCTCACATGCTTTATGAAAGTATTTCCATATTTTTTTAGCAGTCTCCTCTTTGTGATACAAACAGAAAATGCAGTGTATACACTGAAAAGGAATTATGTTAAAAATGTGCTGTGAAACCCAAACATTCACTGAAGTTGCTGAGTTACTGCAGTTACTGCAATGAAAAGGGCAAAAAAACAAAGCTGTCCACATACACATGTAAAATGTTTACATTACATTTGCCCTCAGCAGGCTTCTGTGCCACTGGTGCTGCTTGACTGTACTCATTGCCCCAGTACTGGAGCCGTTTCTTTTGTCAACCTGGTGCTTCCTCA
This sequence comes from Piaya cayana, assembly GCA_013389865.1. Classification (NCBI taxonomy): domain Eukaryota; kingdom Metazoa; phylum Chordata; class Aves; order Cuculiformes; family Coccyzidae; genus Piaya; species Piaya cayana. Next base: position 47,539 of record WAAB01013894.1, read on the forward strand.
TTTTTATTTTTTTTTATTCATCTCCTTCCCTTCCCNGCTTTATAGTGAACACTAACAAGCTTTTTCTCCCCCTTTTCCTTTGCGGCAGCAGTTGCAATTCTTGCAGCATCAAATGGCTATGGTAGCAGCAGCAGCACAAGCAGCTCATCTCCATCATCAACAGCATTCAGGCAGCCACTCAAAAAGTAAAAAGAAAAGAGGCACATCGGCCCCTCCAGAATCGTAAGACTTGCTTCCCCTGCCTCCTGCTAAATAAAACATGATTCAGAGGAAATTTTTTTTCAGATTAAAAAGGAGAGTGTTTAAAAACAAATCAGTGTTTTACATTACAGGTGACAAAATGAACTTTTAACACTATTCTGAAATAAATGAACTGTTTCTGAAAACCAGACGTACGGAATTTAAGATATTTCATCTAGAAAGGGGCTAAGGCTACGTCTCCTTAAGTCATTTAATTTTTTTAACAGAACCTTTTATCTTGTATTTTTTACCACTCGGCAGCATTGTACATAGTATAAGGGTGAAAAACATTTTAGAAAAAAAATGATCTTTGTAAATGTAGTATTGGTATTTGTTTATTTAGTATAAAAGGTTTGTGAACACTATAACAAATACAATTTTTACAAATCGATTTTCAAAAAGATGTCCTTTTGTTCACTTGGACTTTATACTTTTTATTACTTTGTCTATCAGCTTCTTTACTTCTTTGTGCCTTGTAATTGCTCTGGTGATGCAGTCCTGAAGCTTGGCTCCTGTAAGAGGACTTCCACCTAAAAATTAAAAGGGAGAATTTGATTTTCTATGTATCTCTAACTGTGTTTTCCAAATGAGAGTATTAACAGTAATTCTCGTAATCAACAACATTCATCTGGGGAGCATACAGGTTCCCCAATTCTGGAAAATGGAAACAAACTGTAAAGTTGTAAGTGCTCAAAATTTGTCCTTTGCTGTATGTAGGTCAAGCTGTGACTTCTTTTTGAGCACAGGTTAGGACAGACTATTTCAGCTGGATGGATTCTGCAGTGGTCACGGGAACCTACAACATCAGTTATGCCACCTCTTTCAAAATTAATTTCAAGAGCAAATCACTTAATAAGTACTCAAGCAGACAACCTGGTATCATAAAGCACCCACATTTTACAAAGTAAAGCAGGTAGAGAACATCTAGGTCAAGAAAAGATTATCATCTCTGAAGGTTCCTGTGTAATAAACTTGGAAGTACCTGGTTTATGGACAGAACACAATCTGTCTTCATCATCAGTTACAACAGTTACAGTTCCAGTTGCCAAATCTTCTTCCTCACCAGTTGGATCAACAATGAGTAATGTGCTTGTGAAAGAAAAACATGCAAACAAGTTAATACATGTTGCTCCATTAACATTACTGGAAAGTACCCATAACTATTCATTTTTACTGACTTACAAAACACTTGCAGATGGACTCAGTGCTCAGGGTTATCCCCATCTACTACTTGAATGAAAGATCCTCTCATACCTCTAAATAGGCCTAAATCTTACATTGGTTTCACAGTACAGTGTGCATCATCTGATTTGTAATTTTCTACTTCTCAAATGAATATCACCATAAATGACTGCGTTTCTTAGCAGCAGCAGCAGAACACATACTTAACATGCATGGACTAACGAAGAGCCAGTAAACTCAGGCAAAGTGGAAAATCAGATGTGATTATTTTGAACTCTCAGATTCTTTACCTACATGAACAATGACTTAAGAGTGATGGTCATACTTCATCTTAGATAATTATGTTTCCCATATCCAGAGGTTCTGTTGTTCTAACTGGGCCATTACTCCTTACTTCCTCTGTTGACTTAATACTTGGTATAAGCTGTTTGAAAACTACTATCTTTTGCATCAGGTATTTACATACTTCTAAAACATTAACTGCATTGGTAACATTATTTCATCTCAAAGTTACTGCAAAAACACAGACCAATACCTATTCCAGTACTTATAACCATATTTTTTCAATTGAGAACCAGTTCTGCTTCAAGTCACAGGGAGGAGTTGGGCAGATTTCATACTCATCCATATTACAGCACTACAGATCAGTCCAACAAGAGAAGCTGTGGGCTGAAGATCGAGTGAAGCAGCCTGAGTGTGCATTCCTCACCAGCACAAAAGCTTAAGTGCAGAAATTTCCATAGTAGCAGCCTCTGTCTTTCACTTCGTTTTGACATACACAGTTGTTTTCATAAGTGTGAAACAGTTACAAACTTACTCATCAAATATAGCAAACGATGTGGCAACCGGATGCTTTCTGATAATCAAAGGACTCTTCTGTTTTAAATTAACTTCCGGTAAACCAGTTTCTTCATTTATAGTAACCAATGGCAATTGCACTGAAGAAATAAAAAATGACAGTGGCATAATATTAAACATTGCTGGTTTTAGTGGGCCTAGAGATGTGCAGGACTAGTGAAATATTTCAGCTGTTCTTTTAAACAACTGAGAACAGAGTTTTGGCTACACTACTGGTGTTCTATATTAAAAAAACCCTGCTCCCTAGGTGTTACACATCTACGGCATCCATACCTCATTTCCACTTTGAGTTTTAGTAATTTAGCATTCAAATGACGGGGGGGAAAAAAAGCAGCCTTAAGGAATAGGGAACCAGTTACCTATTCATCATGATTAAAAACTACATATTTCTCCAAGTAATGCTAATCTGAGTGTCTCTCTTGCTCTAGCAAAGACTTACCATTTTTTAATGCTGCTAGCAAAGCGAAGGTACTGGCATCCAGAATGTTTCCATCATAGTCCAGACATATGATATCACAGTATAAGACCCAAGCAAGCTATCGAAAAAAGTTTTGCACATGTGAGATATTAGAGAAGTTAAGCAAGCAGTACAGTATCTAAGAAAATGTTGGCCATATCAACAAGATGCTTATTTCTAATAGACAATTCTAACACTTCAGATGTAAAACAAGCTATGAAGTAAAAAAAAACATAACCTATAATCTCAAATATCTTCTTTAATGTCTCAACACTGTGATCTTGTCAGTATCTCCCTCTTCATTTTGAGGCACAACTTACCTTGCCAGTTGCAATACATAGATCTTCTTTCGCTATTATCTGTGAACTAAAATAAAATGAGAGGGTAAACTAAGAAACTGAAAATTGTCCTGCAGAGTTGTTTGTGTATTAAATGCATTAAGATGACTTACTTTTCAATCACATCTGCAATGAACTGGCTTGCTGCTTGAGCCTCTTCACCAGGTGGTCCAGAGCGAAACCTCGTGGAACAGAGGGATGGCAGTTCTACATTTGGAACTAGGTAGCAAGAATCATTAGTCATAAACTAAAGAAAGCAGGCAATGGGATAACAAAAATAGAAATAAGACAAAACCCACTCTTAATAGCATTTTATGTACTTCAAATGAAAGGTGAGACCAAGAATTTTTCAATCAAGACTTCCTACTTCTCCCCTTTTTCTGTTTGCAATCCTGCTATGAACATCATGACCCCACATAAACTCCTAAGTGTTAAGCATTCTTAAGTAGATCAAGAAACAGTAGCATTTCTATCCCACTGCCTGACTTTACTGGTATGCCATCTGCTTCTCATCAGCCATTTAAAACCTGATGCTTTAGACTTGAAGCAAAAACATGGATAAACATTTCTGACAAAAACCTAAGCATAACCAAGCTCACTGAAAATAACATACTTTGGAGATGCCTTGTAAAAAAACGGCTTTAGTCTAAGGCCCCAGTTCCATGGAATTATTTTATTTCAGAAAAATCTCCAAACAGGAGTGAGGATGTACCCCTTGGACTTCCACAGTTCTCTGGGAAATAAACAGGGTTTATTTCACTGGTTTTACGAGTTCATTTTGCCTAATGGGACTTCCAAGACAAAAGTTAATGTGCCTTTGCACAACGTTGCGTTCCACAGTCTTTTCTAGATGAACTGCCTTTCCCCTCTTAATATACCTACTTCATCCTGCTGCAAGTTTGTTTACAGCCTGACCTGGAATTAGCAAAAATGAAGGTAGTTTTACATGGAAAGCTCACAAGCAAAAAAGGGGAAATTGTGATATTTCTGAACTATCTCTTCCTTTATGTCAATTTGGAAACTGATCTTAAGGAAAGCAATATGATTTTACCCAAATTCATTCAACCCATCCCTTCACTACAGCTTGTTAGCTGAAGCAATACAAGATCTGCCTAAGATCTGTACTGAAAATCTTACCAATATATCCCTTATTAGCAGAATCTACCGCAGGTGCAGCAAGTTCCTGGAGAAAAATAATGACAACAAATTAGAACTTAATATTGTACAAAAAGATTTTCCAGCTATTCTATATAGAAACGGTCATTTTCTTGCCAGTTATCATTACAGTGACATTTACAAAAGATATTTTTAATCAGTCTCCGTCTGTTTCTCCTGTGGGAAAAATTCCACACGGGGATGTGCAGTCGTATGTCTCATAGCGCATGGCAGGCCAGCAGTAAAGTTGAGGTTAAAAGGCACTTAAAAGTCCAGCCAGCTAATTACCAGTCCACTTATTGATCAATATTCAGTAACTCTCTGATTATATAGCTTTTATCTAGAAATAATGAAGACTTCATTTTTATATATATATATATATCTCTTTCCCCATATACAATACCCCCACAAAAATACATGTTCTCAGACTATACAGGTAGGACTAGACAGTTAGATAATTAAATTATACACTAAATCCCTCATCTGAAAGTAATTCAAGTGAAAGACTGTAATTGTGTCTGACTGGCATATGATTGTAACTCTGTAGGAGATTGATTCTAAACATGAATGTACAAGTTCAGATAACAGTTAAAATAAAAACCAACTGTACCGCTTTAACGCCACAAATCACCGTAGTATTTCCTAACTTCACCAGTGCAGAACCATCAGCAGTTGTAATTGAACCTGAAGAGAGAAAGTGCTGTTCAATACAATCTGTTTTTCCATTCAAAGGACCTTAATTAATATCCACCTTCACAAACTGTTTGCTTTCCTTTGTTTTACACTGAACACAGGCTACTTGAAGTTTCAGTAAGCCCAGGGTGGGAACAGAATCTCTGTATTAAACTTTCAGTCACATAGGGTGGTTGAGGCTGGAAGGGATCTCTGGTCATCAATTGGCTCAACCACTCTGCTACTCAAGCAGGGCCACCTAGAGCTGAATGCCCAAGACCGTGTCCAGACAGCTTTCTAATACCACTATGGATGGAGAGTCCAGAACTTCTCTGGGCAACCTGTGCCAGAGCTTGGCCACCCCCACAGTAAAAAATAGTTTCCTTATGTTCAGAGGGAACCTCCTGTGGTTCAATCTGTGCCTATTGCCTCATGTCCTGTCACTGAGTACCACCAAACAGAGTCTGGCTCTGTCGTCTTCTCTGCCTTGAGGTATTTATACACATGGTAACATCCACTTCTCAGCCTTCTCTTTTCCAGGCTGAGCAGTCCCACCCCTCTAAGCTTCTCACAGAAAAGATGCTCTAGTCCCTTCATTGTCTTCATGGCCCTTTGTTGGGACTCTCTCCAGTATGTCCACATCTCTCTTGTATTGGGGAGCTCAGCACTGCACACAGCACTCCAGGTGTGGCCTCACCAGTGCTAAATAAAGGAGAAACACCACCTCCCTCCACCTGCTGGCAATACTTTGTCTAATGTAGCCCAGGATAATACAGACCTTACTGGCAGCAAGGGCACACTGCTGGCTTACAGTCAGCCTTGTATCCACCGGGACCATCTTTCCTTTTCCTGCCAAGTTCCTTCCTTTCTAGCTGAGTGGCTCACAGCATATATTTCTGCCTGGGGCTGTTCTCCCTAAGTGCAGGACTTCGTGCTTTTCTTTGTTGAACTTGATGTTAGCCCATTCCTCCAGCCTGTCGAGGTCCCTCTAGATGGCAGCATGACCTTCTGGCCTATAAACCACTTCTCCCAGTTTGGTGTCAAATGCAACCTTGCTGAGGGTACACTTTGCACCATCACCCAGATAATTAATGAAGATGTTGAACAGCACTGGACCCAGTATTGATCTCTGGTGTACTTTATTAAACTAGAAGTCATAGCTGGTTTCCTTAAGTCCACCTTCTGGCTGACTTACAGCAAGACCCAATGGAAGGCAGCACTGTACAATGGAAGAGGCCTGCAGTGTCAAGTTTGAGCAACAATCAGCAACTATTCCATGCTGGTAAGCAAGCCTGTATTTTACTCATAGAAATTACAAGGTGTAAGAAAGGCAAGTAAGGTGCTGCTGCTCACTTGCTCCTGCTTGAGACAGTGGCTCACACTGAGAACAAAGCAGAAGCCAGGAGTTACTGCCTCTTTCAAGATGCTAAGGCATCGATTTTTCGCTGGTCAGTGTAGGCATACACGCTGTCTTCTGGATCTATAACATACACTGCTGATCTTAGAAAGAGACAAGTTCCCACAAGCACCTAAATTGTGCTGTGCACACCAGCCCAGGAACAGGACTGAGTAAGAAAGCTCAAATATACTAGTGTACCATGCATTCTCTTGGATGCTTGTTGAAACTATGCATAAAAATCTTTCCACTTTCTTTTCAAAATGCAAGCACCCAGAAAACTAACTAGCACGTCACTATTATAACCTAAGACTAAAGATACCTCCCCCATCATTATGATTCCAAATAAGCACTTGCCTATGTTGACAGTAGTTGCTCGGAATTCACCTAACTCCCTTCCATCTGGTCGACAGTTCTCTTTCTATACAAAAATCACAAAGTTCAAATTAGAAAACAAACTTCATTAAATAAAACACCAATATTTACACTATACAAGTTCATATAAAACCCCTTAGCAGAAATACTGAGATACAAAAATGCGAGGCAAAACTCAATCACATTCCAGACACTTTTTCTTCACCTGATATATAGATTGTGCCCACAAAAAAAAAAAAAATCTGTTCTTAATTTATTACAATTTATTTTAAAAATACATACACAATAATAGATTGACTGTCTCGATGAGAAGTGCAAACGGCTAGATTCATAATATCATTCAAGAACTAATACTCGATGATTCCTTAAAACGAGAGTTTCTATCAGTCCACATTGTTTAGATTTTTGGTTTAGGCAATTCCCCTCCTTCACCTCCACGTATAAATTAATGTTAGAGTGAACTAAAGGAAAAAAACCATTCTCCCAAAAATCTCCAATGTTCAAATGCTGTCAGTCAGAAGCTATACAATACCTAAATCTTGAGTCTGAAATGGCATTCGAGTTCACGATTTGCTAGATCCAAATTATTACTCATCACCATTTCAAGCTCCTCAAAAGCAAAGATTTTTGGTTCCATTATGAGAACCAAAACTAACTGCAATAATACCGGATCCATTTCTACCTTAATAAGGGACGGACTAATTTAACACACCAAAAAGTGGTTTTCCTTCACAGTTACAGTAAGCATGGTTAACAGCAATGTTCTCTATTACTTATTTTCAATAGCATCTAAAACACTGGCCTGAAATAGCTCTGTATCAGACACAAACCTGCATCACCATCTTGGTCACATTTAACTTGCATTCCTCTCAAGGCCAAGAGAAGCATATATCCATAAAGCTGAACAGGGACACAACCTGTCACAGCACCAATTGCACATATAGATGCAAAAACACATTCAGAAGAGTATGACCATTCTTGCCTTGCTCCCTGAGTTTTGGTTTACCCTTACAGTTTAAGATTTCCATACAGACAAATTTGAAAAGCAGAACCAAGCAAGAAACAAAAAAATGATAACAAGCTATTTGCACACACATACCATGTTCTACTCACCAAAAATCTTCTGTAGTATTCCAGTGGTTCCACCATTCTAAAACAAATAAAAAGAGAAGTTCACATGTAAGCTCCCGAGTAGATAAATGAGAGTAAAAAGATAAGCAAGCACAAACCTACAAAAACAAATAATTTGAGAATCAAGATCATCAGCAAAGCTGCTTAACAATACGGTTCCAGAAAGTTGAGACAACTCTAAACTTATCTAAGAAAAAGATATTTTCCTACATTCACTTCCGAAATTCTTCTCCCTTACAAGGAACCTGCCTGCCCATACACCAAGATGATCAAAGGACTGGTAAAACTCCCATATGAAGTACCAGTACATAAAGGGTATCTACCAAGAGGAAAGAGACTCCCTTTTCACAAGGAATCACATGGAAAAGGCAAAGGGTTATATGGGTAAGTTGCTCCTGAGAAGATTCCAGTTGGATTCCAGAAGAAAGTTTTCACCATGAAGATAGTTAATCATTGGAATAATCTCCCCAGGGAAGTGGTAGATTCTTCTACACTGGACACTTTTAAGGCTCAGCTTGACAGGGTGCTGGGCCATCTCATATAAAATATACATCACCTTGGACCAGATGATCCTTGAGGTCCCTCCCAACCTGGCACTTTGTGATTCTGTGTGATAAACCTAACAAAAGCTAGTGGCTTTCACCTCAATAATCTTGACAATTAGTTTAAACTCAAAAGTAATGTTAACTGAGACAAGGGTGTAGAATGTTTCTGAAGAAATGCAGAAAGGATAACTTTATTACCACGTCTGAAGTCCTGCTAGTTCAAGGACTGTATTCAGATGTACAAAATTATTTTTTTAAAAAATTGTAGTCTTGAAACATTAGCTTTTCTTACAATCATTAAGAAAATACAAAATTAAGAGATAAGTTCCATGTAGCACTTCTGAAAAATAATTAATGCTTATTATTAATTATATATTTCTAACAGCATTTGTGTATTAGTATTTTAAGCAGAGGACAATAAAGTAAGAAACACTCAAAGTGTTGCTAATATTTGAACAAAGTATTCTAAGTTTTGTTAAAATAAGCACATGTAGGGGAAAAAAAAAAGGATAACTGGAAAAGGTAAGTTTTCCTAATGCAAACTAACATATAGAGGTATCCACAACTCATGAAGGCAAGCATGAATTAACCCCTGTTGGTTCCCCACATATTGGTCCTGTACACCCCAAGACTTGGCCTATTCTCTTCCTATTAAGGTAAGAGAAATTGCTAGACCCTGTTTCACATTTAAGTTTGCATGTTTGCATTTAAGCAGCAAATCTGGAAGAAGGAAGGACACAGCAACAGATTTCCAAAGAATGAGTGGATGCTCCATCATGAGAACTGTTCATGGTTAGGCTGCATGGGGCTTTGAATGTGATCAAGCAAATGATGTCCTTGCTCTTCACAAAGGGTTGGACTCAAAGATCTTCAAAGGCACTTTCCAACACAAACCACTCTATGATTCTAAAAGGACCAGGAGTTCCCTATTGTAATAAGCTTCTTTTAATGATTCACTAAACTCATTCTCCCTGTACCTCTTCCCTTCGACAGAGCAGGCTACCCTCCTCCACTTCCCAGATTCATAGAACAGAATCATAGACGGTTTGGGTTGGAAGGGACCTTAAAGATCATCTAATTACAACTCCTCTGCCATGAGCAGGGACACCCGCACTAGATCAAGCTGCCCAAGGCCCCATCCAACCTGGTCTTGAACACTTCTAGGAATGAGGCATCCAAAACATGCCTGGAAAACCTGTTAAGATAGCCTCACCAGCTTTATTGTGAAGATAAGCCACAGGTCAGCTCATGCTGGCTGGGCCACTGGAGGGCGTTCGGTCCAAACCCTCACCAAAGCAGATGCATTGCTAAGGGCCTCGTCCAACCTCACCATTTCATAGAATCACAGAATAACCAACCAGGTTGGAAGAGACCCACC
>WAAB01013895.1:0-15425 GCA_013389865.1 Piaya cayana
AAAGAAAGAAAAAGAAAAAGAAACAACAGACCTTTACATGTGATAGATTTTGCTCAGTGGAATTAGAGGGAGGTCCGTAGGAGTTGAAATCAGAGTAACACTGCTGAAGTCAACAGAGCACACTCTCATTTGTGCAGCTGAACCCTGGACTAGAGTTTTACCAATGGGCAGCTGATCAACATACCAATAAACCATTCCTAAACTTGAAACCCAGAGACCAGTTCCTTACTAACAACAACAAAAAAAAACCAGCAAGAAGTAAAGCAGGGAAAGTGGAGGGAGCCAAAGGAGGGGGAAGGAGAAGCCTGTTGAAATAGGAGACCCTGGCACCACTCTCCAAAAACAATCCACAAATAGTACTAAATAATTATCTCTGACACACAGCTCCATCACTAAGACCCTTAACTTTTCATTAAATCCTTACCTCTGACCCATCTTTCACTCAGAGATATGATTTAGTAGTGGACAGGTACAGTTGGACTTAATGATTTCAAAAGTCTTTTCCAACAAAAGATTCTATGACTCATCTGAGCTTGTTAACATAGGTTTTGGGGTTGTCTAGGCTGGCATGAGGTGAGACACAGGATGAAGAACATCTGCTCAACCAAAATGGCTCAAGACAATAAAGGATTTTATGTACCATGTAGTTCACAAAGACAGGATCCTGGAATGTTTTCTAAAGACCTGGCATGTAGCCCATCTATCACACAATTTTGGGACCTATTGGGAAGCCCAGCACCATGATGAGAGATTCTTCAGATAAAATAATACATTTAGAAAAATGGAACTGAAAAGTAAATAAAATAGGAAATGTTGCAGCATTCTGGAGAAGTTCCACCTGCTTCATATTATTTTCTAAATTTTCATGCAGCACTGTGCTGTCCTATTAACCAGATTCAGAAGAAGAAAAATCTCCCTGAAGCAGCTGGTTACTTACCAGGAACCTTACATAGAAACCTGTTCTTTCCTAGCCAGTTTCTCAATAGAAAAATATTAAATTTCTAAATATAGTTAGAAATTTATCCAAAATTATTGCAAGTTATACCTAATTTTGTTCCTCTTTGAACAAAATAATTTCCTTCTTTAGAGTAGCACTTGCTTGTACTCAGGTCTAGGCAGATGTGACAGTTTGAGCTGAGTCTCGGAATTGATTCAAAGCTGACATGAAATACCAAAACTGTAGCAAAGACTAAAAGAATTTAAAGGCAAATGTTCTTTGCAAGAAAGCAGTTCCATGTTGCATCTGCACTGAGGTTCCCTCATCCCTGCTTGTTGTGCAGTCTGGTTTGGGGAAACAGAAAGAGAATTGGAAGTAGATGCTTTAAATAAAGCAGTTGTCCACTTACAGATGATTCTTCTCATTTGTGTTTTGCATTCTCATTTCTCAGAATAAAACATAAATTTTCCTGCTGGAGAAAGGCTAGATAGTGCCAAATCCTGTCCCAGGAGGATCTGGAGCAGGTGTCCCCCAGGTGAGTGTAGGATTCCTGGGTAGGGGTAACGAGGGGAAAGCAGCAGGACACCCCACTGCCAGGTGGTGGCAGGTCACTCCATTCATCTGTCATACACAGCTGCTCATATTCCTTATTCATTTCCATCCTGACTGTCCACATTCAAACATCTCTATCCTGGATAGTGTGAGCATCCCATGGAAAACCTAGTCCTCCCATGTACTAGCTCAGCACCTCAGTGAGCTGCAAGCTCCAAGAGGCTGAATATCATTTTTTTAATGAAATGTTTTCCTTCTTTGTTTTAGGGTTATTGCCATTCAGTTTAATCGAGTTCTGTTGGTCTAATGCAAAGAAGAAAAATCAAAGTGAACTAAGGAGGTCTCTCAGATAGTCATAGAATCATAGAACAACCAGGTTAGAAGAGACCCACCGGATCGAGTCCAACCATTCCTATCAAACACTAAACCATGCCCCATGCTTTAAACACCTCCAGGGAAGGTGACTCAACCACCTCCCTGGGCAACCTGTTCCAGTGCCCAATGACCCTTTCCATGAAAAATCCTCTCTACAAATTCAGTCTAGTCATCTTTTTTTCTTGTCCTATATCTTAAATTCATTTACAAGCAGAAAAGGTGAAAACCCACCTGTTCTTCTTTCACCCTCTACTTGTGTTTAGAAACTGCATTCATTGTAATTCTTTGGGAAGTGACAGGTCCTATATTCCTTTTTTTTCCCCCTCCACAACTGCTTTCTCAGAAGTATGTTATACATTCAGGTAATTCAATTACCTTTTTCTTGCCTGCCTGTTACAACAGTTGTAAACCTAAGTTGTAAAGGGGCATCCTCCAGCCACTGAGTTACAGCCTAACTCAGAGGTGTCATGAACCAAGAACACCACTGCTGGTGCAGTTGCATGGGGAAGAGAGCTGAAGTGAGTGCAGGATGAGGGCAGGACATGCGCGTCCACACCAGCTCATCAGCTGGTAATTAGAGGAACAATCATTACATATTCAAAAATTCTGTTTGGGGAATATTTCATCTCAGATCCCTCTTTTCTGATAGCTTACTTTAGTCTTTTGCTAGAATTACCTTTCTTTTACCTACCAAATCAACTAATGAACAGATCTTTGCTGTGCATAGGCCCATTAGCTCATTACACAGCATATACCTCAGTTACGTTTATCCAACTTCCCCTTCCAGTTCCATTTATACTGATACTTTCCTTCTTAGAACAACAATTATTAAACCACTTGGTGCCTTTCATGGTTAATAATTTCCTTTCTTTAACATAGTCTGCCTTTAAACTGTGGGGTAGGTCTTAAACACATCTCCACATCCCCATTTTCATTTCCTATGTCAAATAATGTTGAAAAGTCCTCACTGAATTATGGAACTCACTTGCTTAATTTTCTTCTGCAAAGTTGCATCATCAAACAATTTTTAATGATGAGTATAATAACATTTTCTGTCTTTTTGACTTGCCTTTCATACATTTGATGAAAGTAAATTGCCTTAGTTTTGTTAAGCTTTTCACAAGTTTTCAGGTTTCTGAACTGAGGTTCCTATCATATGGCTGAAGCATGTTGAACAATCATATTAAAGAAATAACTGCTATGAAATCTGCAAAATTTGAATGTGTTCTTTGGCCCATATTTCATTATTTTTACATATCAGGTTCCATTAAAAACCAATTTGCACTAACTAACCCCTGTGCCCCTCCCCTAAAAGATGACTCTTTCATAAATTATTTACTATATCGACTTTTTCTCTGCTTCAGCTCCAAATATTACAAAGAGGAACTTAATCCTGTCTAAAACTATCTCTGCGATACAGAGCAACAGCACATTCCTTAATTGAATAGAATAATATTGATAAGTACTGAGATGGTGTACCTATTTTGCAAAGTTATGCCTAAGGCTTTGTTCCATTATACTTAGATAAAGCATGTTACACACTAACTTCCTTAAACCAATAGAGCCTGTTAACATTTCCAGGCTGTAGGTAAGAAACTTCAGTAGTGCAGAACACCCTTTTTAAAAAGTCATATTAGGCCCAGAAACAGATACAGCACACTTGAACTAATGCAGAAACTTGTAGATGTGACTCATACGGTCATTATTGCACCAATTTTGACACCAATGTTTGTCTGTGTCACGGAAATAACAGGTCAACATTTTACCCACTGGCCAACGTATTAGGCAACAATGGGAAAGAAAATGCACTTATCAACCCACTATAGTGCAAAAGCTGAATGGAAAAAGAAAAATATGGGATGTGTTTTCCAGCATTTGGAAGTAATCCTAGATTCTGCTCTAAGGTAGCAAGGATGATGTGCATATGTTTACTTGCCTCTCTTCATCCTGTTACTCCTTCCACCACTGTGTGCTAAAGTTAGGCTTCCTTCTGTAGGAGTTTCATTTATCACACAATACAAGAGTTAATAAGAGAGGAAAAAAAAAGATATCTGTAGAGTCTATTGACTCTCCAGGAAAAACTTCAGGAGATGCTATTCCTCATTAACTTTACAAAGAGGAACTTAATGGTATGTCACATCCTTCCCTGCGGATAATCCCATGGCAAAACTCAAGGGTTGCAGAATATCACACCCAGCTCTGTGTCTCTGAACAGCAGCCATGTGTGCTACCACTTCTCAAAAGGGGGCTGCCTGACAAGTGCATCTCTCACTATTGCATTTCTTCTGCCTCTTCATATCAGAGTTTCCAGATATAAATTTCAACTGAAGAGTCTCCCAATAGCTACTTCACCTGGCTCCAGGAATTCACTTAGAATGTGCTTAGCACATTTTTGGGTCACAAAATCCTTCTGACAATAATTCCGGATCTTTTCCAGTTTTATTTCACAGACCATCTCATCAAATTCAGTGAAAAGAAAAAAGATGTCCTGCACAAAGGACAATGGAACAGGTCAACACCCCAGCAGAAAATTCAGCTTTTTTTTTCCTTCTGAGAGCAGGCAGTTCAAAGAGGCGCCAGATACTGCAGAGGTCATTGTAAAGGAAGGATAAATCTGGCAGCCAGTGCTTGTTGTCATTCTCCGCAGGCAAGGGGATGTCTGCCCTTCAAAGGAGGGAGTTGTTTGTAAAGAATCCTGCTAATGACACCTAGGATAATCGAGCAGTGCAAACAGGTCTTTCTACTTCTGGGCTCCATGCCATCCGCTCATTCAGAGGCTGGAAAGCTGAAGGCAGAAGGCTCCAGGTCCTTGTTGGTTTTGGAGGTTCAGGTGGGAATACACCCCAGGGATGGGAGGTTTATGCTTAAAGAGAGTGATTCGACCTCTCCTTTGAAAAGCCTGAATTTAGCAAATCTGCAGTCTTTGTAGTAGCGTGTTAAGTAAGGACTGGCTCCAACACTTAATTTCTTAGGAAGTTTCTCTTCAGACCTCTCTCAATGAAAGCTTTTGGTGTCATAATGAGGTGAAAATTGTATGACGTACAGCTTCTTCTGCTGAGCTTATAAATACCCAGTGCAATGGGGTCCTAACCTGTTTGATTGATGTTTCCACTATTTGTGCTCCTTAAAGAAGCCTCCTCATCCATGTCCAGTGAGTTCTGTGCTGCACAGACCAGTCACTGCGTTCTCGGCAACACTGCATGCTCATGTGTCTCCAGGGACAGTATTGCCCACTGATGTCCAGAGCCATGGACTGATATCTCCTGTCACTTCATCACCACTCATCTGGCACCAGTTCCTGCTGAATGGTATGACTGCGCTGTAGAGTTCAAGTGCTCTTGGTGGCCTCACATCAAAGAACTGTATTTGGGCATCCAAACAGGAGCTCAGAAGACTGACCAGGGAGACACTGGTCACAAGAATCTTGAACCTTTGATTTTATGTTCTTAGAGGTGAGAAACTTTGTTTTCAGAATCATTAAAGCATTTTGGAGCAAACCAGGCATGGAGCAAATTCCCAGTCATAGAGTATGAAGTACCCAAGATTTAGTAGTACCAAGAAAGACAGAAGAATATCTTTGTTATTATCAGGGGGTTAGGCCTGAATATCAAAATCCTTTGGGAAAGTAAAAGCAGTGTAGCTACTGTTAGGAACTTCTGGAACTGTTTTACTGTTGAGAGCAATTTCAGACTCCAGGCTACATCAGAAAAACCTGGCCCTTCAACTGAGCTAATTGACTTAGTGTTTTGGCAATGTGTTTACTCCTCCTTTCCCCTCTTTTACTACCTTTTCTATTTCAATGCTGTAAAACTCAACTAACTTCTAAAAAATAAAACAAAATACAAATCCACTTTTTTTTTTTTCTCCCCAGTGTTTGTTAGACCTTCTCCACCTAGTTAATGACTGGCTGGAACAACAGCAAAGCCAGGAATGCTTCATGCTCTGGGTACTTGCTAATTGGGTTGTTAGCAAACTGGAGAGACTGGAGGAGATGGGAAAAAGAACTCCTATTACAAGCCAGGGAGTGTAAAGAAAAAGAAAGTGAAATAAATATAGAACTGTTATGTTAGGGAAATTATGGTTCTTAACGCCCTATTTTTCTAAAAAAAAACCAGACACAGATCTCTTGGGCAAGCACTAAAACCAAAATAGACCAGAATATATAACTGGCTTTATTTTTTATAACAGACTCAGGAAAAAAGTTACATTTCCCTTTATAAAACAAATTGTCAGCCCCAATCTTCCTGCCACTTGGCACTGGCAGAGTCTGAGGCCATAAAGAAACACCTACAGCTCAGTTTGAGATAACCAGAAAGGCTGTCAGGCAGAGCCCTTACAGACACAGGGCAGATATCAGCTTGCCTGTACACTCTTCCCTGTAGCTTTTGCAGGATAAGTGAAACCATGAAGAGTTCAGCCTACTGTTTTTGTACTCCTAAGACTCATGAGCATGTTGCAGATGGAGGAGCCATGCTCCTGCATGCCATGCAGGGCTGTAGCAGCATCTGCGTGTGCTGTTGCAGAAGAGGTTTAAGTGCCTTGGAGGAGTGGCCCCAAGAGCCAGCACAGCAGCAAGAGCCGGCAGAGCAGGGAACAGCCAAGACTAATGTGGATCTATTACATTTGCAAGCTGCCTGCCCAGTCACAGTGAAAGTACATCAGCTGCAAGCAGGTGCTGCAGGCTCTCTGCTAGTGCTGCTGGGGAGACACCAGTCAGGACATGTATGAAAATTCAGGAGTAAGATGGGGCAACAGATTACTTCGTGCCACAAGAAGCGCACAGCACCACAGTGCTGCAGGACCAGCAGCCAGAGCCATCAACCCCCCTGAGCCGGGGTGGTTTGCTGGATGGAGCCAACCTCAGGGCAAGCCATGCATGGTGGCCGTCAAAGGAAAGGCTTTGTACTTTCTCTTCCCTCCTCACCATCAGGCATCAAAGGGACAGCGGGGATATGAACTTGTCTGGTCCCATCTTGCATCACCTTTCCCAGAGGAGACAGGCTTTGTGCACGTGTGTCTCTAGGGATGTGTCTATAGGCACACATGTTTACTGCCAGCCCTCCCTGGCCTCTCTATGAGGTGTGAATTTCACCTCAGGTGAATTATTTTTCCAGGGATTACATAAGAAAGTGATTTTGAAAATACCATCGTCTGTGTTATAGAAACTTAACAGAGCCCCTGGAGTCTTTAAATTAAAACATCGCGCTCAAGTGCTTTTTGCTGTGTATCTCCTCCTACACATGGCCCATTCTAGTCTGAAAAATAAAAAGGCAGGACAGCTTCCTACAGGCTTTCAAAGAGAAGATCCTACCCTAATTAAATGTAATCTTGTTCAGACGGCATTTTCCTTCAAGATTCAAAGACTAGCAGGGGGCTGGGGCTAGGCAGAAAAGAAGATTATTAAAACTTTAATAACATGAGCCTTTGAACCTTCCCAAATTCTTTACAATTTTCTCACATCTCTAACCCAGATGTCTGCATTTAAAAACTGTGCCAACAAACATCAACTTTTTGTTTACGCTTTTACATCTTTCAATGAACAGCCTCTTTCAAAATTATAGGAAACATCATTCTTGCAGCTCACAAAGCAGGATGACAAGGCTAAAGGTTATTAAAAAAAAAAAAGTAGAAGAAGGCCAAGAGGATTTCGTTTCAGAGGCACTGTTTCCAGAAGGTGAAACCATTCCAGGAGGCACAGGCAATGCCTTCACAAAGCTCCAGGCAGAGTTGGAAATGGGTAAGAAATGTTTTTCCTGTTCAGTAAACAATTTTAGGAGTTCAAAAAATGTTCTCATGCAGCATCAGAGATCAGCTGAGACCTTGGGAAATTTTTTAAAATTAAAAACCCCCAAACCTCTACATGCACCTGTGAAACACTCAGAAAAGTCAATGTAATAAGGATTCCTGCAACTGAGACATTTCACCAGAGTCATGGTAAGCTGTAAAACATGATATGGACAGGTTTCATTCTCCGTGAGACTTTTATTGCTTATCAAGAGAGGAATAGCTACACCAGCAAAGCTGGAGAGATGCACCTCCAGCAGCCCTGGCACAAGGGACCACAAACACAGTCCCACCCCACCAGGAAGAAATCAGACCCAACAGATGTGTCTCTGCAGAATGATTTTTGTCCAGGCTGGATCTGAGATATTTCTCTGAGTAGATTTTAGTCAAAACTGGCACACTGTCATCCAAAATTTTCTGGTACAAGGAATAAAAATCCTTTCTGTCCAAATGCTCCCCATCAGTTCTGATTGCCTTTCAAGGAACAGACAGACCCTCACTTCAGCCATAAGGTCCCAAAACCAACCTAAAACTGCAAGCTTTATAGTAGAAAAATAAAATTTGCAGCTATCCTGGCAGGCACTGCATTCCCAGCCTTTCCAGAAGCCTAGGAGGGTGAAAACCCCTTTCCTTTCTGGAAGGATTACCCTGAGATCCACTAGCCAATGAGACAAGTTCAAGTCATCATAATCACTCTAGCTTTTGAAAGCAAGTGTTTCTTCAAACACATGTATTTGTTATGACTTGCTTTCTGATTCCACAGTTACTGATTGCATGGTAAAAGCAGGGGAAGGAGTTATTCAACAACCAAATATTCAATAAAATCTATTTACTTAGAACTGTGCTGTTTTACAGCCTGCTGGTCCAGCTACAGGTGATCAGTATTCCCAGAGTTTGCCAGGGGTGTAGCCAATGCCTTCAAACCTGGAAAGCACCTTTTCTTTTGGCCAGGGATGGGAAGCAGGAGTGAGGACCTTGGAATAGGCTCTAAGGACACATCGGGATGTAGATTCTTCCTGCTTCCCCATGCCTGCAGTGGGATGAGCATGGATGGGCACCCTCCAAACTCCCAACTGGTCACCACACTGCTCCTGTCAGAAACAGTTATTGCTTAACCTTCGGCCTCCTGTTTATTGTTGTTTGAGGGACAATGTTTATAAAACCCAAAGATCTCTCTCCTTTGCAGAGTATGTGCCCTGCAGTCACAGCTTAATGCTATTTTTGGCCCAGGGAGAGCTGGAAAACTCAGAATTCACAAATACTTCTGAGAGCAAAACTTAAAGTGGGCTTCAAAAGGACCACATCCAGACAAATTGTAGGTTCATATATCTCCAGATTGATGGTATTTAATGTTTCTTCTCTAACAATCATTTTGCAGTTGTCTCTCTAAACTTAAATTAAAAAGGGGAAGTTGATACTTTTAGCTCTTTTCTTCAGGATATGATTGGTAAAATATATCTGCCAGTTATCTGTAAAAATACCCTTTCGTGGTTTCTATTCCAGATAAAGCAAGCACACTGAGGCTAATTAATCATCCAAGCAAGATCAAAGTAGGCAAAAAAAGGGCATGAGTGCAAATGATATCCTTTCTGATTTCTCTAAGCAGGTGTTGTGTGTCACGTCTCTCTCTGTTTGGACTTTTCTGAATTGAAGTCCCAACGTACAATGCAGTAACTCATTTGTGCCAATTCTAATGCAGAAACACATTTGCCAAAATGGTGTCATTGAACTCACTCAGCTACACCCAGGATCCCCAGCCCCACAGCTTGACTCCTGGATTAGCTGTGCTGTCCCAAAATTCTGCTCCTCGAAGAAGGGGTAATAGCAGTTCTCTCCTTGTGACAGGTCTATAAGCATAAAGGAGTTCAAGATCCTGGTAAAACGTTTGGTTGCCACAGTAATGGTGCTATATACATCCCATTCTTTCTTTCATGTGCAAGACAAAATATGTTGAGACTCACAAAACCACCTAGGATGTCACAGCTGATGAAAAATTGCTTTATTTATCCAATTACCACATGACTGCCCGCAGTGCAGGGCTAGGTAGCTGGTGCACATGAGGCATGAGGTCCTCACCGCTCATGGTGGTAGCTGATGAGTTGGTGGCAGAGGCAGCATGAGGGTGACCTGAATGATGCTTGAGTTGGAGCCAGCCTGTGAAACAGAGGTGGCCCTTGAGCACAGTCAAGACACACAGCTTCTCCCTTTCCTTTTCAGCCTTTGCAACTCCTTTAAATAAAAAGAAGGGAGAAAACACCTCTCTGTGCATGGCAAGGATGCCAGGACCTGCTGTTGGAGAAGGGAGAAGGGCTGGGAAAACCACAGCAGGAGGATTCAACTGAGATCAGGCACAGTGTGTTGCAGCAGCCCCAAGAGAAACCACTCTGGAGGCACATGGCCATCCCAGCAGCCCAGAAGCCTGCAAGCACTGCTGGAATTTCTTTCCACTGAGCAGGAAGGATGGAGTTGGCCAACACCTGCAGAGGAGTGCAAGCTGAAACACCTTTCCATGCATGACCCAGAAAATAGGAGCACTGACAGGACTTTAAGTATTTTGGGTTGGATTTTGGTTTGGATTTACAGAAGATAAGGAACTCCCCAAAAGGCATTGCTAGAAAGATGTCACTTGGCTCCTGTGGCTCTGAGGATGTTATATCTGCATAAACAAATTCATGGCTGGTGGAGAAAGAAAGGGTTCATTTTTTCTTCCTTTCTTTTTCTTATGTTGCTACTGGTTATTACACTGCTTGGCGCTGAATTTCTTACCTCTGGCTGCCACTTTAAGTGACTCTTCCAAGCAACGGCCCAGAAAAATGAAACTTAATTTCTCAGACAAAATGCATGACCCACTCACACCAGCCTACCTCTTTTCGTACCACAGCCCGCTTAGTGCGAGACATTAAGGCAGGGACAGGCAATCCAGTCCAAGATTTATTCTGCTTTAATCAGCCCAGGCTTTGAGAACCGCCTTGTGGATTTGAGCCTGTGCTCAGTAGCTCATTGACTGCTGTTTTAATACCGAAGCCTTTCCAACCCAGCTGCAGTAACTACCCCCACAGAGCATGAGGAATCTTAGTTATAAACTAGCTGGCAATCTTGCAAGAATATGTCTCCTAGAGGGCTTCAGGATATTTCTTTCTGAAGCTAACTCTGTTAAATCATTCCTAAGCCGTCTTCAAATAAAGAATGAACCTTCAGAGTAACCTTTGCTTTGGTTTTAAATACTCTCTTTTCCCTGTAAATGTCAGCTGATCTTTGGAGACTTCAAGTCTCTCAAAGTTATTTCAGATAAATAATCTCTAATGTTCTCCTGAAATTATTCAAATATTCAACAGGAAAGCTTAGGAGAGACATTAAGAGCTGTTAGACTCTAAGTCAAAGCTTAATACAGCTTGTGCAGAGAACATGTCCTTTTATACTCAACCAGGCAAGATACTTTCACTCAGTTTGCATCAGAGAAGCTTTATTGTACAGTAAACACTACATCAAAGCCTTGGCCAGCAGATTGAAATTCAGCTCTTAGCATTCATGTTAGGCCAAAGTTGCTGCAGGTCTACCCCTGAGTACAAACTGCACTGAGCTGTGGAGCCTTAGCTGCATAGTCCAGTCTGGCTCAGATGTGAGTGTGACCCCTTTGATAACAACCTAGAAGTAGCTGTGGAAATGTCTAATGCCTAACAAGCAAGCAGAAAAACCAACAAAAGCCATGATACAGCTGATATGACCTTGTTGTCACTCAAAGGGGAGAAGGAATGGATGGGGAACATAAACCTATACGACAATCTGAGTCCTACAGTCCTGGAGGCAATTCCCTCCAGATCAACACTGAAACCCCACTGGCAAGTAAGAGAAGATGCCACCCAAACATGTGCTGCTATTTCTCTGCAGAAACAGAGCTCTTGGAGACAAATGCTACTTAGAAATGTGCACTGAAGGCCAGCCCAGTGGAGAGGAGGAGGACATAAATGGCAACTAGCACAGAACTTTCTTCAGTGGCAATTGATACTAATAAGGACCTTTTTTTTAAGTCATTTTTGCTTTGCTCAAGTAACTAAAAGTCAAACAGTGCGTCATCTAATTCCTTTACTGAGTCTAGTCCCTGGGTGTATAAACTTGACTAAACAGGGAAAGATCCCTAAGCACTCAGGGCTGACTTTGAACACCTGGCAGGAGGCAGTGATGGGTTCAGGGATGCCCTTGAAACAAGGTTTTTCACTACCACATACACTCTTAAGAATCAGCTGAAGATAAAATGGCTTCTTCCTAGCCAAGCTGCTTTTAAATTCAGTCATGGTGAGCCTGGCCATTTATATTTTAAGATTGTCATACAAAGAAATTTAAGCAATTTAAAACTGCTCTTTTTATATTTCTCCAAGTGGAAAAAAATCTATAGGTTTTCAAAAGTACCAGTTAGTCACCATTATAGCAAATTCACAGATATGTAGGGCTGGTAATGTTAGTGTCTAATGGGAAGGTAATGTTACTCTTAATCTTTCCCAGTACACTTTCTGAAGCTCAGTCCCACAGCATCCTCCATGAGCACAGGTGTCCTCCCTGAATTTGGGCAGACACTATATGGACCTGTGTGTTTTTCCCATTGGTGGACTCTATACAAAAATCACACAATCCTGCACCTCTTATAGAACAAATTCAGACCTTCAAAAGCTAGCAAGGAGAAATTTCAAAATTTTAATAGAAAATGGCCTAGGAGTTCTGCTCAGCTGGAACAGCACAAATTAGAAATTAAGAACAAATAATGTGTGGTTGATTGAAAAACATCCTGAAATGTGATTAAATTCCCTTCTTTTGTAAGGTGTCCAACAATAGTTATCAAAGCTCTGTAGCAGGCAGTGCTGCTGAGGTTGAACTAGGGAGATAAGTCACCAGATCAGCCCAGTTAATTATTTTGGCTCTGCAGTTGCTTTTCATCAAAGTCAGAAAGGTTTAATTTATAAAACATACCAAAACCCCCTTTTTCTGTCAAAGAACATCTATCCTGACCTGGAGAAATGGTAGGAAGAGGAAAGATATTTTTGAATTAAAAAAAAAAGAAAAGAAGTTCCCAAAAAACCCCAGTCACATAAACACAAAGCAAAATACCTTTTGTGTGAAATGAGCAGTTCCAAAGAGATATATTGGAGCAGCAAGGGAGCTGGGTCATCTTTAATAAGGGAATTCTTCAGAGACTGGACCTTTGCTTTGGTTGCCAGCTGCTTCCTGGGGAGAGAAAACACTACAGAAATGAAATATGACCTTGCATCATTGTGGCAAAGTATTTCCAGCCCTTTCCCTGGCCCATGTGAGCAATTTTACCTTGTGTAAGGAGTCCCATTTAGTGGTTACCTGTGTGGCAGTTCTTCATCACAGGTGATATTGCTGTACTCTTACCTGACACACACAGATCTGGAAGCTCTAAAAAAACTACTTAGTTTTCCTCCAAGACTTGAAGGATGTAACCAACCTATAGCATTTGCTCAGGGCACTAGGAATTCTCACAAACCTGAGTTTTGAGGTGAGGCTCTGCTCTCTCTCCCCACTCACTCACGGTGTATCCTTCCAGAGCAAGCACACAGGGGGAGAAGGTTGTCACCACAGCCAGCCCACCCGAGCCAGCCCTGGCAATGCAGCACACCCCTGCCCACCTCCTGCCAGGGCAGCACAGGAACCCCAGTACCCAGCCCTGGTATGGACAACAACCCCTGCCGGCACACTTCCCCATCCTTCCCCTCAGGTACAGGCATTTCCAGCAGCCTGATGGTTTCTTGGGTTTTAGGGGTTTTTTTAAATCATCTTGCCTATAATAATGAAAGGAGGGAAGCATTCCGCAAATAAAGATATCAACAACATCTGAGCTTCCCCACTTTTAAGTGTACTCCTCTGCCAGCTGAGACCCTCCTGTTAGCACTGTGCCAGTCTGTGATTTCATTAAATGAATATCTAATTGTAGAGTAATTACAACCTTTCCTGGGATGTTGCGCTTTTTTTTCCTATTTGTTTTAATTTCAATTTCTATGAATGGTGGGAAGCTATATTTTTGCTCCTGCCTTGCACTGCCACGGCCTGTCCATTCACAACACAAACTTTTTCCTCTGGTGAAGGGAGGGCTGGATAACACTTTTGTGCAATTCCTGACCCAGTCATGTGTAATTTGGTACAGAATGAGTAAATGTTCCTCTAATTCCACCTTCATTACTGGGCAGCTGTCTATCGTTGGGATGGTGGCACCATGGTACTGTTACCTGTTTATCTCCTGGAGGTACAAGTACTGCTGGCAAGCCCCTGCCCATCACTGTTTACGTGCAAGGAGCTAATAGAGTTACGGTGCCCCTTGGTGAAACTATAATTAGGCAATGGTTTTATTTTACTGCTTGTGAGCACTCCCTGACAGCACAGCCACTGGGTGCTTTCCAAACTGTTACAATTTCAGGTCCCAACCTGAAATTCTCATTTAGAGGAGGACTTTTACTGCTGGAAATCCCTCAAGTACCTCTCCAAGGCCCTGGCTTGCACCAGGGTTGCCAGGGCACGGGGCCGGACTGAGAAGGCTTGCCAAATGCCAGGGTGAGTTTCTCTGCTCCATCGGCTGTGTAATTGCAGGATGGCACATGAGATACACAGAGATGCTCATGAGCTGAGCAGGTGGAGTGGGGATGTGCAGTTCCCCAGCAGCAGAAGTCCAAGCAGCCTACTGGTCCCGGGAGCCATGGGCACAAAGACTTAGCATCCAACAGCAATGGTGCTGATGGGTGAGGGCTGCAGGAAAGGAGGAGAGGCTGAACAGCAATGCCCTTTTTGTCAGAGGAGCTATTTTAAACCATCTTCTAAGTGAGCAGGCCCTGTTGGTTCCCGAGTCTGTCTGAGGCAGAGGTGTAGAAAATGTTGGAGGGCACATCAGTGCAGCACTTCAGAAGGACAAAGACTGTCTGTGCTGAGGCACAGCCTTTCACTAAGAAGCATGCTCACTCTTGTTCATCTGAGGCTAAGGATATAAACATACAGAAGGCTTCTGTAGCTACCTCAGAGTTCCTGTTATTAAGGCATTTATTTGGGATTTTTCTTCTGCCTTCAACACCAGACACTTCTCCCCATGTACAATACCCATGGAAAGCCACGTGGCCCTGGAGGATGCCAGCCCATAGGACCCTAATAAAACAGCACTGACCACTCCAAATCACTGGTTTTAGGACTACTCAGATATTAGATAGACAGACAGAGTATAAGCATCTGGGGACAAGAAGTACTGGCAAGAAGGGAGTCACTGAATCTCTTGTCTACATTGACAGGGAGGAGAAAGGTCAAGAACAAAGTAGGGAGAGGCTGCATCCCCTGGGACTGCAGACAGACTTGTAGTCACAGGGATTGCCTGGATTCCAGTCAACACAGGTTCATGAAAGGCAAGTCCTGCCAAACTAACCTGATCACCTTCCATGACAAGGTCACCCACTTACTGAATGAAGGAAAGGCTGTGGATGTGGTCTTCCTGGACTTCAGCAAAGCCTTTGACACGGTCTCTCACAGCATTCTAAGCTTCAGAAACTGTCAGCCTCTGGTCTGGACAGGCGTGCACTCTCTGGCTGGATGGCCGGGCCCAGAGAGTGGTGGTAAATGGTGTTAAATCCAGCTGGAAACCAGTGACAAGTGGGGTTCCCCAGGGCTCAGTGCTGGGTCCAGCCCTGTTCAATGTCTTCATCAATGACCTGGATGAAGGCATTGAGTGCACCCTTAGCAAGTTTGCAGATGAAACTAAACTGGGTGGAAGTGTCGATCTGCTGGAGGG
>WAAB01013895.1:15602-40166 GCA_013389865.1 Piaya cayana
TCTACAACTACCTGACAGGAGGTTGTGGAGATGAAAGAGCTGGCCACTTCTTCCAAGTGACAGGTGATAGGAGAAGGGGGAATGGCCTCAAGGTGCACCAGGGGAGGTTTAGACTGGGTATCAGGAAAAACCTTTTCACAGAAAGGGTTATTGGGCACTGGAACAGGCTGCCCAGGGAGGTGGTTGAGTCCCCTGGAGGTATTTAAAAGACAGGTAGATGAGGTGCTCAGGGACATGGTTTAGTGTTTGATGGGAATGGTTGGACTCAATGATCCAATAGGTCTCTTCCAATCTGGTGATTCTATGACTCTATGATTCTAGTGTCGGTGAAGCACCTCTGCCTCATTAGGACTGGGACTCATGCCACTAGCTGGGCATCTAACAGCCCCTGGCCAGGGTCAGGAGATCTTTCCTGGCTGGAAACAAGGACCTGGAAGTTGGAGGGGGACAGCAGACCTGAGCCACTGAAGGGCAGGAGGTTGCAACCCCACAACACCCCGTCCTTTCTCCCACGGGATGCCCACACCAGTGCTATATCTGGTCTCCCACAGCCATGCCAGACACTGTATGGACTGACAGAGAGCATGGCAACTCCACGCATGTTGTAGTCCAGCTTCAGCCACAGCCAACCTTGTAGCAAGTTGATTTCCAGCTTTCAAAAGCCTGCCAGTTTGCATTTCCTTCAAGCATTCACTCGTAGCAGTGACTAACATTTCCAGCATATGGGCAACATGCCTGGCTGTCCTGATAAAATATGTCTATGCCTTCCCATCTTCAGCAGAGACTAAAGTCATTTTCAGTGTAAGGCAAAGCTGCAGCAAGTTCTGCCTAAACTAACATTTCATTTCCTTGTTACAGCTCACTTCTATTGTCATCACTTTCATGCCTCTAATTAACTTGCATCTGTTTTGTGTTTGAAGTTTATAACACTTGCCCACTTTGGCTGCAGTAGTTATAACCCAGCGTTAAACATATGTTTATGTTTACTGCACACTAGCTCTGAATCCTTTGACTTAGTGTTGTATCAGTTCATTATGCCTTTAATGAAGAGCCTCTGAGACAAGGCTGAAGCCTTTAGTGGCAATAAATTGGGGAATCATTTGGAGATGGTTGAAGAGAAGTAGCCAGTGAGGACATGTCTGGCATGACGTCCAGAGGTGTTGAGCACTCACGACCCACCCTGTAACCACTGGGATTTTTAACACCTCCAAACATGAAACCACAACAATTTTCAGCAAAACTGTCGTGTGTATCTCAAAGAAGACACATAAATTCTGTGCCATCTGGGCTCCAGAGGCACTCAGCACGTCCTACCTGCCTTTAAACTGAGTGCCCATTGACTTTGCATTAGGGCTAATGAGATCTTCAAAAGGGTTATAGATGGCTGGAAGGGAGGGAGGTTGTATGATATATCATATTACTTATATAATGTATAGCATATTGCTAAGTAATACTTAACACCTGCTGTAGCTGCAAGGTAACAGGCTGGTGTCCTGACACCAGATGAAGTGAATATTATGGTCCAGTTGGCCATTCAGACCAGTTTTACATTCATTAGCATCAATAGAATTACTTCTCTTTTCCACCAGATACGATAAATCATGCCAACATCTCTATAAAGTAAGCGCACTGCCTCTTCACAGCCTGAGCCATTAAGGTGATGCCTAGATAAATGTGTTTATTTTTCATACAGATAACAGGATGCTTCTTACAGCTATTAAGTGTTTACTTTCTCTTGCATTGCTATTATCTCCCTCACTGAGAGCTGTAATTATTATCATTGGTTGGTTTTGTAGTTTGCCTTCTAAATTTTTTTTGTGCTGTTGTTGACTGGAACTGTGATGTGCATTATGCCAGTACAGGAAAAGTTTTTTTTGATCACTGACTTTATGTTGTTTGGACTGATCTACCTGTTTAAGCTGTTCCTGTGACACATCATAATACTTTACACTGTACATCCAATTTAAAAGGGACAACCATACATTTCCCATCCAGGGAAAGTACTGCTCCTGCTAATATTATCACCAAACACTCGGAATTTTCTGCTTTCTATTGCCTCATAGTTTCGTGATGAGGATAGGCAATGAAATCCTCAGGTTCCTGCTGAGGTAAATTTCTATCACCAAACCAAAGGGCTGGTGACATGCAGCTCCTATCTCAGGACTAGAGACGAAAGGACCCTCCCTAATTCTCCTTCTGCATAGACGCTGCTCTCAAGAAGTGGTTTCACAGAGGAAATTTTCTGCAAGTGTGTGATCTCTTGCTGCCAGTTAAAAATGTTGCAAGAGTCTTCCTGTTATTGACTATGTACAGTGAGGATTAAATAAAACCACAATCATGAGGCATAAGGAAATGCCCGCTTGAAGAGCCTGATGCAGAGATCAGTATTGTCTTGCTGAAGTCAATGCCAAAAAGCTAGTTTGCAGCAACAGATATCTGACCAAGCATCTCCCAGACTGCTGTTCTTCCTGTTCAGGAGAAAGCACTAGCTTACCTACAACTACAATTGTCCATCATTTTTTTTTACAGATAGCAAAAGCTACACAAATAATAGATTTACAATAATAAAATTGGTCTGGATAGAAAAGTCCTTTGCACAGTTCCACTCCCTCCAAGTGTGGCTGAAAGACATGTCATCTCCTTCAACATCCTCCTACAGAAAGGGCCATCACTAACACCAGATCAGACAAGGCCAGTCACAGCATCACCTCACCAAGGATGATTCAGCCCAAAGCAATTAAGTTTTGCTTCCCCTCTGTACCTGTCTGCATGTGTCCTCCACCTGGAGTATTTTTCAGTAAGAAGTAAGCTGGAAGAGGGTCATCCCAGTTTTCACCATGTCCACTTGCACTACTTCCTAACCTATTAGAAATCTAGAGTAGGGAAAGATTCCTTACTTCTTTTGTTTTGCTTTTCTCTCATCTTGTTGCACAGAACCGCCCAGATTCTTCCCTACTTTGGCAGAAATTCAATTCACCTAGTCTCAGACTGTCAGAGCAGAGAAGAATCCATTAAGTTTATTTCCATTTGTCCTAGCAATGAATCGGTATATGGAGACATGAAGAAAATAATTTTGAATTACTTTTTCCATTATCTAGTTCTCACTTGCTGCCATTTCCCATTTGCCTAGCCTGGTTTCTTTATTCTCCTTACATCCAGCCTATAGCAATTATCTCAATATCTAGAAAAAAGCATTAGGTTTTAAGATCTCAGGGTCCATTTTGACAAAGGCATTGCAATCCAGAGACACTAAGAGGCGAGGATTAAACTTTCATCTGTTTGCCTTGAGGGGGAAAATCGGAGAAATCAGACAGAGGTTTCAAAAGATGCTTGCATGGTAACATTGCACACCAACCAAGCAGGAAAGTCTCAGGTAAGACGTATTTCCTTTGGAGTCACCAACTGGAACAGATTCTTTAAAATTCACTTTATACACATCAGGCTGGAAAAATTCCTTCATATCCCTTTCTCTAGGGTGTCTGATTGCCTCTTTCAGTCCATGTCATCTGAAGCTACTATTTTTTGGGCAGGAGGCAAGGAGGTGGCCTGATCCTCCATGCAGCTGAAGCATAAGCAGAATAAAACAGCACGTCACCCAAAAGGAGCAGAGACATAGAAGTAATCCCATCCTTTCATATGAGTGAGCATCCTATAGCACAGCCAGGGCAGGAGGAGTTGTAGGATCGACACCTTGTGCCCTGCAGCACTCCAGTGCTGGGGTCACTGTCCCCAAGAAATGATGTGCAGGAGCTACTGTGGTCTAGCCCCAGCACTGGGCACTGGCACTGGCTTTTCCAGGGACAGAGCTGAGTGCAGTCATGACTCATCAGCCTCCACTCCCCCACCAGTGGTTGATGACTAATTGTATTTACTCCCATTCTTCATGTTTTAGGGAGAACAAACATAAACAGACTTAGTAGTAATTGTTGCTATGTCTCTATTGTTTCCTCCTTTGGCCAAGCAGGGAGTTTCCCACACATACATAGTTTTAGAGCAGCATCATAAGTCTTTTCTTTTATTTGTAAGAAATAATGTGAATTGGGGGGGGGGGGTGTGTTGCTGATGGGACAAGAAGGAAGGAAACTCCAAGGATTCATTTCTGATTTGGAGTAGGTGCTGGGAAAAGGTTTCTGTAACCTATCTATGGAAGAGAGCATGTCTGCACTGGGTAGCCAGCATTGCCACAAAACAAAGCAGATTTCTTTCTGGTGCCCTGGAGAGGTCCCCTGCAGCTCTAGATAGACCAGCTGGAAGGATGGCATCTCCAAGGACACAACCTAGGCTAGTCTAGAAAGTCAGCTACTGCCACACATCCTTCCCCGGGAAGCATTTATGTTTGTATGTACCCACATATCTATAAAACCTTGCACACACTCGTACATACGCAGGTACTGTTGCACGTACATATATTTAGTGGGAATCTGCAGCTTGTGTCTATAACAGGCCTGAAAAGTCCTTGAAATGAGAAATCTATTCCCTAAATGCAGAACATGTAGATTGACTAGAGGAAGCATGGAGAAGAGCAAAGGCTCGCATAATCACAGAATCACAAAACAACAGAATGGTTTCCCCCATGCTGAGGTGAAACTTCTTGTGCTCCAGTTTGTGCCCATTGCCCCTTTCCTGTCACTGAATAACACTGATAAGAGCCTGGCCCCATTGTCTTGACACTGCCCTTTAGGTATTTATATGTTTTGATGAGGTCTCCTCTTAGTCTTCTCATTTCCAGGCTAAATAGACCCAGCTCACTTTCCTGATAAGAGAGATGCTCCAGTCCCATAATCATCTCCACAGCCCTCCACTGGACTGTCTCCAGTAGTTCCTTGTCTTTCTTGAGCTTGGGAGCCCAGAACTGTACACAGTGCTCCAGAAGCAAAGTAATGCAGACCTCCCTGTCTACACTGCTGTCTACA
Organism: Piaya cayana; assembly: GCA_013389865.1. NCBI lineage: Eukaryota > Metazoa > Chordata > Aves > Cuculiformes > Coccyzidae > Piaya > Piaya cayana. The sequence goes on from WAAB01013895.1 coordinate 20,516, forward strand.
CTGTTCTTAATGCACCCCAGGTACCACTGGCCTCCTTGGTCTCAGGGGCACATTGCTGGCTCACACTTAGCTTGTTGTCCACCAGGACTCCCAGATCCTTCTCCAACAGGGTTTCTTTCCAGCAGGTCAACTTCTAACCTCTACTGGTGCGTGAGTGTACAGTCCACTGGACAAGGCACTCAGATAATTCAGGTTCTATTGAATGTCTTATTAATTATATTAAAAAAACTTTATACAATTATAAAATAAATTGTTTAGTAGCAATATATAAACTAATTATGCAATTCTGGCCTCAGCTAGAAGACTCGATTTTATTTATGTTTTATAATAATATATTTTTATGTACTTTAGATTATGAGTAATCCAAAGCTCAGCAGGTGAGACACTTTCCTGAGAGACACAGGACCTTTGGTCAAGCTTTCACTTACACAAGAACTAGAGGACTGTTTAGTGACAGTAACAGCAATAACAGTGACAATGCCCTAGCAAGGCAACCTGACATGACCTGGCCCCAAGCACAGGCTGCCAGCCTCTGCAGCCTGCAGTTAGGCATTTAATTTCAGATTTAAGCTTGCTTCTGGGCTCTGCCTGCAAGCTGGTCATCTCAGGGAGATGGAATCTTGCTGAAAGGAACCTGCCCACAGTGGGCACCTGGTGGTTCCCACTGCCACACAGCTGGCTCTGGCAGTGGCTTTGCTCCTCTCTGGGAGTGATGAGCTTTGGGGGACAATTCCTGCTGCAGAACCAGGCACTGCAGGGACCAAACTCACCTGGCCCACAAATGCTATGGACACACAGTAAACCATCACTGAAGATCTGTAATTGAGTTGAACCCCACACGTCTCCAATTGCTGACATCTTGCTGGAGTCCTGCCCAATGCAGCCATTCACAGACTGTAACTGAAGCCAGTTCTTCATCCTCTGCATAGACACTGAGGTCTGGAAGCCAACTCATGAGTGCAATTTTCCACACTAAAATGGGTTAATGTATTGCTTTTTCTGTTAATTTTTCCTGATAATGCTATCAGCCTTTATACACATCATATCAGAAGGGGCTTGCTTATCACTACAACTACTGTTGTGACTATTTTCAGGGAAGAAAATAGATTTTGCATGCATGCTCTGATTTTCCTTTCTTGATGAATCCTTCCAATTTGGCCCAGACAAATACTCCTAGTGACTTTCTCTGGCAGAAAGACTCCATTGTCTTGTTCTGAAACCTAGCATTTCATGGCAATTACCCTCCAATTACTGCTATTCAACTGTACAAGCTTTTTAGAAAGCTGTTGGGAAAAAAATCCCCAAAAATCAAGACAAAATGGGCTTAGTATCTGAAAGTGCAGGTGAGCAGCTTTTACTCAAAGGATGAAAATGGCTGGTTTTGGAGGAAGTCAATAGGATAAGATACTTAAGTAAAAACTAGAAACTATACCTATATACTGTATTTCTGATTCATTTTCACTGAATCATAGAGGTAGCAGATCCCTCTGATATTGCTGTTGGATATTTCTATCAAATGATGCTGGGACAAAAATCCACTGAAAACATCCACAGCTGTGATTAAGCAGGCACCAGACTATCAATCCTGCAGCAACAAATTCCTCTAGAGCAGAAAAATCAGGAATCCCAATACTGGCAACTACTTACTTACAAATTTGTCATATGTAAAGAAATACTCCAGAAAGTATTTGTAAGCAAACAATTCCCAGGGTACTTCATTACTTACTACAAATTTGCAAGTTGTTCATGAGCAATCAAATATTAATGCATAGATAGGATGCAGTATCAGACGTGATCCACTGGTTTGATAAGAGATTAGCCATGCTCCATGGGCACCCACTCGGTGCTATATTCAGGACTGTTAAATCAGGCTCACTGATTGCCATTTAAAAACAAGAAACATCATTGAAAATTTGGCTGTGTATTGAAGATTACTGGGCCAGTACAATCCACTGGCTAAGACACTGATAGGAGAAAGTCAAATGCCTCCCACATGTGAGGAGACGCTCTGCAAGTACAAAGAACTCCTGAAGCCCTTTGGAGGTGGGGGCAGGTGCGCTGGCTCCAGCGTGCATGCAGCCCCAAGGTGGAGCAGACTGTTTTTCTGATACCGTGTACATAACACTCCACCCAAACCTCCCTGTGTAAATAGAAAATAAAGTCAAATTATACCAGTAAAGAGTGGACTACGCTAGTTTACCAGGAGCGCTTGTGTATTTTCAGCCATAATTCTATGATAAGGTGCTTGCCATAAAATGCCTCCTGGAGGCTGCTCTACTGGCAGCTGCCAGATGCCAGCAGAACTACCAGTGTTTTGCTTCACTTAGTGGGTACAGCAAAGGGGGAAACTGAGGAATGAGTCAAAGCCACTTAGGAGCACAGAAGTCCTTGGGGCTGAGGCGGTTCCCTCTCTCTTGCAGAGGACGGACAGGAGCATTGATTACTAACAGCAGATATAAGAGGACAAAGTTCATTTCAAAGAGGTAAAGGGTAATAACCTTTCTACAGACAAAACTGTCCCAGTCCATAAAGCACAGCAGTAATCAGGACACAGATAACAGCGTATAACGAAGGCAGAGATTACAGAACCCCACAACCAATCCATCCTGTAGCAACAAGCTGCTGTAAAGCAGCTCTAACTCTAGCCTATAATTAGCAATACAACACTTTGGATAGGATGTTTATTAGGATACAAACTTATGGCATTATGATAAACAAAAGAACGTGAGCGGGTATAAAATTTAGTGCATTTCTTTAAAAAAAAAAAAAGGATTAATTTATTTGTATCACCTTCTGATATAAAAGCTACATGTAAAATCAGTTCCAATAGACTGGAGTTTATACTTTTTATTTATGAAGAGGAAGACCCCAGCATTGGACTTGCACCTTCCCAGGGTGAGGCAGCTCCTCAGTGGAGGCTGTCAGAGACCAACCCCATTCACCCACCTGGGAGCCCATTGTGGGGGGATCATGCTCCCATCCACCCTCCCATCGACAAGAAGGCAGGTGGGATTGGGTTGGAAGAAACATAGCTTTGTCTGTCCTTTACAGTCCCCCTAGGGAGAAAAATTATCAAATAAGGGAAAGGTTATTGCAGACTGATAACAGCTAGGGAGGCTGGGAACGGTACCTGTTGCTAGGGAGAGTTTGCCCCAGCACAGGCAGGGCCCCCTGCACCGCCAGCCCTGCGGGTAGAGGTCGGGAAAGGCATCCAGGGGAGGGAGGGAGCCAGAGGGGAGACTGAGAGGAGCCCTGCCACTAGATGAAGAGTTGAGGAGAGACTGCAGCCAGACAGACTTAGGAATCAGGTGGTCAGGGAGCGAGATTTGAGGAAGGCATTTTGTGGGAAAAACATTGCATGCATTCATGTAATTAAAATGTTCATCATCATGCATGTACACAAAGGAGGTGAATTCCAGCTGAACAGGCAGCTTTGGGCACTTGGTAGACTTTGGGAACTGGTCTTCTGCAGGCTTAGAAATCACATTGTGATCATGTTGTGATTTCTTGTGTGCGAAATAATAAAAGACCATAGGTGATGGAAACTTCTTGCAGAGAGAAATGGAAAGGAGCAATCCTGCCGGCAGCGAGATTGCTGCAGAAGCATCTGTGCTTGTGGACTTGATGCTTTATGCTGCTCTTATTTGCACCACGAGCAAGCACACTCAGGAGAGAGCCTGCCTGGAAGAGTGGAAGGATGGATATCACCTGGGACTGGAAATCAGTCACATGAAGCCATGGCCGGGCCCTAGATCTCACATGCCCATGAGGTGCCCGTAAGCATCGGGTAGTCATGGTGTGGATCTGCCTGGAGGCATCGCTTTAGGTTGGGGAAGCTAAAACAAGTATGGCTTCAAAACCTTTAAAACATGGTCCCTCCTGAGCACAGTCCCACTGAGCAGTGGAGATCACCCAGCACCCCGTAAGGGCAGGGAGTGCTGAGGTTCTCCTCCCCACACTGCCCACGGGAAGAACCAGCTGCAGCCAAGGAAAAGGCTCCTGAGCCAGGTGAGAGGCTGCCCCAATGAAGACACATCCATGCTAATCATTTGAGCCTCAAATAGTGCCCAGCATGGACCTTCACTCCTCCATCACCACCTCCAGCCAGGACAGCCACGCCACCACCGCAGGGAAATACTAACCCAATCGCCACGAACAGTGTGATTGAATGCTGGCTTCACAGCGCTAACTCTCAAGCCCCTTCACCAGGTTTCGACAAAGCAAATAAGCATCGTGGCAGGAGTGACCTCCCTTCCCCAGACTCTGCGGCAGCCCCCCAGCAACAGAACTGCTGCTACTGCAGGTGCCCTGTACAGACCTCAGCAAAATTTCACCAGTCACTGTGACAAAACACCCCCCGTGGGATCAGAGTGAATTATGCACATCCTAAGTATCTGCAGGATAGAGGTTCACAGGGTTAAAATACCAGAACAATATAAAACACCTCTGCCTCTGGAACACACTTCACTTCATAAATGTGCCAGGGACCCTGCTGGAGCTAAGCCATTGTTGATAGACATTAAAAAAATGGTTAATAAATCTTATTCCACTGATGAAATATCTACTTCACAGCCAGAACTAAAGAAACAGAGCATTTCAATGCAACCTGTTTGACACAGGCCCTTATTTACACACAAATACAGGCATCCCCACCACTCAGACTGGGCAGCACCCTGAGCTTGCACTGTCCCTCGCTCCCCACTGTCACAGCCAAGTGCCAGATTTACTGCACCAGTATTTCCCTCCCGAGTGACGGGAAGGGGATTTACCCCTGCAGCCTTCAGGCTGTAAGGGTAAAACGATCCCAAAAGTGGAGACCAGCTTGGAGTAGGGCAAGTGTGCTGGCTAGCCTCCACCAGCACTGCCAGACTGCCAGAACCTCAGTCCCAGACAGATGCTAAAAGCTCATCATGCAGATTTCACATTTCTTTTGGTTGCCCTCCTTTTACAAATGGAAATGTAACTAAAAGAAAGGCAAGTGCTCATCCCTCTGCTGCTCCACAGCCACTATCCTGAAAGGCTGTTTAATCTAGCATGTGAAAAAGCAGTGAGAGAGGTGTGTCTGCTTTTAAAAAGCTGTCTCAAGTCAATATTTTTTAAAGGCAGCTTACAGTTAAGGTGAGAGAAATACATTTCACAAGCCGTTCCTAGCTGCACAGCCATTGATGTATTATGATAGAATGTAACAACTGCAAGAAAAAAAACACATCAACATTCCAGTTTCAATAAAGCTTTCTTTAAAAAAAAAAAGTCTCACTCTAAATTCACATCACATCAGCATCTTTTTTTATGAAGTCAGGGTTGATTGTTCACCTTTCTCCTGCCTACAGGAAAGAGCAGCTGTGCTGTGGGGTAGAACGCACCTTAAGGCAGAAATAGTCAGTGAAAAGTTGTATCTGAATATTGATGTCTCAGAAGAAGTCACTATTTACTGAGTTGGATGTTATAAACTTACCTGGAGAATCACAATGAAGGGAAAAAGAAGCACATTTTTAGGCCCTTTCAGCAACAATAACTGATTTGGAAACAGCAATGAGCAAATTCTAAATTTTTCAAAGCCATTAGATTTGGGGCTCAGATCTCCTGATAACTTGTTAGAATTCAGGTTTCTGAGACAGGTGTTCTGCATTTCTAACTCCTTGCTCCCTCTAGGAGACACCAAACCAAGCACTAAACTCCTACAATCTCTAAAGTTCAAGTCAAGGAGGTTTTTGTTTTGCTTGCCCCCCACCCCCCGAAGGTCAGCTCAGAATTGAATCCTTTTGTCAAGGTTGGCTGGAGACCAGAAGGCTCTGTTAAATCAGCAGGCACTGTGGCTCCCTCCTGTCTTCCTTTCCTTGCAGTTTGTTTTACTTCAGGATTCACCCCCTGGGACTGTGAAGGCTGCAGAGGAGGGTTAGAGGTGAAAAAGAAAACAAAGTTGGTTGTTTATTTAGAGGGAGACAGAATTCATAACACTGGAGACATTGGGCCCCTCCCAAGAGATAATCATAATTTTACAGCACCTCTCCACAGCAATTTTTTTCTCCAGAAATAAAATACAGTGACAGATTTAAAATACCATTTCCCCTAGTAACTCCTAGAACCAAAACAAGAAAGAGGGTTTTTTCCTGCTCAGTGTCCAACCACTGGAACAAAACAAACACACTTCCATTGATCTCCACATGGCAAAGCATTTGAAAAAAATAATAATAAATAAATAAAACAAGGTAGAAACCCTTTGTTAAGCACCAGCAAGAGAAGGTGCATATGCATCCCTTACACCTAAGGAAAAACCTTGCTACTTCCCACAGCTTTTCCAAGTGTTTACCCTCCAGGGTAGCATCCGCTTGCAATGAGATTGCTGGATTTACAACTGAGCAAGTGGTTGTACAACAACAAAACTGGATTCCAGGGTCCTGATAAGAGAAGGTAAACCATCCTGTGACCAAACCCTGGCCACTCACCCAGCCACTAATCCAGGGTGAATCTGCTGGCGTCAGTGGCTTTATGCTGAACACACACCCCGGGTAAAAAATGAGAGTTACGGCTCAGCTCACACAGCCCAGCTCCTGCGTGCTGCTACCAGAAGCGGCTGCTTACTTTCAAGCTCGCCGCACAGCCTGTAATCACCCAATATTGAAACCAGATTTACAAGCACTTTAGAGGAGGAGAAGCTTGTGATTTCCAAAGCAGATGCATTTGATATTTCAGAAAAAGGTCAAGCACCCTGTGGAGTAAGGGTGTTTTAATAGAATCAGTTCAGCAGGAGTTAAGGAGACATAACAGCCCAGAAGCTCTCAAAGCCAGAAGAAGCAGAAACATCAGAAAAACAAGAACCATTATTGCTTTGGGGAAAGAATCAGGGAAAGAGAGAAATGCAGAAATTACATCTTGGACATTTGATTTCATTTATGCCAATCCGAGACATGTTTTCAGTTAGAAATAGAAAGGGTTGTCCTCCTTATGCTCCAGGGTTTGCAGTGGTTTCAAAGACAGGAGTGTTTGTTATTGTCTGCAGGGGAAATCTGAGAGTGCATAGCTCAAGGACAAATCCAGGCTCCTAAATCAAATGCATTTTAAAAGGATAGCCATCGCTTACCATCTACCCTTTTCAGCTTTGGCCCAGGCTCTTCAGCTACTGATGGTCACATGCAGTGGATATCTGGGATCGGTATGGCACTAGCAGCAAGGAAGCCCACAGAACATCACTAAATTCTCTCCATTTCACAGGAGGACAGGTTTTCTAAGCAGTGTAAGGGAAAGCTGGTGTCACCGAGGTCTGCAGGTAATATAAGCAGCCACTACAGTAATATAGAAATTGTGATGAAGACCGGTACTACTCACTTCCACACCCTTTGGACTCTGCAGAAAGTAGTTTCAGTGAAAAGATCCAGGGCTTGTTCCATAACTCTCATTGCTGCTGCCAGACACCAGAGCACGTTTCCTGAATGTAATGGCTTTAAAACAAATTGGAAACACAAATTTCATCCTTAAAAGACTCATAGTCTAGAAAATTCCAGGCTGCATCAGCTACCACACCAAAACTGTACCCACCCACCCACTCAGACCACGTCTGCTAAGCTGACCCCAGAAACTCAGTGGCCCTGCTCCCAGGGCTGCAGGGGAAGATAAACAATCTCTTCTTTAAAGCATCTCCACAGCAAGGGGCCAATTAGAGCATCCTGGTCTTCCTAGCCTTTTAACAGCAAGCATAAATAGGCCCTTATGTATTCAAATAAGCAGCAAATGAGTGCTGAAGGTTGCAGGATGCTTATACCACAGGCTCCCTTCAGATTTCTGGAGAAGACTTGAAAGGTTTAGCCATTAGCTGATAGACACTATTTCAGATTTTGCTCTTTCAGCACGAAGTTCCCAGCCAGTCATTCCCAAAAATAATACACTTGGCAGAGCAGACAACTGCCCTAAACTTTCAGATCGGTGCAAAGGAAGGGCAAAGCTCTTATAAGAAAGCAGCATTCTGAAAGGTCAGCCAGAAGACCACAGGCCAGGTTCCAACTGCAGTTTCAGCCACGTAATTCCTTAAACTCCAGCAGCAGGAAAAGGTAGAAAAAAGAGAACAGAGTGCTCTGCATTAAAAGCGACTTATCAGGCACTTCAAGAAGGTAGTAAGTCAGCAGCTTGAGGTACATAGGTGAAACTAATCCTCCTAAACTACACATATTGCAAGCACAGGCATGATGGGACCTTGGCATTCCCAAGGCTCTCACTACACTCAGTCGGTATGAGCATTTAACTGTATGGGTAAGTTTGCAATATCATTATCTCTGTTTGCACAGTCAAGTGACCAGTTGGTCTCTAATAAGCCTACCACATACTTTAAATGTCCTTTTAAGAACACAGACTTGGGACTTAGAGGGGCAGGTTTCCCTTCCTTACATCCCTCTGTACTTCAGGCCACACATCCCAAAACAATCTACCTTAGTAAGCAGCATTCTTGATCAGAGCACTGCTGCAAGGTTCTTGTAGCCCTGTTTGTACCATCCCCTTTTCACTGGTGACAATAGCAGGGAGTCAACTTCACAGCCAGAAGCATTTCTAGACTATTTAAAAACATAGGTAAGTACCATCTCACACAGCAGCATTTTGAACTTCTCTTTTACCACATCTGTGAAAGATGACATTATGTGGCATCTGCCTTTTAAGCAACTCTACTGCAAAGTCTAATAAAATAAGAAAAATAAATGCAGTATGCTCCCTTGGATAACCCACAGGTTTTCTTTGTTTTTAGCAACTAAGTATTGAATAAACTAAGTGATCAAGTGAAGCCAACTAGCTGAAAGGAATAAAAACAACTAAGTGCACAAACACTGGCAAAGAGGAAAAGCAGCCTGTGTAACAATAGCATAAAGGAGTAGCCAGGAATTAAAGTGAGTACACTGCCGATTCTTCAGTCCCACAAATAGAAGTAGCAGCACACAGTACCAAGTTATGCTATAAGCGAGAAAGGCAGATGTTTTCCACTCTCCCCAAGGGGTTATCAGTAAATATATATATATATATACACACACACACACACACACACAGCAGAATAAGCATTGTGGTTCGAGGGTTTCTCTTCCCTCCCACCACCACCAGCTCCCCCCACCCAGGCCCCCAGAAAGTTAAGTTTCAAAAGAAAGATATCACCGAAAACAAGAATTGAGATGAGGGTGGAAAACCAGCTGTATAATTAGAAGACATTTCCTGACATGTTTTGCACAGAGAGATAATGCTCTTCTCCATTAACAGAGGAAGAAATATTAGCATACAAAGCTTCAGAAGAATTCACTCCAACTATGAGCAAAACACGATAGCCAAGAATTGAGGATATGGGTTCACTGATACTTGAGTATTAAACAAAGATGGACCAACCACCTCATTTCCCTCACCTGGTAGCAAAAGACTGTTAGTTTCCAAATTAATTGTTATTCAGTGTTGCCATGCATACCACCCTGATTTGTTTCCCACCATTCCCTTTCCTCCCCAACACTGTTTTACAAAACAAAGCCACAGCCAAGTTTCAGACAAAATATATGTATTTTAAAAAATCTTTACAATAAGTCAGGAAACTTAGGAGCTTGCATACAGTTTATTATAATAACTCAGTTATCAGCTCCCTACAGTTCAGATAACCCTGGTGACAGTGTTTACAACTTCTAATTTTTGCTTTCCTAACTTTAAAGCAAACAATATATTTAAGTGTATTTTACTCTGTGCAAATAAGACAACTTTTGGAATCCTTCAGAAGAAATATCCAAGGTTTTGTTGCAGAGGTCCTTTGTTTCTCAAAGATGATTTATGAGAGTTTTTGTTTTAAGATAAAGTGCTCCTGTCCAGCAGAACCCAAAGGCCTTGAAGAGTTCAGAGATTAGGTTTAGCTCGGATTAAAAAAATAATTGGTCATACAAATTCCAGCTTCCCATGTCCGCTGTACATTCCCCAGTGGACTAGCGAAAGAATTTTATCATTGCTGAGGTCTGAATGTCTCATTTTATCACAGGTCATGCAGCAGTTCTCGTGACCAGTCACAGGCACCATGCATTCCAAGTCCAATTTTGCCACCTGCCCTTTTTTCGAATGATGTCCATGAAAACTATAGTGCAAACGAGAAAGCATTTGCTGTCGTTGATCTTGCAGTCTCTTATTTTCACTCCTGAGCATCCGCAGGGCTAGCATGATAAGGAGCACCAAGATCAGCCCACCAGCTATCGGAACAGCAATTACAGCTGCCCTGAACCATAACTCTTTTGAAGAGGTCAATTCCTGCACCTTAGTGATGAGATTCCTGCTGCTGTCATGTTGATATCTGCTCCCTTGTCCTGCAAAGGGGAAAAAAGATGCTTATCTCAGTATCAAGACCTGGTTTACATATAAGCAACTCCCTTAAAACGCCACACTGGCAAGTTTAAAGAACCACAGCTAGAGTCTGCATTATCTACAGAAAACACTCCCAATACAGTCAAAGATGAGGTTCTAAGGCTGTTTATAATACACAATTTCTTATCCTGCCAGCTGACTTAACTCGGAGTGCTACTGCTTCTTAGAAGCAACATCAAGTTGGCAAGACAGACCTCCAATATTAAGGCAGACCAAAAAAAGCTATTCAGTCGAGATGCTCCCCTGCAACTGTCCACCCACTCCTCCCTCTGGTGTCCCTTCTCACATTAACAACTAAATCAACAGCAGACATCTAACACATCAACTGCGACCAGCCTGATGGCCAGGAGACAGATTTCACAGAAGCTTCCTTGCCCTACCTGAAGTGTCACCTCTGGAAGGAGACAAGACATCATGTAGTCCTCTGTAATTGCACATATCTTCATGACAGCATTCCAATGTGGACACGGTGGTGGTGCCAGAGTGGTTTTGTGCTTGTTTGGCTTGGCAAATTTCAGCTGTGCTTGCAATAGAGTCCAAGCAGCCGTGAGTAAGTGGGGAATGTGTATTCTGAGGATCAAGCAGCCTGGAGAAGCAGGCACTAAGCTCAGATTTGCACATATAGCCAGTTGCAACACAGTGTGCAGCATCACAGTAGCATCTGATTTCACCTAAAAAATAAAAATTGTGCAAGAAAGGTAAGAATTTGGTCCTTTAAGGACCTCACTTGGTATTCTTATTAGCCACAAGCATTGCACAACCAAACTCGGTACTAGTTTTATGGTACTCCTCTAGACTATAAATCCACAAGCACAGGGGGGGGTGTTTCCTTCTCATCTCAGTACAGTGCCTGCCTCACTGTAACCTTAATCCCTGCAAATGCCTTGGGGTACTTGTTTTAATTACTAGTATTACAGTCCTTTGAATTAAGGCAAGAACATTTCACTAAAACAAGGAGTGGGGGAGGGTACACGAGGAAGGTCACAGGGGCTTTTATTCCCCAAGGTAAATAACTAACAAGATCATTTCATGGCAACTTCCACTCACTATCAGAAGTTGCATTAAGACAAATTTAAAATTAAATCCCAGTTTAAAAAGCAATACACACCGCCACTCCTACAAGGAAGTCCCATCTATGTTTTAAACCATTATGATAGGAAGAGCATTCTATTTTTATAGAGGCAATGATTCTTTCAACTGGACGTAAGCACACAACAAAAATACTGGGTTTAAATAGCTGTGAGACGAATGGAAAAAAAAAAATCGGAACTGCTGAATTGTTTATTACCTCTCAATACTGTGCCAAAATTTAAAAGTTTTAGCTAACACCTTATAAATTTATTAGCTAGGACCATTACCATCTAAATCTCCCAGTCAGGAAGGTTTTTACTGTGCGAAACTGGGAAACCATTTGTAATTTCTCCAGAGAAAGAAAAGTTCTTTAAGTAGCCATTTATGCAAAAAGCCTTTTTTATCAGTATAGTAAAACAGTATTGTTTATAATTAACCTGCTCACTAGAGTCAATGTATCTCAAGTCAAACGTAAAGTTATCAAATGAGGTGAAATTGCAAGGCTAAAAGCTCCCTCTTGCCCCTCCCCAGTCCTGCTTCAAGTCCAACATGCGGTCAAAAGGGGAAACACTTAAGACTAAAAATCCTCTACTGCCTCTATGAAAAATCTCTCGGGAAACCTCAAAAATTTCTGAAGGAAGCGATAAAAAGTCCCCTTCACAAAACTTTTCATTTTGTGCCCTCCAAACTGCTCTGGTACAAATTATATGCGTCCAGTGCTGTAGGGAAAACTCTCCCTAGGCAAGATGCAAGTCAAACATAATTCCATGTGCCATCGAGCCAAGGTGTAGGAGGAAGCCAGAATTTGGAGCCATCCTTAAAAAAAAAGTGGACTTAAAGCTACTTCTAATGTGCCTGGTGCAGTTATCACAGCAGCACCAAGGCTTTGAAGTCCAACTGAATTGTCTGATGTCCTCCTTCTCCAGTCTGCACTCCAAAAAATCAATCTAAATGCTTCCCGGCTGCCACCCTTCATTTTTATGGTGCTCCCTTGGACATCATATTAAGAAGCATCCTGAAAGACGTTAAAAATCATTCCAAACAAGTCAGCTGCCCCTCTTCAGTCTACCTTAATACTTTCCAAAAGTGCTACTGGGGGCTCCAGGCCTTTAAGCTCCCGCTGCTCTTTAAGAGCTCTGCTTAATCGAAGCCAAATGATGGAGTGTCTCACTGTCTCCAGCCCGATTCCCTCGGGCTTTCAGGCTAAGTAATATAATTATTTATGAATTCACACACACTGTCACCCAGCGTGCTGTGGAAAAAAGACTCAATCGTGTTCTAAGCATCCCCTGTGATGGTTTCCCGCTAGTCTCTCCGGAAAAAAAAAAAAAATCATCGTTTTCTCACTGTATGGGAGTTAAAAATAAGATGCAAAGGAACAACCACCAGAGCTGACAGTCTCAGCACAGCACGGGAGGAGAGGGAAACAATACCCATAGTTCCATTTTAACTGTTTATACAGCCCCGCTGAAAATTCTAACTTTTATTGACACAAGACAATCTCACAAACAAAACCCGGCCAGTCGCCGGGTTAATTCAGCCGCTTTTTAATTAAAGCCAGCTTTTCGGCGAAACAGAACGGACTTTGTACCACAGCCTTAAAACCCTATTTCTGTCAATTCATAAAGTTCCTTCCTGCGCTGCGCGAAAAAAAAAAAAAAAGCCAGAAAGGGGATTTTGAAAGGGCGAACAATGCCCTTCTGTTCCCTCCTCTCCCTTGTTACCGTCCGCAGCTATTAAAGAAAAATGTTTGCGTTTAGTCAAAATGGCTACAGAAGAGACCGCGGGCTCCTCTGAAAGACTTCGAAGCCACAAAGCTGCGAGCTCCTAACTTCACCGGGTAACTCGCTGCAGCATCTGCCACTTCGCATCGCTCGGCCCCGCTCGGCTTTGACGGGGCCGGCGGGGGGGCTCGTCCTTTCGGGCGAAATCCCAAGCCTCCTCGCACGATAAATACCTCTGGTGAGCAGCACGGCCATGGCGCAGAGCTCCAGCTGCAGCCAGACGAAGATGGAGCTGGAGCGTCGGTCCATTGACCCGCCCCGTCGGGGCGAACCGGGGACACCCGCTTCTCGNATGCTCCTCCCGCGAATTACCCCCCCAAAAACGCCTCCAGAACTTTAATTTCAAACGTTTTCTGAGCCTTTCAAGGTGTTTCCGATCCAGGACGCCGAGCCTGGAAGAGAAAGGAGGAAACGCGGCGTCGGAGATGGAGATAAGACCGGTTTGCTTTGGCAGAGTGGATCTCCCAGCTAATTAGCGCCGATTCCATCACACGTTGTAATGGTTTTAGGCTTGTGATTTGCGTATGTAGGAGATAGATACACGTGTGCTGCACCGCAGCCTTTGCGCTTATGATAGACGTATGTGCGCTCCACCACAAAGTAATTTTCTAATTCTTGTTTCTGTTTAGGAATTACAAACCCAGCCAGATCAGCCAACCCACTCTGGCACCAGCTATCACAGAATCGTAGAATAACCAGGTTGGAAGAGACCCACCGGATCATCAAGTCCAACCATTCCTATCAAACACTAAACCATGCCCCTCAGCACCTCGTCCACCCGTGCCTTAAACACCTCCAGGGAAGGTGACTCAACCACCTCATTTGCAAACATACGAAAATATCATTCATCATAACTCAGAATCATTAGAGCAACACGCACAATTCTGTTTCTCCTGTTCCTGCTGCTGGNTCCCAAGCCTCCTCGCACGATAAATACCTCTGGTGAGCAGCACGGCCATGGCGCAGAGCTCCAGCTGCAGCCAGACGAAGATGGAGCTGGAGCGTCGATCCATTGACCCGCCCCGTCGGGGCGAACCGGGGACACCCGCTTCTCAAGCGCCGCGCAAGCCGCGGCGGATCCAGCCGGAGAGCGACCCAGCGGCCACACGGCCTGAACGACGATGGAAAAGAGCCTCCTGCCCCATAAATACCGTGGGTACCAGGAGGAGCCGCCTAACCGACCGCCCCATCGAGCGACCGCCCCACCGACCGCCCCCGCGGCGCCCGCGGGCGCCGCGGGGGCGGTCGGTGGGGCGGGCGCTCGATGGGGCGGTCGGTGAGGCGGCTCCTCCTGGTACCCACGGTATTTATGGGGCAGGAGGCTCTTTTCCATCGTCGTTCAGGCCGTGTGGCCGCTGGGTCGCTCTCCGGCTGGATCCGCCGCGGCTTGCGCNAAACCCAGCCAGATCAGCCAACCCACTCTGGCACCAGCTATCACAGAATCGTAGAATAACCAGGTTGGAAGAGACCCACCGGATCATCAAGTCCAACCATTCCTATCAAACACTAAACCATGCCCCTCAGCACCTCGTCCACCCGTGCCTTAAACACCTCCAGGGAAGGTGACTCAACCACCTCATTTGCAAACATACGAAAATATCATTCATCATAACTCAGAATCATTAGAGCAACACGCACAATTCTGTTTCTCCTGTTCCTGCTGCTGGTGACAAGCGCATTTAGCAGATCTCATTTGCTACATGCGATACCGGCAGACTGGAAATGGCTTTTATTCGTGGAGCCGCATTACTGCACTAAGTAACACGAGAGACTCCCTGACTATTATAAACATCCTGGCCGAGGGAGCACGGACAGACTAACCAGAAGGCAATGTGCTCAAGATCAGCTTTAAGCAGCAAATTTCATTGACAGTTGTCAAGTTTGAATTGTGAGCTACGTTTTACCGTAAAGAATTGCTAATTCTATACCCTACAAGTGATGGAGGAGTGGCACGAATCACTCCCAACCTTGATTCCCCAGAAAGCAACTAATTTAAAGACTCTTGGGGAGCCCGTGGATCAAGCCAGGGTGTCAGAAGCATGTCTCATCACTCCCTGGTCCTTTGCTTAGGGAGCTGAGCAAGGATTGCATGGTGTCCTCTGACAGGCAATAACGTAAACAAAATAATTCAGCTCCTGCAACACTAATTTGCTTTTATTTTAGAGGCAAAAGCAAACAGGGCCAGACTGGCCTGTAAAAAAGGGACAGGAGACAGACCCAGCACAAAGCAGTAATAACAACATGTTCTGCAACCAGAAGGAATGTGGGATAATGACTACAAGGAACCATCAAGGAAAGCGTCAGGAGCCCGAGGCCGCATGACGTGTCTCCAGCAGCCATGGGAGAGCAGCCTGGAGCCTCCACTTGAACGGACTACAGAGCACAGGGCTGCTCCCTCCCACCAGCTACGGTGAAGCCCTTTGAAACCAGCATGAACACAGGACCTGGTTGCAAAATCAGCCTCTGGGCACCTCAGCGAAAGGGACTGCTTTGGGAAGCACCTCACAGGAGCACGTTCCCCTCTGCATCAGCTCAAAACTGTGTCAGAGATGCAGAACTTTATCTTTTAGAAGATGAAGCTCCCAACCAAAAAAAGAGACCTGTCCAAAGAGGTTTTGCAGGTCAAAATGCTGGTTTGGTTCTTTCACTTCACAAGGCAATAGTAGCTGTGCCAAGTTTCTGCCAGGAGGACTTAAAGTATTGATGAGTCCTTCTAAAAGACCAATTCAAACAGGTATTCAGGGCCCCTGACTATTTCAGACCAGGACTTCTATCAGGCAAGCTCAGTGTAAGTCTTGCTTTCACCAACAATCACATTGACAAAAAAAGCCCTTTATTCCACCAGGAGGATGTGAGCAGAGTGGCCATGCAAGAGTCTCCTTCCCCATGACAGCTGGTGAAATCCTTCCTATGAAGTCCAAAACCACCTCCACCACTTACTCCAGAAGATCCATGTGCCCGAGAGAGCCAGCAAAGATACAAGAGGATGACTGGTGTGAGGGGTTAGGTCTTTCCCAGATCAAGGAGGAAAATAAGCCACGTTTAGACAGAGGCCGAGCTGACAGCACTTTCTGAGTACATTACTTTAAATGAGAGAAAAGCTCCTCTCTGGCTCTGGAGGGGAAATCAACCTCCTCACTTTGTATTCCTTCTTTCATATGTCCCCTTTTTCTTTTTCACTTTAATTAGCACCAGCACCTGACCCTGCTGCTCCTGTCTACTGCATACTTGCCACTAGCAGCAGCGTCCCTGTAAAACTGATTGAAAGGAGTTGAAACTCCAGTCTGCAAGTGTCCCTGATTTAAGAAACTAGCCCTAGCAAAATGGTTTGCAATGAAAAGCAGTTCCCTTATCTGGCAGCTTTGAATATTATCACAAATTCCTCACCCGTCTATAAACTTGCCTGACATGCTGGCAACTTGCCACAATTCCCCCTGAATGTTTGGATGTAACCCTTCAATCTACCTTTGACAAGAAACAGTATTCTCTGCCTGTTTGAGCCCCTGCACCAATCTCCTCTCCCCTAAAAAAAATTAAAAAATTTAGAAATTAAAAAAAATAAAAGAGTGGGTAACAATTGCAGTTTGAAAATGCATCCAAGTTCACCTCTCTAGTCAGGGCATTAGAGCAGCCCTGTTCTAGGGAAACATACATTCCTTTGGGAGCTGAGGATTCTCAAACTGCTGGATTTGCATGTGCACACTAGCATTTGCTGGTACTGCCTCATAAGAAGCTGGTTTCACTGGCACAGAAAGGTTAGCACTGCTACACTGCAATTATTTCAAATTGGTGTTGAAAGCAATGTTTGGGCATAATATCCATCCCTTTTCTGCATCTCAAAACTATGATTCGACTTTTCCAGTTTCTTTTCCCAGTTACTTTGCTAGCATTTTGCATATGATACACAAAGCAAATTCTACTGAATTACCTTTATTTATGCTGATTATTGCCTTTAAAAAAATAAGTAAAGCTTAAGCTAGCATTGCTATGTTCAACACAAAGCCCAGGGGGCAGGGAACATAATATGACTCCACGAAATTTCTTTGGCTTCCCATTTCTGCAATTGGCAATGGATTTATTGAATCAAGTAGCCATTTCGGTAGTGAAGACTGTCCAGAGCCCCAGCTGAGCCCCTCGCTGTGACAGACAGGCTGCCAAACAGGCTCCCGCAGGTGAGTTATTCCCAGTGAGCTTTATCTCCCATAACTGGGGCAGTTCAAAGGGATGGACCAAGGTCTGCACACTACACGCCTGCTCACTTTCAGCAGCAATTAGCACGTCCCCAGTGAAACTCAGTTGCCTGCAAACTGGAGGAGGGGACTCGTGTTCTAGAGATGCTCGATGATACCTGCCCAAATAAAATAAAGAGGAAACAAGGCTTTTAAGTATCCACTTCTGCATGCACATGTGGTATATCATCCAGACAGCAGCAATCTGCATTCCCCTCCAGGTACAGGGCACGATAAAGAGACTCTTTTTAGGGAGACCAGAAAGTGAAGCACTTTCCGCCTTGCTTATCAGTTTACATATTTTTATTTATTTATTTATTTAAAACTAACCCTCCTTGCTCCCCGAAAGAAGCCGCACTCCCTCTCCTCCCAATCAATAGGATGATTTGCATTTATCCCCCTGGAGGCATCGCTACCAGGACCGGGGCCAAAGCGATCCAATCGATAGGGGGAAGCTGGAGCGAGGCTGGAAAAGAAGCAGCAGAGAGATTCCCCCAGGGAGAAATGCAAAACACTGGAGAGAGGCAACAATTATTGTAATTGAAGGTAATGAGGCCGAGGCGCCAGCTCCTGCTCTGCTTAACATCACTCAATACAAAGTGAGACAGAGATGAAGGAGACAGCCCGCAGCGCCCAGCGCTGCCCCTCGCCGCGGCTCAGCCTTATCTCCCCCCGCAGCCTCCCCGGCTACAGCCCCCGCCGGCCGCGCCCCCGGGAAGGGTCTGTCTGCCGTGCCGAGAGCCCAGCAGCCCTGGAGCTGATGCATCTGGGGGACACGCTCTGGATCTGACTGACCTGGGGCTCACGGAGTTCCCCCTTTCCCTTTCTATAGGAACCTCCCGTGCCTTGGCGCGTTTATCCTCACCGCGCACTGGAGTCAAACCCCGAGCACCAAACCTCTCGGCCAGCAACGGGCAGGACAACAAATTCGGCCCCGATCCCTCAACCTTCGCTCCCCTGCACGCTCCGTTTCTGCCGCCCCAGCCCCTCCCCAGCGCGCAAAGAAACGTGGGGAGAACGGGCTTGTCTGGACAGAAGAGAGGAATGCTCGAATATTTCACGGAAAGGGTCACTGGGCACTGGGACAGGCTGCCCAGGATGCTGGTTGAGTCACCTTCCCTGGAGGTGTTTAAAGGTCGGGTGGACGAGGTGCTCAGTGACATGGTTTAGTGATTGATAGAAATGGTTGGACTCGATGATCCAGTGGGTCCTTTCCAACCTAGTTATTCTATGACTGAAGAGAACTGCTGCTCTCCAGCTTTCCTCTGTGACTGTCTGGGCATGGTATAGGTGTTTGTATAGCATAGAATCATAGAATGGTTTGAGTTGGAAAGGACCTTCAAGATCGTTTAATTCCAATCCCCCTGCCATGGGCAGGGACACATCCCACGAGATCAGGCTGCCCAGGGCCCCATCCAACCTGGCCTTGAACGCCTCCAGGGATGGGGCAGCCACAGCTTCCCTGGGCAACCTGTGCCAGTGCCTCAGGCTGTGCAGAATTTCCTCCTCATGTCTAGTCTAAATCTTCCCCTCTCCAGTTTAAAGCCATTTCCCCCAGTCCTATCCCTACACACCTTTGTAAAAAGTCCCTCCCCAGCTTTCCTGTAGCCCCTGTAGCGCTGTACCCGGCCCCCATATTAGCTGATGTTACAGTCGAGCTTTCTTTAAAGGACAGAGAGCTTCATTTTCACCGCAGGCATTGCTTGCCCTCTGCCGGCAAAGCCAACCCTAGCAGCAAGATGCCAGAACACTCTCGTACAGCCAGCCTGGTAATTTGTGCTGTGCAAACACGGGGCTCAAAAGTGCCAGAAGGAGCTACAGAAGCTTTTAGAACAGTTGGATGCAGCTGCTGCAGGCGTGGCAGCAAGTAGTTTCATTGCCAACATGGCCAGAGCAACGTGGGACCAGGGGATACACAGGGGGCGATAGTGGATGAAGTCTGGGATTTCATCGGAACGATATTCTAGCGTGGTCACAATGCTCACACACTCCCGGTGGAAAATAAAGCACTTTTCCTTCGATGTGATTGTAGGTGAAAGCATGCATTACGCTGAGCTGCTGCTTGCCTGATAGGAAAAGTCCTGGTCTGAAATAGTTCAGATCCCTATATGCTAGTTTGAATTGGTCTTTTAGAATGACCCATTAATACCTCAGCTCCTACCCTTGGCCGCATCCTGCACGCAGGCATTAACATCCAGGATTCAACCA
>WAAB01013895.1:41335-76556 GCA_013389865.1 Piaya cayana
CCAGGGCCCCATCCAACCTGGCCTTGAACGCCTCCAGGGATGGGGCAGCCACAGCTTCCCTGGGCAACCTGTGCCAGTGCCTCAGGCTGTGCAGAATTTCCTCCTCATGTCTAGTCTAAATCTTCCCCTCTCCAGTTTAAAGCCATTTCCCCCAGTCCTATCCCTACACACCTTTGTAAAAAGTCCCTCCCCAGCTTTCCTGTAGCCCCTGTAGCGCTGTACCCGGCCCCCATATTAGCTGATGTTACAGTCGAGCTTTCTTTAAAGGACAGAGAGCTTCATTTTCACCGCAGGCATTGCTTGCCCTCTGCCGGCAAAGCCAACCCTAGCAGCAAGATGCCAGAACACTCTCGTACAGCCAGCCTGGTAATTTGTGCTGTGCAAACACGGGGCTCAAAAGTGCCAGAAGGAGCTACAGAAGCTTTTAGAACAGTTGGATGCAGCTGCTGCAGGCGTGGCAGCAAGTAGTTTCATTGCCAACATGGCCAGAGCAACGTGGGACCAGGGGATACACAGGGGGCGATAGTGGATGAAGTCTGGGATTTCATCGGAACGATATTCTAGCGTGGTCACAATGCTCACACACTCCCGGTGGAAAATAAAGCACTTTTCCTTCGATGTGATTGTAGGTGAAAGCATGCATTACGCTGAGCTGCTGCTTGCCTGATAGGAGAAGTCCTGGTCTGAAATAATTCAGATCCCTATATGCTAGTTTGAATTGGTCTTTTAGAATGACCCATTAATACCTCAGCTCCTACCCTTGGCCGCATCCTGCACGCAGGCATTAACATCCAGGATTCAACCATCACCTCATGAAACATCCATGCAAATCTGTTCCATGTCAGAATTCATAAACTGTACCTGAAAAGTCAAGCACCACCTATCAGATCTGAGTTATCAAGTGTCTAGAGACAAGGAATGGCAAGAATTAGGAATTCATTTTAGATCCCAAGTGGGAGAAACTATTAGTTATGTTTTGACACAGCACAGCATGCACAAAGGAGAGGATGGGTAGTGCTGTAGTTATTACATGGGGAAAAAAATCCTGGAAATTGAATATCACTGTAACAGGACAGAACATAGAGTTCAAGTAATATTTATTACAGAAAGCTGTAATTCAGATATAGGACAGCTAGTGAAACAGTCACGTAGGCCAGTCAAACAAGCTTTTTTATCAAAAAAGAGACTGTTGCCTTTTTAAGGAAACATCTCAGGGTTATATTTGTACATGGAAGGCAGACTGTCCACAAAGTTAGATTGCAGATGTCAGTTCCTTGGAAGATTTGTACCATACAGGAAAAATCCAGGAGCTGGGGGGCTACACGAGGTTGTTCTCTGCTCTGACAAATAATTATCATCATCAGCCCCTCCACAAGAGCAGCTCTAAAAGCTTTCAGTGCAGACAAAGAAGCTCTCTGGTGATGTTACTCAGTATTAGTCAATATGTATTGCTCAATCTCTATTTTCTGAGCCACATATTTCAGAACCAAACACCAGAGACAAGGCAGTCAATGCAGGTCAGGAAAGCCTATGCACATTATAATAGACGAGTCTCAGCTACTTAAGTAGGCAGAATTCTGCCCGTTTACACCAAGTTCTGACAGGTATTTATAAATGCAGTAGGAAAGGCCAAAGGCAAAGTTAGATCTTAGAGTAAGGACCAGCAACTTCAAGAAGATGAATATGTATCTTACTAAGACATTAATAATTCAGCCCCAGAAATCTGCTGTTTGAAAAATAAGTTAGCAAGACATCTAAGTACAGACATGCAGTAAAAAAAACCAAACAAAACTTAATTCTCACTTCACCATGAAAATCAAAAGAGACAAGAGTGTTTGTGAGGTATAAGACATGAGGAGCTGGGAGTCAATAAAGGCTGATTAGCTTAAATTCTAGCAGCATGTGATGGTGCACTCTGAGCTGGCCAGGAGGCCACAAAAGAGTGTGTGGAGGGCAAGATCAGTAACTACATCCAAGACAGCTGGAAGGTTCGAAAAATGAGAGACAGAAAAATCATAAAAACGGGAAATAACATGACAAAAGGAGCTGCAGTGAGCTTTGGCAGATGGGTGTTAGACTGTAGGCACTGAATGCCTCAGTTGCTGGGCAGGGCAGAATCTGAAGACCCAAACCCATCTCCAGTGGGTTTAACTAGGAAGGGTGAAGGTAGTAATATCCTCAGCCTTCTGCCAGCCCTCCCTGAGGGACTCCCACCCTTGTGGCAGAGACTGCAGAAGGGATCAGCCACCCCTGCCGTCCACAGCCTAGCACCAAAGCACTCAAGGAACAGGTTTGGGTGCTGTCCTCCCACCCTCCATGAAGGAGGAGCATAATGAAGGAGGAGCTTATGCTCTTATGAAGAGCATAAATTCAGCTGGAGGAGTACACCAGCTCTTGCCAGTGATGTCTTGAGATGCCACATGTGTAGATCGCTAGGAGCACTATGAGATTAAAGGCAGACCAGGCAGAGGAAATGATGGGTGGGGGGAAGTGGAGCATTAGCAGAAAGGGATCTCAAGTGGAACAGAAACTCAAATTCCTCACAGCCCAGGTCTGAGAGGTAGCAAGGGAGGAGGTGAGAACTGAGAGAACTGATAATCCTGCAAAGCGGGAGAAGTGTGACCCCTATGGTTTCATAACCACTAAAGGAAAGAATGCAAGGCATAGGAGTTATGCAGAAGAAAATTAAGATTAAGACTAAGAAAATTAAAAAGCCTCACAGTAAGAAAGCAGTCCTGAATATTCTCAGAGCATCCTTCATAATGCAGAGTATTATATAGCAGAGTGGGACATTAAATTGAGGTCCTCCCCACAGGTGAATTCTTGCAAGGAAGGAATGAATAGTGAGACTGGAGCTGAGGAGCAGGAGAGTGCTGCCCAGAGCCCCAGAGCCAGCGCTGCTGGGCAGCCACCACGGAGCTTTGCCTGCACCCTCTGACTTCACATCTCTGTGGTGCCAAAAGACTGGTGCTTGCCCCCTTCGGGCTGCCATTGGCTTCCTCTGCCATCCCTGCAACATGCAGATTTTCCACTTGTTTGTTTTCACTACTGTCACACATTTAAGGAGGGGATAGTTTTCCTTCACTAATTATTCCTCCTTTCTGTTTATAAACACAGTAAAGTTATAAAAAGGAGGTGATGAGAGCAGCTTTGTTGCTGTCGGAGAGCCAGCGACTGTGCTGGGCTGTGAGGATCAACCTCCTACCTACTAAAAGCAGTAAAGAGGGTGAATTATGGTCTTCAGCAAACATACCAGTCTGCCACAGATCGTGAACATGCTGGCCAACTGCTCTGTCTTATCTTCATTGCCTTTGATATTGATGGCAGCCATGTGCTGCCTGCGTCTGCTGCAGCCCTGCCTGCGTCTGCTGCAGCCCTGCCTGCTGCTCACCCCTACCCTGGCAGGCAGGACCATGTCCTCCAAGTGGCACATCTTTCATTGCCTCCTCTTTCAATCAATTCAATCAACTCCGTCGTAATCTAGTTCTCTTTTTTTGTCTTCACTGTCAGAGTCCTATTGAAACAAAACTGTAGTGGCCTCTTTAAAGGGACACATTCAGCCTGATATTAATTGTGTCTGTTTAGCTCTGCTTGGGGAGCCTGGCAGGCAGATTACCCTTTTCCGTCCCAAGTGCAGATTTTAAATTCATCTTATTCTAACTATGGGAGTAACAGAAGAGTAGATACTAGAAGTCCTATTAAGAGAAACTGCTGCTGAACATCTAGCAACAAAAAATCAGACACAACAATCTGCATTAATTAGTCTTTCTGTTGTTAGCCCTAGACACTTGTATTCCTAAATAAATTACGTTATATTAATCTGAACTGCATTCCCATAAATGAAGCTGGACACAAGCTACATACTAAGGAAAGGGAGACCCTGTGAGCTGCAATTTTCAGAGCAGGAGCAGCCCAGGCTGCTGGCACCAGCTCTGCCCCCTGTGCCTCATTCAGCCAGCCCCATTTCATTCAGCCCAATCTCTTTGCCCTTCTTGAAGTCCTTAGGTTAAAACAACGTTTGCTAATTCATTACACAAGCGCCAAGTGAAACATTTCTATTTCCAGCAGCAGGAGGTGCTGCTCTATTCAGCCCCAAGGATCCTGGCTCAGGTTTTCTCTGCCTGTTTGCCTGGCAGCTCTGCCCATTGCCCTTGCTGCAGCAGAGATGCCACTCAGATGCCCAAAGCTTCTTTGCATGCACTAGATAACATTTTTGTACCGTTAAAGCAAAAGAAGAGCTCAGGAAGAGAGTGAAGGAGAGGCAGAAATAAGGGAGAAGGGGAAGCAAAGGTCACTCATGAAGATGAGAGCAACACCAGCACCAGCTGGAGATGCTTGGGGGCTGTGGGTGGGAGCCTGGACATCCTGCCAGATGAACCTTCCTCTGAAGCACCACATGCCTCCTCCTCCTCCTCTGGCAACTCATGGGCAGTTAGCAGACTTCTCTACATTTCATTCCCTACATTAAGTGATTTACTATCCAAAAATTCCTTCTCCCCTGGCCTTGCTACCCTTACACCTTTCCCTCATCTCATCCTTTGTCCTTGGAGAATTATATTGAAAATGTGTATAGGGACTCCTGTGCCATCTGTGACTCTCCATCCTGTAAAGGTGTGTGTGGTACGATTTCAGGCTGCTTCCCCATGACTTGGGGGCTGTGAAACACACTAGCTAGCACAGCCACACTGGGTAGCAGCAGCAAGGCTCCAGGGCTTCACATGACTCCAGGGAAGCCCTTCACTCAGTGCCAGCTTTGTGCTCGGGGTGAGGCTGGGTTATTCTCCCACCCTCAATGGGTAGGATGGGGAAAGCAGTTAAAATATTGCAGCAGTGGCAAATGGTGAGGAGTTGAGAATAAAAGAGGATATTTGCACCAAAAACATCACTTGTGGTAGGAAAGCTTTCTCAAGCACGCAGTATGTCCTATGGATCATCACAATGAACTCACTTGATCTCACCTGAATGCTTTTGCTGCAAAGTCAAGCAAGATTTTTTCCCTTTTTCCTGAGCTCCAGGCATTCCATGCCATAGGCACAGCAAAGCAGCTAACTGGGAAAGAGGAAAGCTCACTGATTAGAAGTTGACCTCAAGTATTATTAGGGGTCTTGCTTCTTGCAGTGTTACAAGCCCAAGCAGTCAGTGCTGGCTGCTCTGGATCCCAGAGGCTACACAAAGCCATCTGTCTAACCAGCTCCAAGCTGCAGTGACTTACTACCTACCCCCCCTTTCCTGTGCTGGTGGGTTCCCATGTAAATCTCCACTTTTCATGTATGGTCAGCACTGAAGAAGCTCAAGATCACCCTTCTTGACATGCTTTTTTTTTTTTTCATAAACTCACCTTTACTTCTCTTGCTCCCACTGTTTTTCCCTGTGTTTACACAGGGAGCTAGAAAGTAGCAATGAGAAGCTGCACGATGGTGTTGAATGAGGTGAAGCAGGGGGGAAAAAAAACCAAAACAGAGAGGAGCCTGAACAGCTAGTAGGGAGAACAGACAAGAAATAAGTCACCAGAGTGAAAAACAGTGAGCGGATCCAAGAGCAAACCCTGCAGTGAGAAAAGCTGGCTCTGGCGCTGTGCTAGAGGAGCAAAGTGAGGTGTGCCAGGAAAAAGGGATGCGGTAATGAAGACTGAGGACATGATGACTGACAGGCACTGGCCCTGGCACTGCCAGACACCCACACGTGAAAAATTATCCTTGCTGCACTCTCTGCTTGTGTGCAACTTGACAAGCCAATGACCCCAGCTAGAGCTACAGAGTCTCTGGGAAGGACTAGGGGCGAGGAGTAGGTTCAGGGAGAGCACAAAGAGGCTGAGATGAATGTCTGAGGAGCAGATGTTTGGCAGGAGGGCAGGAGCCTTCAGAGACACCCCCTATGCAGGACAGTGCTGCAACAGCACCACATTTTCATTCCTTAAACCCTGTACCTTTCTCCAGAAGCAGATAACTGTTTCTAGTTTGCCAAGCTCAGGGGTTTTCACTGTGCCCAGAAAACAAGTCTCCTCACAGTCTACTCCATCCCTGACCATCCTGCAGGAACACTCGAATAAGGAATATCTCACCATGGCTGGTTGAGGTTTTTTCCTTTCTGATTTCAATGACATAATTAGAAAAGCACAAATGACATTACTTTTTCAGAAAGCATGCTCCTTTCCTCTTTGCTGGCACATCTGGAGCAGTCCTCCATACTACGTTTGTGTCAGTCATTTACTTCACTTGTGTTGAAAGAAGAGGTTGTCAGAAATCTGGAAATAAAAACTGTGCCAGGGTTCTACCTTAATCATTAAAACTACACAGCTGCCTCAGAATCCCTCAGCAAAGACTGCTTAAAACGTGATGGTATGCAATGACTTCTTACCAACAGCCAGCAGGGATTGGCAGATTATATGTCAAGAGGCACCTTCTCCTTGTAAAGCATGTTTCTTCCAGGAGATCCCGAAAGCCTAGTACAAAAAACCAGCCAAAATGATTAATTCTTATGATATTTGATTAAAAGACCTGTGCTTCTTCAGCTGTGGTGTGGATGAGAATCCTGAATAGAAATGCACATGCCAACTCTGAAGCAAGTGAAATAAATGGTGATTGATTCTATATAAATTGTGAAACACGTCATTTTGTCACCAGTCATGGTGGTTCTTATCAAGATATTAAACTTCACTGGACCATTGCCAAGAACAGTTGATTCAGAAAGCACAGTAGGCTGTTCACGAGCTTCTCATTTCTCCCAACCTGAACAACTAAGACTGGTATTATTCAGGGGAATTTAATGGTGCTAAGCTTCCATTTGCCCCCAAAACACCAAATTACCAAAGAGCGATGGTCAAAACCAGGTCTAAACATGGCAGACATGGGAAGCAGAGCAAATCATCAGTAAAAGCCGTGCAAAACCTACAGCCAGAACAAGTCTGTGAATTTGTATACTCAGCAGTAACACTCATTAGAGTATTCCTGTTAGAAAAATTGAACTTAGTTCAATAGACTGTTTTCTCTCAGTAGAAGGTAGTGTACTGTGGACAGTCTTGCACTGCAGAAAGTGCAGGAGTCTAGTGGACCTCAATACACAAGAGCTTCTCTCCTCCTGACTTTCTCTTGAACAGTACCCTTTCCGGATAAGCATTAGGAAATACTAGCCATATCCCAGTGGGTCATCTGATACCCTGTTGTTTGTCCACTTAAGAACAGAAGAAAGGAATAGATTTGAACTGTATTTCTCAATCCAGCTTCAGAACTCATTCAGCTATCCAAAGTGCAGCACCAGTACATAAAATAACAGGCAAGATTTGTTCAGCATCCAAAACTGAAGCCATCAAGTTCTACAGATATTGGAAGTTAATATATAATGATCTAGAAATGACAAGGAAAGAGATGCAGGCAGCAATAAAGTATCCAGCATACATTATCACTTCAGGTCCAATGAAAAATAAAAGTAACGGTTGATTTTAAAAAAAAATTGCATGGAGAAACAGGGCTAGGAAGGACCTTAAGAGGTCATCAAGGCCATTCTCCTTTTTCAGAGCAGGATGACATCTCCCTACAGCAGATACCTGTCCCACATGTTTTTCACTGGCCCACAGCTCAGGGGCCCCACAACTTTCTAGTGCAGCTCTTCTCAGCTCTTGACTTGCTGTATCTTATAAACAGCAACCCAATGCTTCCTTGGTGCAGCCTTGTACTACCTGCCAATGACACAGAAAAGATTTCTCTTTTTGCAATAGTCTTCTATACTTCTGAAGATTTGCATATTGTGTGTTCCCCTCTCTCCCCCTCAGCCTTCCCTAGGCTAAGGTGGCCCTGTTTTTTCAGGCCTCTGTGGCAGGTCGTATTTTGGAGATTGTTGCCCTTGTTCTCCTCCAGGTTCTTTCTAAACTACAGTCGATGAATACTGACATCGCTCCACACCTCTGGCCCTCCTTGCCTGATTTTGTGCATCTTGCAGACTGGAATGGGATCCATATGTCTGAATTTGCTGGTTTTCTGCAGCAGCAACAGATTGGGGATATATCCTGAGAAGATTTCAATAACAAAGAAGCTAATCTCTCTGTTGCAAACCTAAAGGTTACTCCAGACAATGTTTCAGAGTCTAGTTACTGCAGTCCAAATTTCTTTGTAGGAGGAGGCTCTGATAGCTAGAGATGGACTTTAGGAAGGCAAGCAATGCTGGGCAAGGTGTGTTTGGCAGATACACCACCAGTGACCACATTCGGCTCATCATATATAGCATGGACCCTCAGACAAACTGCAATGTACTTTCTGCAGGTGTCTCCCCTAGCAGGTGCTGCCCAGCCGTGCTCCTGCAGTGGGTTCTCCTGATTCAATGTGCACATTTGTACTTTTTCATTTCTGTGCACTCTTACCTTGTGTTTCACATTTTAGCCAATATCTCCTCTTGCTGCTTTTAAATTTTGTTCATCTATGCTGTAGTCATTTTTGCTATTCTTAACACGTTTTTATTATTATTGATATTTAAAGGAATTACCAGTCTGCTTAATTCCTTTTTCCTTTTAGGCTTCTTCCCTAGAATTACCTACAAATTCTGATTTTACTCAAGACTTTTGCTTTCGTTTGCTCTTTTACTTTGTATTCCTGAACAGTACATACATTAACTTTCATCTTCACAGTCAACCTGTTTTGTTTTACTGGTTAGACTCAAATCTATAATTTCTTTATTATTATTATTATGTTTTATACACATTAAAAAGGTGTGGAAAAATTATTTTCCATCTCATTCATTTAAGTAGGAATATACACATATATGTATGAAACTCCTGGCAACAAGCCCTGGAATTTCTTGCCACTCTGCATCCTACTCCTCCTTTCCCAGAAGACATGCAGATGATTATAGCCCTTCATAATCATCTTGCTCTGTGCTTTGGATGACATTGTTAGTTGCTGAAAGGCATCCTGGTCCATCTGATTTACCTGGTATGGCAGCCTGCAGAAACGGGTACAGCCACAGTACTTCTTTAGGAAGATTTTCTTCACCATAAGAGTGGTGAGACACTGGAACGTGTTGCCAAGGGAAGCTGTGGCTGCCCCATCCCTGGGGATGTTCAAGGCCAGATTAGATGAAGCCTTGGGCAGCCGGATCTAGTTGGGATGTCTCTGCCCATGGCAGGGGGATTGGAACTAAATGACCTTTAAGGTCCCTTCCAACCCAAACTATTCTATGATTCTATGATTCTTCCTCCTTCTATGATTCTTCCTTCCTGTCACCACTGATAGAGCCAGTAACACCTTGTGAATGCAGTAAAGAGACTCCCAGCATCATATTTTGTTTCTTCTTTGGAGTAATAGCTACAAAACGCACAAAGGTCAATGTGCATTGTGTTTCCTGTCACATTAATGACATTCAGTCCTCACTTTGCATTTGGGAAATTATCTAGTCAACTTGCCTATTAAGGAGCAGGTACCTTCACCAAACCAGTGACTGCTTTCTCCGAACAGTGTTTCCTCTTCCATTACTGATGTTACTGCAAGCCTCCAACTGCCTTATATCCACCCTACCAGAGTGTTCGTGATAATGGACCAGTCTCTGCCTGATCTTTCCTTGCATAACACTTGCAGTCTGCTTTTACAGAGATTTCCCCAGCACTACTCTCCTCACTAGAGGATGTTCTTGTCACCCTCACCAGCAGAAAAACGTGAAGCACAGCCCTAGGTAGTCCAGCCCATGATCCAGGCTAAAACAAGTGCATTTGTGATGACCTTGTGGACGTGGCCCTCACTGCTGCAGGTCAAGGAAGCTCAGCTCCAGCAACACTGTGTTTCATTGTTCCTACCTTGCAGACTGTGATCCAGTCCCAGTTATTAACTGAGTGAAATTCCCCCTTGATGGCCCCTGTTCACTCACAGCTGCTGGGACTGAGGATTCACAGACCATCTCCCAGCCTGGCTGCATCCTGCTTGCTTATTAGGTTGCAAAAGGAGGGCGGAGATGCTACCTCTAATTAAACTGATGCAGTTGGAGAAGCAACAGCAGATGGCTCTGGCTGGAGGGATTATGTGGCTGTGCTGGGATTCCCTATAAACTCAGCTCAGTCAGACTAGTTTTCTCATGACCTGGAAAGACTATATGAGTAAGAGTCTTAAAGTAGGTGAACAGGAGGGGCATCAGATCCACAACAAAAAAACTTCATCTGTTTCTGAACAAGGATATTGCTTCTGGCGAGCAGAAACCAGACTAACTGCTCCACTTCTAGAGATTATCTTTCTTCACTTCAGGATTGTCCTATCATAAAGAGAAATGAGATTCAATTGGGTGAGCTTACTTCTCCTCTAAGTAGGCACCTCTGTATGGGTAAGAGGAGACAAATATTTCAGAGAGAGATTTTTTCCCTTGACATGCAGACCATCAGGTTTTTTAGCTGTTAATATATGTTAGGCATTAAGAACACTGAAATTCAACAAGAGGCAGGTAAAAGCCCTCATCTGTGTTATTTTACCTACTTGTCTTACCCAGCTGAACAAATATTGTCCATTTTCAAAATATCTGAAAACTTGATAAGGTTGGTTCTTCCTGTGCTGGACATTATGAAAAAGATGGTAACTATGAACCCCTGTTTATTTACAGCCAATTCTTCAGGCAGTTCAGGTTTTGATCAAGCTAAGATAATTGCTTATCACAGCAGTTCCTTCCTTTCTTTCCTAGTACTTGCAGTGGCTCTCAGTGCATCTTGTTTTATAACAGACTGGGCAGTGTGGAGCAAGTGTTGTTGTAGTTTCTGAAATGCCACAGCTATTTTCAACTAAAATTATGAGGATACTCCCAGAATTCCTCCCAAATCTAAGCGAGTTTTTATTCAGCTGATCAACTGCTGGCACAACCCAAAGCCACAGAAGACACAACCCTGTCATCTGCTATGGCTACTTTTGATCCACAAATGAACAGGTAACAGACAGGATCTCCACCCAGGTCACACACAGGAAAATGTTTTCCTAATGCTATACATGGGTTTTGTGGTACAGAGGAGATATTTTGGCAGAGAGAACAGCCTGTGTCCAAACAGATTTGGGAAGTCAAACATACATGAGCCAAGTCTCGGTTCTTACATTAAAAGCAATCAATTAGACTTCTTAATCATCTCATTGCAACATTCTGGTTGTGCTACCAAGCTGGGCTAGTGAACAGATTTTGCATTCCCTCCAGTACATACTGGGACTAGCAAAACAGGCTACAGCATCCCACCTCTTGTAGGAGCTACCAGGGCCTCTTCCTTTGTGAAGCCAGATAGATGTGAAATTAGGCCAGAGAGCAGAGCAAGGACAACGGGCAGTCACAACATTCCCATCCTCTTTTCCAAATTTTCTGACTCCCAAATTGCTAAAGCCTGAAATAAAATGAACTTGTGCAGCTCTGTAAGAAGTGAGGGGCACTTCAACAGAGATGCAGAGGAGAGCTAGTGTCACGGAGCAAAAATAGCAGTAAATGAGAAGAAGCATGCAAGAAAATAAAGTTGCCTATCAAGGTCCAAGGGTACAGTCCCACTTGATACCCCAGATGGATATTAACCAAAAATACTCTCAAAAGCACAGATTAACCTTTCTTCAGGAAACAAAGAATCCCTGCATAACTACTCTCCTCCATGACTCAAAGCATCTCATGATGATGTCATCCTGGGACCTTCTCAATCTGCAGTCCCCATTTTCTCACCAGCTTCACCTTGTGTAAACTCTATCAGCAAGTTCCCACAGTAGCCAGGGCTTCACCCCAGCAGAGGCTGAGCACTGCACATACAGCCATCGAGACTTCAAATTCTTATTCCACTCTGGCACAGGCCTTTTTCTGCTGTTTAAGGCAGCATTGTGTGAAATATCACTGCAATCATCAATTTAAAAAAATAACTAAATTGAATTGCAAGTAATTCTGTGAACTGCAAAATAAAGCCTACAGGATTAAAAGGAAGCAGAGGTTTTCTTCCCAAGGTTGTTCAACTCAGAATTTGTATTCAAAAAGCATTTGGAAGAAAGTAGCTTTGGAGTATGATCCTGTGAGGTCTCAAACAGCATCACCTCTCCTTAAAGCTGAGCAATAAGCCATAGTATTAGTACATGGCACTATGATCAAAAAACATTCTTCTGTCCCTAGATACTTTCAACCCCATGGTATATCCTGTCACGATCAGAAACAACTAGCTTCATATCACTGTTTTTTTGGCATGGTACCTCAGTAATGAAAGATGCTGCAGCTGTGCCCAAGTGTTTGGCTCAGCTCAGCACAGCAGGAGGTGATGGCAGCAGGGGGTTAACATGTCAGAGTAACCACAGCCCTTCAACTTCCCTTACAGACAAACACAGAACATGCCAAGTGCTGCGTTCCAATAAAACAGGACTCACATAATCTGTAAGTGTAATAAAATAGCTGTTAGCAATTCTGTAACTCTCTCTTCAAACTTGTAAAAGCCTGAAGGTCACCCTGAAGTCAAACTGCATTTCTCTGGGAGGAGTGCAGGCTGGTCCTGGGTAACCGGTTCCTATCCTTTTACCTCATCCTCTGGGGTTTCTGAAGGGAGAGCACTGTGCCTGGAGGGTTTTTCTGACTTATTCCCACTACAGGAGACCAAGCAGGCCAGAAAGAGTGAGAAGGTGAGGAGAGTGGATACCAAAGGATCTTAGCATTTCAGGGTTGATCGGATCTGTCTACCATCAGTGGTGACATTAAGTGAGCATCTTCTCAGTTTAGTGGTTTGGGAGAAATGAACAGATGGTTTCCCTTCTCCAGGATTGATGGTGGAGAGTCTCAAGACCTGGGAGTGAAAAGAGAAGCAAGTCCAAACCCCATCTCTCCATGAAGAAGCAAATCAAAATCACACGGTGACCTCCAGGCTCACTGGGGTTTATGGCCGGGTACACAAACCCAGGCACAATGATTCCGCAGTGTCTATGTCAAAAGGTAAGGCCACCAGTCACTGAAAGAGTGGCTTGGCCACATACGAAAGTGGGAAAGCAGGATGGATGCAGAGAGGGGGAACAGGGGGAGGGGAGGCATAAAAAAATCCATCACCATTCTCTTGTCACAAGACACTCCATTTCTAGTTTGGCAAACGAAGTTAATTTCTTTGTCATCTCCAGGGTCAAAAGCCTCCTCATTAAATCATGGGGATTTGGAGGGACAGAATGTGTCAACGCTTAGAGTAAAAAGCAACCAACAAGAAAATAATGTTTTCCCCAGTAATTTCCCTGTTGTGTTCCTAAGGGTATCAAATTATTGAAAGAAGGATCCAGACAGAGTAGACAGAGGTCTGAGCAGTGCTGCCAAGACAGCCCTGGTGAAATCAGCAGTCATTGCAAAAATGGTATAATCCACTCCAGTCTCGTAGCAAGCATAAAGCCTACATGGTTGGATCCTTTTTTTGTTTTAGCAAATGCTATGCTTTTATATTTCTATTATGTTTTACGTTAAAACTGTTTATTTCAGCTAAGAAAGGAGGGAATCAAAGGTGGGGGTGGTGGAAAGGGAAGGTCACTAACCTGCAAAATCAACTGAAACATAGGCTTTAAGATCAAGATCAAGCATATTTTCCAGGATGACATAGGAGTACCCAAAGCCCTGCTCCTTTCTAACAGGCTTTTGCTCGCCATTCTTTGACAACAGCTGAGGCCAGGGGCTCAGGGAGCAGATTTAGATGAGCTCTGTGAGGAGGAAAGGCAAGGCTAAACACCAGTGGTAAGCAGAGCACTGCCCTCACCTCCAGGTGCTACAAGAGAGGAAACTGTAAGATGTGGACATACCCACAACTCTCATGGATTCAAAGCACCAACATTTTATTTTCTTATATTATTCTTTTTAAGAAGTACCCTTTAGAAATCCTATTCCCAAAACACCTTTTACAGAAAGAGTACCACAGCAGCTCAGATATGAAGAAAGAAGCACAAATAGCACAAAGAAATCTTGTAACACATTCTGTTTTTCACCCAGTCTTACGTCTTCATTAATCAGGGAAAAGTTTAGGTTCCCTGGGGGTTTGGTTACAAGAAACCAGCTGTAGCACTGGAAGAAGATAGAGCTTTTCCAGAGGAAGCTGGAGGGGTTATGCCTGGTGAAGAACTGCAGGATTTCAAACATTTGGCCTCAAAATAAGCCTCTGTGTGGTCTCTTACGGGAAATACCACAGAAATATGATTAAGATGTGAGTAGTGAAGAGAAGGGGAAACAACATTTCAGCCCAGAAAACAACTCCCTGTGATGCCCCGAACAAGATCTGACGACCCTTTATCCTTCTGCTGCTACTGCTTTGGAGAAAAATGCTAAAGGAGATAAAACCTGGTCCTAGATAACTCCATCTGTGTGGAACTCTGGTCCCGCATGTTGCATCTTGCTGTGCTACAGCCTAACGCGCTGTTGGAACAGAGGTAGAAGGGGCAGTGAGGACTGCTGGGTGCCAAGGAGGGCAGTGCAGGGGGCAGGAGGGGTGAGAGGGACAGGGCTCAGGGAGACAGCGGCTCCTGCCCCTGATCAAACTCTGACACCTGGCAGCACGCACCACACTAGGGCACTCAGTGCTCTCCCTGCTGGCTTCCACCTAATCAGAGAACACTTCTGGTGCTGCCAAAGATGTTTCAGGTACAGAGCACCAAGTGCTGGTTTCTGACTGTGAGAGCTGACAGAGTAAGGGCTGACAGTCACTAACAGGAGAAGGAACTTTCCTTAAAGACATCCACTAAGTACTCAAGGAGAGATTTAACCTGCGGGGGAGTAAGGGAATTGTCCTTAGACAACAAGAGAACCTTTGGATTTATGAGACGCTGACCAAAAGAGACTGAAGGCAGCAGGGAAACAAAATTAGGCAGAGGAAGATGAAGCTATGACAGTCAGAAGTTCCGCATGAAGATTGTAAGATCACAGCGGAAGGTAAAATCCTAGAAGATAGAATCCTGGATAAAATGGAAGAAGAGAAATTGCATGACTGAAATATCACAGCAAGACACTTTCAGCACGGGCCATTATGTGTTCTGAAGAGGGGACACAATGTGTGGCCAGAGATGAAGATCCATTATGACAGGGCACAGTAAGGGTCTTGAGAGATGCAAAAGTGGGGGTGGGAAGAAAACCAGCCCTCAAATATTAAAAAGGAAGAGTAACATTTCAAATAAAAGAAATGGCCCAGACGATTCGAAACAGACAAAATTAGTGGATGGGTTTCTCTGAGAAGTCCAGGGAAGTCTCTTTGAAGCCCCTGCAGCCTACTTCTGCATTGATTAAAATGCATTCATTATCTCTAAGTTTTAGATTGATGTTGAAAAGCATATTCAGTTAAAACTACTTCCCATAATTCACAAATGTCCCATCACTCATCCCAGGAAATTCCACAAAATGGAAAAGATGATCTTTATTCAAATTGAATCCAACTTCACTGAAAACTTCAAGACTGCACAGAATTCAGGTGTGTAACAAAATGAATAGGAAAATCTTATTTTATTTTTAACTTTCCCCTCCTGTCTGGAAAATTATGGATTCTCACAGCTTTTTCTGAATTTAAGGGTTTTAGGATACACTATTTATTAAGACAGTTATCATATATGTATGATACACACATAAAAGATCAAGGCATTAGTAAAGTACATAACAACCACATTAGATTCCAAGTTAGAGATTCTCTCTCTTGAATAACTCTGTGTAAGTGAATTAATCCTTCCTGCTGTAAAGGATAACTCTGCTATTAAGGGGTACAAAATATAAGGTTATATTAATATTTCTACCTGTCAGCCAGGTACCATTGCTGAAAAAATGTGTTAAATGAAATTTCCCTTGTGAAAATTCTTGTAATAATTGAAATCCCACCAGAGTTGAACAGTGCAGCACAAGAGTAGAATGTCATTAAAAATATGAGGGTTTTTTTAAACAACCGTTTTAAAATTTAATAGCAGGTTTCTTTTAGGTGGTCCTTGTCTAAAGCCACATGTAACTACACAAACTTTAAGTAGGTTCCAGTCTCCCTACATCTCGCTGTTTTCATACAAGATCCTCCAAAATATAGTGCCCAAGGTTGGGCACACTGGATGTGAGCAGAAGTTCCTGTAGTGATATGAATCACTTAGCAAAAAATAGTAACAGTAATTTGTGACAATGCATGATGATGGAAACCTGTTTTCAGACTACAAAATGCTGAATAATCAATCTACAGTGTGCCTGAAACAAAGTTTCTTCTTAAATACTATCCAGAGATGATGTGTATCACCCCATCCTCCACTGCACAAGATGATAAGCTTTTGTGAAACTCAGATTGCTGTTAGATTAAAAAATGAGACAGAAATCTACACCTAATATAAAAACTCTACTTAGTCTTATATTGGTCAAGGACGATCAGTACTGAAACTGGACACCAGAGAATTAAAGAAGTTCAAATATACTAACAATTAAGAGAGAAAGCCATGCATGTTAGCTAGGAGAAAATAACAGAAATTTAGGGGCTTATACGGAAGATTATTCTAGGTGGGGTATCGGAGCCCCCAAACTGGTAACATTGGTTTTTAGACAAGATGAACCCAGTTTCTGGAGGAGCAGGGGTCTGTCCTAGCACTAACAAAATGAGAACAGAATTGGTTGAAATAACAGTGCCCAGTGCAGTTCAGTGAGTACTGACACCTGCTGTGCTTTTCTGAATCATCTTTTCGGTGGCTGTCTTGTTCCCACCCTCCAGGGTTGGATCCCTCAGAGGTGCCAGAGAAATTCCTGCACCTTGGAGCTTTTTCAGCTACTACTGCACTAAAAGCTCCAGTTAGAATAAAGAAGCACCAGCTGAAGCAGAGGTTTTTTACCAGGCCATGCAGCAGTCTCTGCCAAGCCAGGGGCAGTGCTGGACCAGGTCGGATATCATGTTTCCCCTTGAGCAGGGACCAAACCCAGCTTCAGCCACCACAGAAGTGCAGCAGATTGCCAAGAGAGAGAAAGCATATACAGAGAAGGAGCCTGCATCTCTCCACGTACTGGCACAAGGCAGAGCCCTGCCAGCCACTGAAGCTGGCCCACAAACCGTGGGAGACCCCCCAACTTGGCACGCTGCTTGGGCCCTGCAGCGAGGACACATGCTTGCTCACAAGGCTCCCGCAGAGCAGCCTGCAAACTCCTTGTGGTACAACTAAGGAGTTCAGGAAACACTCCAAACTTATCAGATGGCAGATGAGGACAGCCAACTTGTTTTTTCCTCATTCTTGTAAAAGGTTTTGTATCTAAAGGAACCATCCAGAATGAGAATAGTGGCTCAGTGTTAGTTTAACAGGGAGTAATAGTTGAAGAGGAACAGCATCTCCTTGGAGACACTCCTCCATTTGTATTCCAAACCTATTAAACACACAGTTTGCTTTGGGATGGGTGCTTTGTTTTAAATATATTATTGAGAGCTTGGTTGATCATTAAACCTTCACTCATGCTTGGCTGGAAGTTCACATAGTGGTTAATATGGCAGTATGGTTATTAGGTTAGGATGTTGTTCAGCTGCATAGCAGGTAAACTTTCATAGAGATGAAGTTTTCAGATGAAAGCATACAGATCTCCAAACCTCAGAGAAACATGCCTGACTTGGAGCAGTGTCAATGCTCTGAGCCCTTCTTTCTGCACTCACACCTCAGAGTTTTAAAAGCAGGTCTTTACCACTGGAGCTGACAGCTACCCAAAGGGTTACTCTGACCTGCCCTTCAATGCCAGAAGACGCCAGCCCTGCCCTCACTGCAAGCCTCTTCAGCCTATGAAGTCAGCAGACACACTGACCAGGCAAGGTTTCTACTGGGGCTTTGCTCCCCGATCTGCTTCAGGGCTGCCAAGAAGAGTCAGGGGGAGCACGTCACCAGGAGCAGGGAAGCAATAAGGGTCTATTCTTTTAGCTGATCTGTATATCAGATAAGCACTCCCACTGTGTGAAGACTCACCATCACTGAGCAATTGTTTCAAGATCTTGTCCTATCACTGTGTTACATGCATGTATGTTTGCATGTGCCCCTGCCCCATTTTTCTAGATATTCAGATGGAGATGCCAGGGGACACAAACCCAATATATACAACAAATGAATTATTTTTTTAAGTGATGCTCGTATAGTACTCTAGGTCAAAGTGAACAATAGCACCTAGAGTTTCAGTTACCCATGCTTCTGTTGACAATATTATTGCAAGCAGAAAGGCAGTTTTATTTACCAAGTAAAGACAGGGACATACTGCCAGGGGTTTAATAGTTCTCCTGCCTAGACAAAGATAGAAGACTTACTGTGGAATTGAATCCTCAACAAGAAGAAAAAGTTCAGTGAAACCTTTCAAAATGTGGAAGAGAAAAAAAAAAAGCCTTTACTTTGAGGATGCAGAGCCGCAGCTAAAGGAACCTGGATGGAGCTGATGGCCATCAGAGCCCCTTGGCACCAGCAAGTAGTCCAGACTTGCTGACAACACATTCCCCTTCTGCAGCACCATCTGCCACTGGCTTCAGTCACTCTGCTAAATAATTTTTTTTTCCAGTACACAAGCTCTCTACTGCTAATGATGCATCTACAGAAGAACTGGAACCGAAATCAAACTCCAACAACATCCCAGTTACACTGAATAAAGATCCAATCACAGATTTTGGGACAGAGAAGCATGTAAGATCTTGGCAACAAATCTGCCTGGACAGGCAGAAGGAAGCTGAGAGCTTTCTTGAGAACTCTAAAAGGCAACATGCTGACAGACCTCTACATGACAACTTTAGAAATTTGGGAGGGAGATCAGTACAGCAGTAGCAACACAGGCATCCAAGAAAATTAGAACAGAGCTTCGTCTACAGCTATGAAGGAGTGACTCTTTCCAAACACTTGCTGTAGGAGAGCAAAGAGGTAAGACAGAAGAACTTAACACGATAAATGGAGAGAGTGATGTACAACTGGAACCCAATACTGTATCACAGCTGAAAACAATTTCTTTGCAAAAGAAGTCAGCATATTGGTTTAGAGATTGGTGGGAATGGTTGGACTCAATGATCCAGTGGGTCTCTTCCAACCTGGTGATTCTATGATTCTATATACTTATGGATCTGAGCTGCAAATGGAAGCTTTTCCTTGACTTCACTGCAGAAGAAAACAGCTACCAAAGAAGTTAGGTTAGGCAAAGAAACTCATTCCTGCTACATTCAAAGCTCTGAATCTTATTAAATAAGATAGAACAATTAAGACAACCAAAACATAACACAGAAGAAACCCCCATGTCACAAATCAGTAATTATGAGTAGATGTGCAGTGCTAATGTCAATGAAATGGGCACTCCGGCGCAGAATATTCCTCTGCAGGAAACTTTCCAAAATCAAGGCAGCATTTTAAGACATTCAGAATTGCATCATTATCATCTTGCATCTATAAATGAGATTGTGCTCTGGTGATGATGGAATGTTATTCTAGAAACAGTGATGGGGATGAAGTATTAAAAAACTAAAACACCAGCCCCTAATTCTAAGAATGGACTTGGAATTTAACCATATATACATAGAGGCAAAGATTACTCTAGGGCTAGAGTGACAGCCCCTTACACACAGCTGACTCTCGAGTTCCCCCCTCAAGGCACTGTGACAGACACTTTACATCACTTCTTCCTTGCAGCAGAATGTGCAATATTGGTGACTGCAGCCAAATACACAATAGAGAACTCTGCCTTGGTAAATCCTCACAGGCTACGTGACACTGGAATGAAAGGCTGACATTAAGACCTTCTTTGACACAGAGATGTAGGAGACACAGCATAACTAACTAGCATTTTCTCACATATCTTTAGGAATACTCCTGCAATAAAGTTGCTCCAAAAAGGAATGGAAATGTTTTTAATTCTCTCTGACCTTAATTATATACCCTTTCTGTATGTGTTTTTAACTGCAACAGTAAAGACAGCACTAGTGTCCACCAAAAGATAAGATGCTCCCACCAAATGAGAGACAATTAATAAAACAAGTCTGAAATGGAGACACTTTGTTTCTGCAAAAGATCAGTCTAAAACTGGGAAAGTTGACCAAAGTTAAGTAGTTGACCACAGCATCTCAGGATCAAGGCCAGTGAAAAAAAAATACATAGAACTTCAAAGATATGAAAACATTAAAAACCTTAACCAAAAGAGACAATCCAAACTGTTCAATCATCAAATACTAGGAGTCCCTGGGATCATAGAATGCTTTGGGTTGGAAGGGACTTTAAAGATCATCTCTTGACCACCCATATCAAGTCATCAATATAGAACACACAGCCCACAACTCGAGTAAACACTTTCTCAACACCTGTCTAGCAAGAAAACAAGATTTGCCCCAGAAAAAGTTTGCTTGATGTGATTTGCAGATGTACAACAATCCAATAAAGCTCCTTTTGTTAATCAATGTCAACTACATGTGAAAGGATAGCATCAGTTTTGGAGTGGACAATAAGTTGACAATCTGTTAACAGGTCTTGTTGCACCTACCCATTTCTTTGCTGTCTAGCTTCAGATAGAAATTTGACAGGAAGGAGGAAAATTTGAGGGTTTTTGCCCCCCTCAAGCAATGTAAGAAGAGCTGGTTTCCCCGTGCCACTGAAGAGGATCTTCAGACCATGAAGTAAGGCCAAACTGGCATTTATATGTTTGCAAAGCTACTTTGAACAACATCAACCCAGACCCAGCCCTTTGGTTAGTGTCTACTTTAAAACAGTGCCTAATGCTAATCCAAGTTCAACAAGCTGCAACGCCTCAGTTAACAGCAGCTCCAGGTTTTGGAAAGTTGTCAACGGTAGGGGACAAAAGCCACTGCACGGTGAGCAAATATAGAAGGCAACAAGCCCTCATTACACTATTTGATCCTGACAAAAAAACAGCCTTTATTGCATTAGTTAGGGAGGACATGGCTTGAAGAGCTTGTCTCGGTGTGATGGATGTATATGTATGCATGTATTTTTAAGAGGCTTAAGAAGCACGTTAATCCTTGCTACTCCCAAGTTATCTGTGACCACTCATACATTATGAAAGTTCCCATGTGATAGAACAGAGTAGTTCTCATTAAGCTGGAGAAAAGACTCTTCTCTAAAACAATAAATAATAAAAGATCAACAGGCAGTAGGTAAGCATACAAGAAAATTCCTTCAAACCAGATTTTAACTCATCGATACAGGATATTAGAGGACACCATATGAAACAAAAGCAAACAAAATAAGCCTGTGGAAAATAGGCCCAGCATATCTACAAAGACAGAAGCAACCTTTGTCCAACCATGTAACTAAACAGCAAAATTCCAAAGCTAAGGACAAGAATCACCTGAATGTCCATCCATTTCACACCCTGTTTCCCTACACTTGGGAAACCTCAAGACAACGAGCTTTACAAGACATAGGACATCAGACAAAACAAGTCTCTGGAAGCCTTGTGTCATTTGGCTTTGGGTCTCTAAAAATGCAGAAACAACGTATGTTGAAATTATTTCGTTCAAGATTATTCTGCTCCCAGTTTCTGAGCAAACCCAAACATTTGCATGGTATGAAAGACAACAGCACATACTGGGTTAAAAAATGAGGAACAAGTTAATCTACCCTAATTTCTCATCTGTGGTTAAGTTTCCAGCTTGCTCCATTTGCCATGTCCTGTTAGGTCAGAGAATGCAGCTTCCACTGATAGAAAACAGATTTTAAAAATCAGACTAAACCCACTGAACATGAGACAAGGCAAAATAAAAAACAAGTAATGTTTCTGGTGCTGAAAGACAGTGTTTAGTAGGAACAAAACATGTAACATCACATGTCAATACCTTTATCATCACTTTTTTTTTTTTAAATCCATCACCTACAGTCTTTCTTAACAGACTACTGTAACCTCTGCAGATATTAAACTAGTTCTGCCATCACTATTTTGGTTGTTTTTAAGCAAAGAAAAAGCCACATTTATTTTGTAGTAGCAATAGTTTCTTTTTTATTTTTAATATACTTTAGGAAACAATATACAAAGCTGAGCTTTGCCACCATTTTCAAATGGTGGGTTGCTCCAATTACACAAATTCAGCGTTTTGTGATGGTTAAGAACAGCAGTCAACACCAGACTTAAACAGTTAGCTACAACACAAACATCCTTCGAAATGAAATGTCATAATATCAAGACAGGTAAACCAGGAGTTAACATATAACAATTGTTGGGGAGGTGTCTAAATCATTCTTGTTGAATTTTATATTTCATTAAATATTTTATACACATTTTCCTGTTTACAAGTTTTAAACAAAACCTCCCTTGAGGAATTATTTAAGTACAAAAATGTTCAACAAGAACAGTTCTAATAAAGAGTCCCCAAATAGACCAAATTTTAGTATGTGTTGACCAAAGGAAATGAAAACCAGTGTTTCTTTGTTTTAACATGTTTATTACAACAGATACAATTCACATCTGACTAGCTTTTTTTTTTTCCTCTTTCCCCTCCCACAACCATGTTAACATGTTCATTGGGCTATTTCCTTATATTTGAGCAAGTAATGTACTTTCAGCACACATGCCCAGCAGTACTATAAGTCCATTCTTACAGGGTGCAAATGGAAATACGTTTCAATAATTTATACAAACAAGTGGGCTATGTTCAATCACTGCAATTTTAAGCTACTGTACACAGGAATGAAAAGATTATAGAAAAAGTGCCATAGCAACAGTGCCTTAAGAAAAGAGAAAATTAGAAGCATTAAAAAACTGATAAAATCGGATTTAGGATTTCACAGGGAAATGGAACACAGAAAATGAAAAACATTTCTCTGTAAAACAGAAATGGAGAAGCACTGCTCTCGATTCGGTGCAAGTGTGGAAACAGCTGTTTCATGACATTTTGTACATTACCCAAATTGTTGCAGCCTTAGACACAGATTGCCTGGTGCTTGCATTGAATTTTAGGAAATGCGAGATTTCTGAATGATAAATTAACTAAAAAAAAAAAAAAAAATAACCCCAGAAAAAAAAGCTAATTTTGCAGACAGGTTTACATGTAAAAGGCTAGGTATTTAGCCACTTCAGCATTAATTAGTTTTGGATGTCTAAGCTCTGATACACATGGCTTCCCATGGCTTCACTCTACAAAACATATTTACAACGTGAAGAATACATCTACAAGAAATCTACATTTCAAGGGTTTTACAAATCATTCTTGTATCTTTCCCCTGAATTTGTCTCCCTCCTGTCCCCTTCCCCATGTCAACTTTTTTCCGCCCAGCTCAACGGTCCAAAGTCTACTCAAATGCAGCTCAAAAGTGTTAAGACTGGGCATCAGTTTAATAGTTCTCAAAACCATGTGCAATTGTTTACTTCTCACACCATGAAGGAATTCTGATTCTTTAGCTTTTCAAGTTCTTTAATTTGTTGCCTCAAAAATAGTATCCTGCAAGAGAAAAAAAATGAATTAGTACACATTCCCATTATACAGAGATGTTAACTGTCTACACAGGTATCTCTAACATTTCTTTCAATCACCTACAAACACCATATGCAGATGCACAGAGATCTGTCATGTCTGATACCTTAGTTCAGAAAGTTAAGTTGCTATATTTTGTCATGACCAACACGCAGTTATGCTCAAGGTTGCTCTTCACTCCAACTTAACTTCCAGAACAAGTGGGACACTGAAGAGTACCCTAAGTAAATGAATATTTTGAAGATCAGTATTGTGTTTGTGTCATGCTGTTTTCCAGACTGTTCAACAAAAGCACTCAAACTTTTTTAAACAAGCAAGTTTTCTTCTAGGCGCAACACCTTTGTTCTGGTATTTGGCTCTGTAACTAGTAGTAGTAGTTAGTTACGGTGAACACCAATCTCAAAATATTTGATCATTAAAAGGTATCTAAGGAAAAAAAGTTGTAACTAGACCTGGCTTAGAGATAAGTGATATTTCTAGAAATTCCCTTATACATTTTTCCATCTTCTACTGAACTGACATAAACAATTATTGTGATTAATGAACACATGGTTTATGTAACTGTTTCCCAGAATTTTTAATGAATATTTTGAAACAACTTTTTGTAACACTGAAGTAATGCAAGTACATGAATGAATTAAGAAAATATTCACAGAAAGTTGACATTTCGTACAAATATTCAATAGAGTCCAAAGCAACAATTTAAAGCAATACAGAAAATGCATCCACTCCAGCAGACTTGTGCGAAACACTTTTCAAGTATGAGCCCAGGCCAGTAAAAATGAATTTTCTACTGCAAAGCGGGTGAAAAACAATTAAGACAAACACACTGAAAAAGGCATCAAACTTAGAAAGGTCTAGGCATATAAAATATACCAGTCAATGAAAAAGGCCTTTTCATGTGCTGTC
Source organism: Piaya cayana (assembly GCA_013389865.1). Lineage (NCBI taxonomy): Eukaryota > Metazoa > Chordata > Aves > Cuculiformes > Coccyzidae > Piaya > Piaya cayana. The sequence continues at coordinate 65,580 of WAAB01013895.1, forward strand.
AGTTACGGTTAGAATAATATATTTGCTTTGCCTACAAATAAAGTTCCCTCTTAGAACAATTTTTAATAGTTCTCTTCTGTGCAAAAGGATAGAAATACCACCATTCAAATGTACTGGCTTTGATAATCCCATCCTTTGCGAAAGCCTCCCCCCACCAACTTGCTACTTATGTCATGTATTCCACATCTTTGGGATTGCAGCGAAAATAAAAGACACACGTTATCATCGATTCAGTCATAATTATCATTACCCATTGATAGCTTAAGGATACACAGTATGTAAGAAACAAGGTGCTTTTTAGTGAGCCAAACAATGACATGTTATTTCACATCAAATATGCACCCAGAAACAGAAATGAAACCTTAGAAAATGAAACCTGTAAGAAGCCAAGCAGTTCAATATAGAAATTACAATTTCCATGGTATATTTAATGATGTTACAACATAAAACTACAGAAAGAATGCATATTTTCCATTCTTTATTAGGAAAGATTTACAAATATATTACAGGCTGCTTCTGATTAAAGGCTTGTTTTACTAACTGCCAAAAAGCAAGAGCTTCTAGGATAAAGTTTGGTATTTAAACAGCATGCAATGCTAATAGAGCAGCTTAAACAGTAAATCAGAATCATTATTGAAACTGTAGCATGACTTAATAGATGGGACAACTTCATTCACAAAGGAAACTGAATATGAAGACAGATTCAGGATCATTATTACTGGTGCAAACGCTCAGCATCTATTTTAAGACCAAACTTTTCAATCTTGCACAACAGTCTTCAACAGTGTGGTTGTGTATTGCTCCAGTGATGCACGAGACACCCACTGTTACTGACTTAAGAAGCAGAAGCCCACTTTCCCATAATTAACATCTCCCTAAAGTTACCCATAATCAACATCTCCGAAAAAAACTTCAAGTTCTTCTCAGATTTCTCCTAACTAAAAAGCATAACTTCTCCTTAAACTGTGATACCAACAACTGTTTAAACTTCCTCTGGTGTTAGACATAACCCACGTCTCATACAAATGTTAGTGTTTAAGGCCAGTATAAACTATGCAGGTGTGTACCTGCATGTATAGACAAATATTTTAAGTACTCTGAACTAGTGTAAGTTAATCAGTTTTTCCTAAGATAATAATGTATCTGGAAAGATACATGTGTACCTGCATGTATGGACAAATATTTTAAGTACGCTGAACTAGTGTAAGTTAATCAGTTTTTCCTAAGATAATAATGTATCTGGAAAGATACTTCTTTTCTATCTCTGTGAAAATACATACAAAAGTTGTGCATCTGGTTCTATTCACTGGAGACCAACAACTACCTGTGTGGGAAACAGAATGTACACAGGGAAGACAGTTTGCAAACCTGTAGGTATTAGCATACCTACAAAGTTACCAGTAAATAAAGTTCATGCAAAACAATGCCAGAACAGGAATTTGATACCATCTTGAAAGTTACTATTTTGAAAATAAACACAGTGCACACACTTACCTTTGCTCACGCAAAGTTGCTTGAATTTCACATACTCGAACTAAAGACCTTAAATTCTTTAATTCAGTACAAATTTCTGACATATGGACACTTCCCATGTTATGGGCTTCCTCACGTAATCTTGATGCCTGCAATGGTTACACATAAAGGTTAGGATTCGGAATCATGCATTGCAAACAAAAGGTTGTAGCCAGAGGATTCCTGGATGAGTGTATCTTGAGACAGCAAAGCACTCTAATTTCAAACCGGAACATTAAATCAGAAATACATTAAATTCTCTACAAAAGCCCATTTAAAATCAGAAATGAGCAACACTGGCTGCCAAGAGAGTCTAACCCTGGTTCATGCTAAGGCAGGGATGGTTTAGATTTCCCTGATTCTAATAAAAGTTTACCCAACCACCTTGAAAGACAGTAAATGAGAAGACTCCAAGTTTCCAAAATAATTTGCTCGTGTACTTAAAAGTCTTGTCCCCTATTTCAATGGCAGACTTAAATTTCCCATCTAAATTAAGCCTTAGTAACAAAAATAACTGAACATCGTCTTATTTTAAGCTACCTTATGCAAGGAAAAAAATCCTCTGCAACCCTTTTCAGGTGTTCTCTTCCAGACAAACTCCATCATTTTAGTATCACCACTTAGTCCAGTTGTGACAAACAGAACTGTAAATTTAGAAGGCATGACCTATCCCAAATTTGTGCATTTCTTAATGTCTTGTCAGTGAACCACGTATGACTCCAGAGAACTACTCAACAGCACCAAGAAGAGTAGTATAACTACTCTGAGGTTCTTTGTATCACATTGCAATAACAAAAGAGGATTTCCTGCAAGTGGCACAAAGGAAAAAAAAAATGCTTCTAATAGATCCTTCCCTGCAGTACTACTGCCTAGCAATGTTATTCTCTGCAGTACTGGGTCTGACTAGGTTGGCATTAATTTTTGTAATAGCAGCCCACATGGAGCTATGTCTCCAATCTGTGACCAAAACAATGCTGATAACACACCGATGTTTTAACTATGGCCAAGCAGTGCTCACACACAGTCAAGGGTTTCTCACTTTCTCTCTCTGAGCCCCCAGCAAATAAGTTGTGGGTAGACAAAAGGCAGGGAGGAGTGCAGATGGGACAGCTGATCCAAACTCATCGCAGGGATATTCCATACCACATAATGTCATGTCAGTAATGAAACCAGAGGGCAGTTTTCCAGGGGTTGCCACTGCCGAGGGACCAGCAGGCATTGGTCAGCTGGGGCAAGTGACTATTTTTGCATCACTCAGCCCCACCTCCACTCCTGTTTTATTTATTAAGCTATCTTTACCTCAACCTACAAGTTTTCTCACTCTTGCTCTTTCAATTCTCTCCCCCATTGTATTAGGGGAGAGAAAGTGAGCAGCTGTGTGATGCTTAGCTGCCTATCAGGGTTAATGCACAACATCTGCTTAAAATACTTGTATTCTTAATTTTTCCTTCCCCAGAATAATGGTATCTAGCATAGGTCTCCATCAACTTCTTGCATACACCAAAACTTCACAAAATTTCTAAAACGTCCATGTTGACTACTTTCATGTGTTTGTAAACACATGAAAAAACTTGGTAAGAAAACACATCATTTTTCCTGCTTCAATATTGTTCAATACTCAAAGTACCTCTACAAACCTACAATTACATTTCTCACTTTCCTTAAAGATAAGGCAGTTATGGTGACTATTTTCCAATTAAACACACTACTGGATTGTTTTCCAGTTTTCTACATTAGCTAATGCTTACAAGTTCTGCGTAACTGCCACTGGTTCAAGTGTTTTAGCTACGAACTACTGCACAGTACATTTCTTCAAGTCTGACTGCTTTAAACACATACCTGTCCTGGCTCTTCTACTTTATTTACTAACTTATTTTTCAGTTTACTCTGCCATGTGCTCTTTTGCCCTAATTTCAGTTTAAACTATGCATCTGGTTAGAAATCTGAAGAAACCACGGCACAGCATGTTTTAGCCTCTCCACTTTCATCTAGCTTACCTCTTCACTGTGTATTGCACCTATACTTTAATTCACTTTCTTTTTTATCAAATATCTGACTTAAGCCCCACAACTGTTATTACTCAAAACTGGTCTACAGACAACACTGTCACACGAAATCACTTGAAATAGCAGACAGAACAATACAGCATGTAACATCAGGCACAGATGTTAATTATTCAACTCAGTACATGATCACCTAGCTGGTTTTACTTCAATTTCTTTATTACCAATGGGGGGGGGAAAGACTTATGAACTGCAATCTATATATTCTGCATCAAGATGTATGTCATCTCAGAACACAGCAAAAATAACACTATCAAAGCTATGGGCCAAGGCCATAGAGAAGTGGCTGTGTTGTACCATTTCCTTAAACACACATTCCCCAGTAATGGCAGAGTAATTTGACTCAATACAGATTGGTCATGTTGCAAAATTAATTTAAAAAATGTAAGAAACAAAACTAGAACCCCAAACAGAGTCCAAATGCAGTATCAGTCCTGACTGCATTCTGAAGAGTTGTCCTGCAAGTTACTACCAAAAGCCTTCAGTGCAGGCTTAAGCCAGCATGCAAACTACTCTTCAAAAGACCAAAACAAACCAGGCTAGGCAAGATTAATATCCCATACAGACTGTGTCAGAAAGAGTTGCTTGCAAAAGGACTTGAACCAGACTCAGCCAATACAGTTCCTTTGAGTAATACATTCCAAGCGGATGATATGCACCCAGTTTCTCTGTATTACCACAACACGATAGGCTTCCTACAGTTATAAAATATGGATGGCAATTCCACTGGATTTTCCAATTATGTAAAGCAGCCCAAATTCAGTGTGAGTCCTCTACATCATCTTAAAATCAGGATACAACAAACAAGGCAGAGTTCATTTTTCACTGTGTAGAGCTAACGACTCAGTGACACAAACTGTGGAGCAGTCTCAAATACTTTAACTAGGACACCTAATTCCTAACATTTTCCACATAACAAAAATACCACTGGTATTAAAAAAATCATTGAAATTTGCATTCTTTGTAAATTTCAACAGAACTTGGGCAGTGTGAGAATAGTTACAAGGATAGTTATTTACCTGAAAGAATTTCAAAAGCAGGGGTACTTTAAGTGAGACTGAAAACAACTACTAAATGTCTATCATAAAATCTGCAGGTTTGACCTAATGCCTCTCCCTTCTCCCCTTTTCTGGCTAGGGCCAAGCACTATTCAGGTTTTAGGCTACACATTTTGCACTCACAGGGAACAAAGCACAAGTGTACTCACCTGCTTTTCTGCATGATCCGCAGGCCAGCCCTGAACATGCTTTATAAGGTTTTCATTGAAATGTGCTGCTAGCGTAGGTGTTAATGAACAAGTGGGTCGTACAGATGTATTCTGCGGTGCAGGTGTTGAATTTGATGCACTCGTACTAGAGGTATGATTTGGACCTGGTGATGGGCTTCTTTGACTACTACAAAAAAAAGAATTGAAAAAGAAAGTAAAACTATAGAGAAATCAACACTTAAAACTCACTGCTTCCAGCCACCAAAATACATAAAGCATTTAAACCACAAGTAAATACTTCCGATAGACCAAACCTGTGCCACTTTTCCACAAGCCTCCAATTTGTATGGGAACTGAGTGATATAACGTAATAGGGTTGGGTTTTTTATTTGTTTGGGGGCTTTCATGTGGTTTTTTTGTTTTGTTTAAGAGATGTAAGCTGTGCCTACATTTTAGTGTTAGACAGAGAACATATATATGTACATTGTTCCTTTAAATAGCTACAAACCTAAGGTTTTCAGTAACGATGTTTCAGACACAGTCAAGTAGATTTATTCAACAGAGTATCAGCAAGTATGACAAATAATCATTAAGTTCAAAGTCTGATATCCTGATCTAAAAACACAGCCATGTGGGTTTTGAGGCGTACAAGCATTTACTAATGCCAAAACAAACACCCAGGTGACTCTGTAGTATGGTACATCATCACTTAAAGTGCCCAAGAGAACACAAGCGTCACAGATGCAGTATGTCTGTAGCTACCAACTTGACTGCTTTATTGGAATGTATTCATAGTGCTGTTTTTCCAGTTGGCAGAGAACAGATGCAGAGAGACGTATTTGCCAAACTGTGTACTGAAGATGAATCAGAAGCGTGTGCCTTGGACAAACCTGTCCTCTTTCAGACCTCTGTATGCAAGCAAACACAGTATTTTCATTATCTGAACACTGTACCAACACATAGCTTTTCCAATTCTCCTCTGCAACTATAATCATCAATCAATTCTCTTTTACTAAAAACCTCCCATGTTAAACTTGGCATAGCAGTCTTGCCATTCAGTGTTAAAGATTATGGTATCTACAAAGCATTCCAACCACTGATTTAAGCAATGCCGTTTTATGTTTTCTGTTGGTTGGTGGTTTGTTTTTTTTTTTAACTGCATTCCTCTAATAATTCCTCTCTCGCTCCACTATAAGATTTATTTTCTCTCTACTTTGTGATGCTCCTCATGTATGGGAGAGGCCTTCCTAAGAATCTCATCTCTTTTTAAAAGCCTGTTCCTGCTGCAATGACTTAAAAAGGTGGGTACTACTTTGGTAAACTTGATATGAGTGGCTTAATCCACAAGGATCCTTGTACTCCTAACTTGTCCTTACATTTGGATGCTAAGCCCTCTAGGTAGAGAAGCGGGTTTTTCTTTCTCGATTTTATTACTTCTCTCACAAAAGCTATAAACATACAAACCAAACACCTAGCATTTAAGTCCAAAAATCTACAGACATTTCCCCATAATACATAAAAATCACAGATACTTAAATTAGTGTCGATATGTCCAGAAACCCCAATATCAAGGCTGCCATGAACACTACACTCTCATATGATATGGATGCTACCACATCTGGCACAATCACCAGAGCTGCAGCTACACAGTTCTGCCATGCATATGAGTTCATCGCTGTTCTTCAGCTTCTGTATTATCAGCATTAGACAACTCCACTGCAACTTCTACCAGCACCACACCATTATCAATCAAAGGATCAGACTGTGGGGAGCTCTCTTTTCTCAAGCACTGCTATGCCAGTGATATGACCTAGGAAACCCGAACTTGTGCTGGGAAAGGTATATAACCCATGGCGGGGAAGCTTAGAAGCTCACATTTCAGCACAAACCCTTTTTTACACTCCCATGTCTTGCAAAAACAAGGCTTAAACAGCCCTTGCTTCCCATTCCAGCATTCCTCCAATCACTCCCATCTCTCCTCCATGCTCACAGGAGGGCTCTGTTCTTCTGTTTCACTAAGAGCAGCTAGCAGCGCTAGTTATCCATACAAACAGACAAGGACAGGTCAGGATGAAAACAATCTGCTCCATCCTCTCCACCCTTGTAAAGGAACACAAAGAAAGCAGTAATCTTGAGTACGACAAAAGACCACTGCTAGTGCCATTAACAGTGATGGAACCTTACAGTTACAATGTTCTTTGTACTACACTTACAGAAAAATAGTTGTACTAATTATGTAAGCACCTAGCCATTACTGATAAGATTATGTTTAAAAACAAAGCCCACTGGCAGCAGCTTTTCAACATAGGCCATAATTTCAGCCTATTTCTTAAAACCTTACTCACCTGCAAGTGATATGAAGTATAGCGAAGAAAAAATAAAACTGAGAGGAATCTTAACACACTACCTAGCCCACCTCCTTGAGGAATGACAACATTCTAGTATAATGCAGCTATCTTTACAATCCAATTCCCAGCCATTTATCCTCATCACCCTCACTTGCAAAGAATAACAGCAGGTTTCCAAACAGCCAAAAAAAAAAAAAAAATCAGGTACAGCACACTGCTCTGCAACAAAGGTTTGAACTCAAAATAACCCAAACCTTAGGATTTATTTAAAAAAATCATGCAGAAAGATTTTGGCAGGCAGCTTTCTTAGAGTCATGTACATCAATTTCCCTTGATTTCAGGTAGCAGAAGTTGCAAAAGGGAATACACGATGTAGCTGGCAGAAAAAGCATCCTTTGGGTTTTACATTCTGTGTTCTCTTTAGTAATTGGTTCAACTACTTCAAAACCACTGACAGGTGCTAACAACTGTACAATGTGCAGGTGATTAGGAAAAAATAGCATTTAGATTTTGAAGCCAGAGTTGAAACTAGCCAAGAATGTGAAGGGGCACAAGGGCCAAGGAAAGGTTAAGGAGCAGGTGGGCTATCCCTCTACAAGGATTAGGGAACACAGAGGGAGGGGACACACACAACATACCATGGGGAAATTATGCCTGGCCAACTTCACTGACTTCTATGACCAGATGACCAGCTCAGAGGGTGAGGGGAAAGCACTGATATTGTTCCCACTGACTTCAGGAAGGCCTACAACACCTTCTTCCACAGTACTGTTATAGCCAAACTGTTCACTTATCCAGTCCATATTTCATACGTAAGGAGGGCGGAAAATTGAGTGAATTGCTGACCTCAAATGCTGCAGTAAGCAGCACAAAGACCAACCAAAAGTCAGTTACCAATGTTGTCCCATCACTGATTAATACGAGGCCAATACCACTTAATGTTTTTATTAAAAACATAAACATTGCCACACAGTGCCCCTTTAGGAGTTTGCAGATGACACCAACTTGGCGGAGCAGTTGGTAAGCTGGTGGGTAGGTTGTTATTCAGAAGGACCTGAATAGGCAGGCAGGAACAAAGTTGAAAAAAGACAAATGCAAAGTCCTGCACCTGGGTAGAACAGTCTCATGAAACAGTACTGGAACCATCAGCACAGCCTGAGTGAGTAGCAAGCAGCTTTGCAGCAAAGGACTCAAGGATCCTAGTGGACAAGTTAAACTAGAGTCAGCAATCTATCCCTGTGGTAAAACAGGACAAACACAAGTTGGGCTGTATTAGCAAGAGCTTGGTTGCAGAAAACAATTCCTTCCCTCTCTTCAGAGCTTGAGGTCCACAGTACCTTGAGCACTGTATAGTAGGGGACAGAATATAGTAGGGGATAAGAATTTAACGGCCATACCAAAGGAATGTGGCAGAAGACCATACAGATGACAGCGCGTGCTTCAGCTCCTCACTATTAAGAGAAGCTAAAAGTTTATTCAGTCCAGAAAAGAGAAGGCTGAAGGATCTTCCTACTGTTTCTAAGCACCTACAGGGAAAGCTGACAGACTCTTTTCACAGGTACACAGTGTTAGGACAAGATGCAGAGACACAAGCTGCATCAAGGAAAATTCTAATTAGACAGGGAAAAAACATTCACCATAAGGGTAGTCAAACATTAAAAGATGCTCAGAGATATTAAAAAGTCATCTAAACAATGCCCTTCACAATTCAAATTTGCCAGTCCTACTTTGAGTTGGGACTTTGGCTAGATCACAACTAGAAGCCCCTTCCAACCTAAATTATTCCATGCTTCTGTGTATTCATACAGCATCAGCATTGTGACAGTGCAGAGAAAGGCTACATTTATTAACTAAGAACTGAGGCATCACCTTCGAAGCTTATTTACTACTTAGTTCTAATAGCATCAAAGTTCCCCTATGATTTGCATCCCCTCGATTTATTAACCCTGGCTTCTCTGACTCCACCTTCATCCAGAAATATCAACCGTATCAGAAATATTTCAGGAAAATAAATAAAATCTGTGTGTTCTCAAAAATAGTTGTATCTCAATTACAAATAAAACATGCTGCCACAAAATATCCCAGCACCACGAGGTCAGCAGCAGGGGGAGCTACAAATTCAACAACGAGACAGTTCCAAAACTACTGCTATACTTTTAAATGTTTCAATAAAGTCAAAGACCTGCCTTAGCTGCTGGCTGAGTTAAAGACTGACGACACACAGGTAATGGAACGCTCCTGGAGAGGCAAAAACATCTGTACAGGAGTATGACAAGATGGATCTGAAATGTACTACCACAAACTACAAAATCTTACAATTACAAAAAAACAGGAGGGGTCACCTTCCCCTTCTGCAGTTTTACATTTTCTAAAGTAAAGGACCAATATTTCCAGTCCTTTATGCAAATGAGAGTAAAAATACGCAACCTGATGAAACTTTTAATTATGGGAGCACTTATTAATTTCCCAACACACATAACCAAAATGTCTGCAACTTTAAAGTTATCGACAGCTATTTGTGTATTTCTCAGACAATACATCCAAACACGGTAAAAATAACTTTCATTCCATTGGCTTAAAACTTTCAAGAACAGTAAAAGCAAAGGAAATGTAGTTGTGTTGAACTTCCGCACAATGAATCTGTGCTTGTGCTGTACAAAACTGCAATCTTAATTTATAGAGCTTTTTTTTTGGACCACCCATCCAAAGTTCTGGTTGCTAGGTTGTAGTTCATTTCTGTTAAAAAAAACATAAGGGATTGAGCCAAACCACAGTTCCCAATGCAACTAACTGACTGCTTGCAACTATGAAGGAATCATCTCTTCCATATCAGTTTAGAAATCTTTCGCTGATCAGTAAATCTACACCTGAGCTGGTCCATTTTCATTCAACTCTACTGCACTGAACAGAAAAAAATACCAGTGGCACAGGCTTTTCCTAATCACCTAGTCCCTAATCTTCCATTGTTTGCAAATGAGACACTTCCAAAGAAACAGGAACACTTGTGATGCACGATATATGACAGTCACAAAGGCAAAAAAACTTGAGAGATACAGGATATTAAACAATACTAATACTGTCACAATATCTTTGATACCAGCATGCACATTCTGTTCTATGTGTGCATTGCATCCTGCACCACCTCCTCCCCAAATACAGGACAGTGCTACCTGCATGACACCTCTGGTTCAGCCATACAGCTGACGTGACAAACAGTTTTCCTTTTCTACCAAAACTCTGGTGCCAAGCAAAGCAATCATTTGCAGAGGGTCAGCAGATCCCTAAAGGGAACTCAATGTGGGCAACAGTTATGCCCAAATAGGAAGCCCTATAAACCCAAAGGGAGGGATTAGCATGGATTAGCAGGCCAAACACCCACCAGTATAACTTTACACAGACTCCAGGCCTGGTGACTTATTTCCAAGAATAAGACTATCCTCCATATTAATATTTCTTAAGGGGAAAGGGTGATCAGCAAAGGACAGAAGGATCTGTGAGTGAGAACTGTTCCCCAAAAACCTCATCATTCCTTACAAAAAGGTTTAGACCCTTTATTAATTTTGTTGGTGTTTCTTTTTTGTATAATTTTATTTTTGGTACCATAATTCAGAAAGATTTAAACAGCATCATCCATAATCCTCTGTGTACAAACCCCGGAACTAGAGGAGCAATATGAAGCTCCCATGGTCCAAGAGGAGGAGGTCAGAGCCTTGCTTGCCCAACTGGACACCCACAAGTCTATGGGGCCAGACGGGATTCACCCCAGGGTATTGAGGGAGCTGGCGGATGTACTGGCCAAACCCCTTTCCATCATCTTCCAACAGTCCTGGAAGACTGGGGAAGTTCC